>VZQC01012471.1:104672-327633 GCA_009823505.1 Rhizomys pruinosus | reverse complement strand
GCTCAATAGATGGAGCAAAGAACTGAACAGAGACTTCACAAGCGAGGAATTAGAGATGTCTGAGAAACACCTCAAGAACTGCTCAACATCACTAATCATTAAGGAAATGCAAATCAAACCACTTTAAGATATCATCTTACTCCAATAAGACTGGCTAGGATCAAGAAAACAAATGATACCAAGTGTTGGAGAGGTTGTGGGGAAAGGGGAACTCTCATCCACTGCTGGTGGGAATGTAAACTCGTGCAGCCACTATGGAAAGCAGTGTGAAGAACCCTTGGAAGACTTGGAATGAACTTGCCACCCAACCCAGCCATACCACTCCTGGGCATGTACCCTCAAGACTCACCCCACTGCAGAGATACATGCATGGCCATGTTTATTTCAGCTCTCTTCACAATAACAAGGAGCTGGAACCAACCCAAATGCCCCTCAACTGATGAGTGGATAGAGAAAATGTGGTACATCTACACAATGGAGTTCTATGCAGCAGTAAAGAAAGATGACGTCATGAGCTTTGTAGGAAAATGGCTGCAGCTAGAGGACATCATGCTGAGTGAAGTAACACAGTCCCAGAAAAACAAATGACGAATAGTATCTCTCATCTGTGGATGCTAGTGCCAATTACCTGGTTGTATTTCTTGTGCATGGCCCCTTGAGCTTTTGTCCAAAGCAGTTGAGAGTGATGCATATTGGAAACAACAACAACAACAACAACAACAACAGAAAGGACCACATCAAAGAACTGACTGAAACAGTGAACTTCTGCTCAAAACCGTAAACTTCCACATTGAGAATATTGAGAAAGACTGAGAAAGAAATGAAAAGCATGTTTGGCAGAATGCATGAGCTCTGGTGGGGTGGGGAGATGGGGGGAGGGACACGGGTCTAGATTTGATTAAAAAATATATATAAATTAATTAATTTTAAAAAAGGGAAAATTTCCTTCACAACATGAAAGACCAAAACTCTCCTTTTATTTATGTATCATGGGTGCCGTGTAAATATCTAGTTTGGGAGTGTTTGGGTTAAACTGACGTGTCTTTTTTTTTTTTGGTCTTTTTGAGACAGGGTCTCCCTGTAGCCCCAGCTGTCCTGGAACTCACTCTGTAGACCAGGCTGGCCTTGAACTCACAAAGATCTGCCTACCTCTGCGTCCCAAGTGCTAGGATTAAAGGTGTGCGCCACCACTCACGGCAAACTGACATGTCTTTAACCTGAGGAACTCATAGCTCTTCCCCCACATGAGGACACAAAAAGACAGATGTTTTATTTTTTATTATTTTTATTTTTTACGTGTATGAGTGTATTACCTGCATGTGTATAACTGTACCTGTGTCATGCAATACCCAAGGAGGTCAGAAGAAGGCATTGGATCCCCTAGAACCACAGTTACAGACAGTTGTTTGCTTCCATGTAGGTGCTGGGAACCAAACCCAGGTCCTCTGTAAGAGCAGCCAGTGCTCTTAACTCCTGAGCCATCTCTTTCACCCCTACTTTTTTTTTCCTCATTCTTTTTATTTTATATTACTCTAAAATATGCATACATAACCTCCACCCATATACTAAAATTCCAAACTCTGAAAATTAATGGTAGGTTAATTCTAGAATCTGTTAAGGGATTCACAATATAAGAGCACAGTTGTTTTCAGATCCCAAGAAATATAACATTAACATTGCTCAGTTTACCTTACAACTAGGTACTTGGTGCTAGCATCCACAGATGAGAGATACCATTTGTCATTTGTTTTTCTGGAACTGTGTTACTTCACTTAACATAATATCTTCTAATTCCATCTATTTACCTGCAAAGTTTCACCCGTACTTTGTTTTAAAACTAGGTCTCACTATATTGTCCAGGCTGGCTTCAGACCCCTAAGCTCAAGCGATCTTCCTACCTAAACTTCCCAAATCTAGGACTGCAGGCAGGGGCTACCACACCTGCTTGATTTATTAGAAAAGGAGTACCGAGGTTTAGTAATATATGTTTATGCACAGTACATTTTCTCATGTGTTAATGACACACTTCCCCTCCCATGTTACATTGATTATCTAGTGTCATGTGGTGTGAGATGTGAGCCTACCTCTGGGAAATTCCTGCTTGGCACAGCCCTGTGAACATCCTACACTGTCCTCAGACACATTCAGCCTGAATTACAAGATCAGGAGGCAGGAAGTAGCAACGAGGTTTGAGGGAGGAAAAAGCAAAGCCAGGCAGGCTTCTGAAGCTGTTTTAGAACAGTGCCTTTTGATTCTGCTGCAGTCACTATATATAAGGATCTTTTAGTTCTCCCTAGCTTTTTGATCTCTTATTTATTTATTTATTTATTTATTTATTTATCTCTCCTACGTGGTACAGAAATAGTCATAGGAAATGCAAGGCAGAAGCAGAAAGCAAGGGCTCTAATTATCACAGATGCCAGCCACAGTGCAGGGGACAGCACTCCCCCCCCCCCATTCAGGTCTATGTCCACTCCCACAGTTAAGGACCAAAGTGAGGCAGTCAGCTCCTTGAGGGCAGAGCCACCCTCAGAACAACAGCAAACATTTGTGTCTTCCAGGTCTGCCCCCATTCTATCTAATGACCCCGGTTTTTGTTTTAACTGTACATGTCAGAGCGGTAGTCAGTAAAATATTCCCTTGGCCAAATACAAGTATTTCTACCACAACACATTCTGCTTTCTGTCCTTGCCACCAAAAAATGTTTTCCTGGGTATAATTTCATCAAGGTCTCAGCAAGAGAACTGAAACTTAACTAAAGAAGGAATTATTTTAATCTTGGGGGACTATGCTGACCATTGAGTGTGTTAATGGCTCTCTCTGGGATGTCTCTGCGGCCTTCCGTTTTTCTTTCTGACTTCCCACCTAGCTTTCAAGGATTCGTTCCCTAGAAGAGGAAAACCCGGTATCTTAATCTATCCAGGCTGCTGTAACAAAATATCACGCACTGTAGCTTATAAACAACTGAAATGTATACTCAAGTGCTGAGGGCCAGCTGCCTGGGTCGTGGACATACTACTGTGTCTTCACATGGGGGTGGGACTATAAGTTCCTCCCGCCGAAGACACTGACTAATTCAATCTGTGATGGCTCCACTCTCCTGACTAGTCACTCCCCAAACATTGCGTCTCCTCATATATTCACCTTGAGGGCTTATTGCAACATAAGAATTTTATGTAGAACAGGGCATTGTGGTGTCTGCCTGGAATCCCAGCACTTGGTAGGCTGATACAGGGGCATCATGAGTTCAGGCTCAACTTGGGCTACATAGGGAACCCATGTCTCAATAACCAAGAATGTTCAGACTGTAGCATTACTGACGTTAGAGCCCCCTGCTGGCCACTCCTGGCTCTAATGTTCCCATCTACCTGATGCTTTTTCATTCTCTGTGTACTTAGAACTCTAGAACTCGTGTGTCTTCTGCCTGAAGCCCGGGACTTCCTAGCTGTATACTATCTTTGACAGTCTCTTCCTTTAAAAACAGATTTCAGATTCATCTCCTCTGTGATAACCCTGCTTGATTCCGAAGGTCCAGGAGAGGTGTAACCATTACTTGAGATTTAAATGGAATTGATATGACAGTGGGTTTCATTTCCTATACATGTTTATTTTAATCTCTTTATTTCAGCTATGTTAAGAATGTGGCCCACTCCACACATGTTCTTCCTCCGTGTGCAGGATGTGGTGGGCCCAGAGCTATGAATTAGGCTGTTCATCGTGGTTTAGGATCTGGTTTGTTGTCGTTGTTGTAGATCTGGATTCTCATGAAATTTTGAGACATGCTCTTATCCAGAACCAGGTGAAAGAACTGGATTATTGTCTTTTAAACTGTGGTCTTCCTGCCTGTAGCAGCGGCCCACTTACAGGTGTGACCTCTTGCAAAGTCTGGTTCATGTAAATTTTTCTTCTTCTTACTACTCAGGATTGGCTTCAATTCCAAATGACTATTTTTTAACTAAATTTTTTTGAGAATTTCGTTCACGAGTACTATGGTTACATCATTTCCACCCTCCTTCCCTAGTCCTGCTCCTGGTTTACAACTGATATATATTCAGTATATATTTTTAAATTTTATGTGTATTTTTTATAATTTTATTTATTTTTATGTGTATGAATGTACTGACTGCATGTAGGTTTGTACACCCGTGTCATGCAATGCCTCGGAGGTCAGAAGAGGGCATTGGATTCCCCTGGAACTGGAGTTAAAGATGGTTCTCAGCTGCCATATGGGTGCTGGGAATCGAACCCAGGTCCTCTGCAGGAGCAGTCGGTGCTCCTAGGCAGTAGACCATCTCTCCAGCCCCTATTCAGTACATTTTTAAAGAAACTTTTATATATTTTATTTGCACTGAACAATGCAAAATTGTATTTACATTCAGAGGGTATAAATAGTGAGAGAACTCTATCAATAAAATTCACTCTGCTTGACTGGAAATCGAAAACGGCTATCTCTGCCACCTGGATGCATCCATCACCTTGTTATTTTCCCGGGTTGTTTTCTAGCTGTGCTTTCCCTCAAAATGCCACTACTGAGGAATTATTTAGTTTATGGTTTTTCTCGCTATTGTTTCTTCCAATAATGAAGACAGTTTTTTCAAGTTTCCATATGGCTTCAAATTATTTCTTACTTAACTGATAATCAGTTTGCAAAAGGAGTGTAGACATAATGCTGATTGAGGAGGGCCCCTTTTTCTCCTCTTACCCCAGCCCTTAATAGGGCCTTCTTTCAGTAGGACGTGTCACCCACACTTGAGAAGGAGGTCACCAGGTAGGTTTTCACATAAAATTCAAGCCCAAGCTCTTTTTAAAGTACAGGTTGTTATCCTCAGATAATTATACTCAGCCATCCAGTCAGCAAATAATGACTGCACAGTTTCTTACATGCAGACATTGGAAATTAAGTGATAGAGACCGATACCAAAGGAAGAAATAGTTGGACCTGTCCTGAGGCCACTGTGAGGAAGCAGAGAGTGTGTTGCAGAGAGAGATGGAATGGCTCATGGATGGGATCCTGGCAAGAAGACCAGCATAGCATGGCTAGGGAAGAAAGGAGACAGAGACAGAGACCCTGAAGGACCTTGGCTGACACCCAGAGCTCAGTGGAAAGTCATTGTTGGCCCTGGAGCAGAGGCTGACACAATGTAGGTGGTGTCAGGAGGATGAATCGGGCATTGAAAGCTGGGAGAGGGAGACCCTGGACATCCCTGCTGGGTGCCCCCGAGTGGAGGGAACTGCAGCTGTGCCTGCTCTTCACTGCTGACTTCTCAAAGCCCAGACAATGCCCTTCGAGGCTGGCGTTTTCATTTGTCTGTTTGTATTTAGTATAAGCTGATTTTTTTAGTTCCTTCAGAGTTCAAGGCCAGCCTGGTCTACAGAGTGAGTTCCAGGACAGCTGGGACTACAGGGAGACCCTGTCTCGAAAAGACCAAAAAAAAAAAATAAATAAATAAATAAAAATAAATAAATTAAATTTAAAAATTAAGCATGGTAGAATTCTGTGAGTTGCTGAAGTGTGATAATTAGGAAGACAGGATTGGGTTGTACCCAGGGGGAATGGGGCACTACCTTACCCACTTGAGAGGGAACAGGAGTTATGTAAGATTCCCAAGTAACTCTGTTGTGGCTGTGTGCTGGGGCTCCACAGTGTGTTCCAAACTGGTGAACCCCAACTCTGCAGAGTCATGTACTCTTTATTGTTGATTTCTTTCAGGGCTTCTTGAGATTTTTTTAAGATATAGTTTTTTTTTTCAAGATATAGTTTTCTACCTGTTAACTAAATCTATGGCATCTAAAGCTAGATTCACAAGACCCTTCCTAGCAGATTGTCCCTGCTGTTCCCGGGACTGTTTCTGGCGGTGCTGTCCTCCCCTCCTCTGATAGCCTTGGTTGCTTGGCATGTTTCTCTCTGTTGCTGTTGTTCCCACTCATTTCAGTGTCATCTCTGGCGTCTTCCCCAGCATAGTCTCCGCCTCTTGCCTTCAAATTTGTCCCCCACCTGCCTTAACATCCTCTTTGTCATCAGCCCCCACACTTGTGGTTCTTAACCACAGATAGGAATAGAACATTCCAGAAACACGTATGTGTGTGATCAGGTCCCTGGGCGGATGGAGGAAAGTGGGTTCTGAGCATTCTGTCTGATTCTTCTTACTTAAAAATTCCCCATTACCAGTCAGACAGTCTGAACTCCCCCCCTCTTCTCAACCCCTCAGTTCTGCTGCTTACTGACACCTGTCCTCCAGAAAACACCTCGCAGTTAGAGAGACTTCCTTGTGAGTGGGCCATACCTCCTTGTCTTTGAGTCTGCTTCTCCCTTTCCTTATGTTTCTCTTGTCCTTGTGGTATCTTACAGGTCTGAATCCTGTGTCCCTCACTCAGATGTCAAGCCTTCCACCGTCAGCTCTGTACAGTAAAAGCATCTGTGGGTAGAGATGGCATCTGTGGGCAGAGGTAGCACCCAAGGCTGCCATTTAATAAGGGTAGGCTTTGAGAGTCCCAGCCTAAGAAATTATTTTATTTTTATTCTTTCATTAGACAAATGAAGATATCAGTATTTCTCATGACTAGTAGTGAAGTTTGTGTATAGAAATTATAAAATCTTGGGGCTGGAGAGATGGCTCAGCAGTTAAAAGCACCAACTGCTCTTGCAGAGGACCTGGGTTCGATTCCCAGCACCCACATGGTGGCTAAGAACCATCTTTAACTCCAGTTCCAGGGGAATCTGACGCCCTCTTCTGACCTCTGCAGCATTGCACAACACAGGTGCACCAACCTACATGCAGACAGTACAATCATACACATAAAAAATAATAAATAGGGGCTGGAGAGATGGCCTAGTGGTTAAGAGCGCCGACCGCTCTTGCAGAAGACCCGGGTTCGATCCCCAGCACCCACATGACAGCCTAGAACCATCTGAAACTCCAATTCCAGGAGAACTCCAGTTCTAGGGGAATCCGACACCCTCTTCTGACCTCTGCGGCATTGCACGACATGGGTGCACAAACTTGCATGCAGACAGTACATTCATACTCATACAGAAATGAATAAAATTAATAAAAAATAATAAAAAATAATAAGTAAATTTTTTAAATTAAAAAAAGAAATTATAAAATCTGAACTAAACTTACAAAGACACACTGCCTCCACACAATGCTGGATTTATTTTCTTCTATAAAACTTCTCACAGTCTTCTCTGAGGCCTTCTGAACTCCTTACACACATCTCTATGATAGCTGTCACTTATGATCTATATCATTCTTTATTTGTGTGCTACACTAAAAGTCCCAGCAAAGACTAATGCCCACAGACACCAGAACCTAGCATTAGATTCTACATGAAAGAAGAACTCATTTGAAGAAATTCCACTTATTTGGGTTTTTATTTTTCTCCTTTTTCTGTTTTTGCTTGGTTGGTTTTAGTTTATTTATTTATTTATTTTAAATTTTCAGACAGGGTCTCACTGTATAGCTCTGGCTAGCCTGAACTTACTACAGCCACCAGGCTGGTCTTGAACTTACAGTGATCCTCCTATCTCTGCCTCCCAAATACTATGATTTCAGGCCTGTGATATCACACCTGGTAATATAGAATTTTTTTAATTGTTTGAGTAAAGAAGTAACTCTGTGGTACACGTGCCTAGTAAACACAGGGCCTGGAAGGGGTTCCTTCTTGGAACTAGTCCTGGGAACTAGGAGTAGCTGGGTGGAAGGTTGTGAATATCAAGGAGACCAATAGGGCAGACAGGGCAGGTCCTGAAGTGCATTATAAGCTATAACCATGGTTGGACTATGGGAGAATCAGGGACAAACTGGCTTCCCTTCTCCACAGTACTGTGTTGTTCTTGTTTAGGTGCTGTCGTCTGCTTGGCGTGTGCATTTGAAGGCTGTAAGCCTTTTCTTTTTTTTCCTTGCCTTGAGTTTTCTCAAGGCAAGAAACTGACACCCCTGTTTCCTGTACTTTGAGTTTTAAGTTTTCTCAGTCATGATCCTTCTGATTCTTTTCCCTCTTGACTGTCTGAACATGAAGGCTATAGAAGGGAGCAATCAAAGATTCACTCACTGGGGCTGGAGAGATGGCCTAGCGGTTAAGAGCACCGACTGCTCTTGCAGAGGACCCAGGTTTGATCCCCAGCACCCACATGGTGGCTAAGAACCGTCTGTAACTCCAATTCCAGGAGAACTCCAGTTCCAGGGGAATCCGACACCCTCTTCTGACCTCCGAGGCATTGCATGACACGGGTGCACAAACCTACATGCAGACAGTACATTCATACACATACAAAAATTTAAAAAAAAATTTAAAAAAAAGATTCACTCACAGGCACATGCTGAATTAAATCTAGTGTTTCCAGAAGCTTCTCATGCATCGCTCCTACTGCATCCAGTGGACTTCGAGCATGTGTCTTTGGAGACACTGACTGTGTTCTGGATGACTATGCTATGTGAGTAAACATTGTACTTCTTCTTTTCTGTTTCCCATTGTTGAGAAACATGAGAACTTAGTCTGGTTTTGAAGATTTTCTTTCCTTATTACATCAGGGTTATTAATTCTTTTAGAAGTATTCATTCGGGAGGCAGAGGCAGGTCGATCTTTGTGAGTTCAAGGCCAGCCTGGTCTACAGAACGAGTTCCAGGACAGCTGGGGCTATAGGGAGACCCTGTCTTGAAAAGACACACACACACACAAAAAAAAGTATTCATGTAAAAACTCTGGAAAAGAAGCAAACATTTCCTGTTCTCCATCTTAAATTAGAAGCCTGCCCCATTTCATTGAAGGCTACTACTTGGGCCTTTCTTTTCTCTGTATGCCATTTATTTATCTATAAGTCTACCAAGAAAGAAAAACAAGGCTTTCGTTTATGGCCTATTTTATTGTCAAGCTGACCTCTAATATCCACTTAACTTTTCTTTTCTTTTTTTCCACTTAACTTTTCTAAATGTTCAAGATTCTTTTTAGTTTTTTTAAAGAATTATTTTATTTTTATGTGTGTTTGTGTGTGTGTGTGTGTGTGTGTGTGTGTGTGCGCGCATGCGCGCGCACACCTGCACTCATGAGTGTATGTGCAGGTGCCCAAGGAGGCCAGAAGAGAGAGATCCCCTGGACCTGGAGTCGTGAGCTTCCCTATACGGGTTCTGGGAACCAAGCTCTGGACCTCTGCAGGAGCAGCAAAGACTCTTTCCAGCCCCAGTGTTATTTTATTTATTTATTTATTTATTATTTATTTATTTATTTATTTATTTATTTTGTTATTTTTGAGACAGGGTCTCCCTGTAGCGCCTGCTGTCCTGGAACTCACTCTGTAGACCAGGCTGGCCTTGAACTCACAAAGATCTGCCTACCTTTGCCTCCCAAGTGCTAGGATTAAAGGCGTGCGCCATCAGGCCCAGCTTTTTTTTTTTTTTTCTTATTTATTTTAAAGAATAAATATTGTGTGTTTTCTCTCAAATGTGGAATCTAGATTTAAAAGTATATGCAGATGTTTGTAAAAAACATGCCCATATGTGTGTAGGTCTTGAACCTGGAAAGGGATTACAAGGGATCCTAAGGGTGGGAGGGAGAAAAGAAAATAGAATACAGTGACTTCAAAACCGAGTGGGGAGGCCTTCTCTGTGGGGGAAGGACGGGAACCAGCTGGAGGAGGGCAAGAGACCTGGGGGAGGGCAGCGGGGCGAAGAAACCAGCGAGAGCAGAGAAGACTGGCAGGCATGAAAGAAAATGCCAGCATGAAACTTGTTATGTGTACACGAACCTACAAAACTGATGAGTAAAATAAAATAAAGATTACATTTTAATGGGGATTTTTTTAACCTCTCATATTTGCAAAGATCAAAAACCTTAACAGCCAGAGAGATCTGCCTACCTCTGCCTCCCAAGTGCTGGGATTAAAGGCATGCAACACCACTCCTGGCTAAAATTCTTGATGTTATTTTACATACCAGGTAGTCTGCTATATACAGTTAAATGTACTTTTGAGTTTATTACTTTATTAGGAGAAATGCACAAATATCACTACATCTTGTACATGTGATTCATAAGATCTCTCCCAAGGGCAGTGTGGCAATAATTATAACTGAGTTTTAATATAATCTACTGAGTTTTGACACAACAAGTTGCATTTCCAGGAAACTATCCTGTAGGTATATTATACACATGATGAATATAAAGAAATTTGCTGCAGTGTTCTTTATATTTGTGAAGACAAAAATCTATATATAAATAATCATCAGTTAGGAACCAGTTCAATTATCATTTATTTGTAACAATAAACTCTCTGCTGTCATTTTTATATTATTATTATTATTATTATTATTATTATTATTATTATTATTATTTGGGTCTTTTTGAGACATTGTCTCCCTTTAGTCCCAGCTGGCCTGGAGCTTGCTCTGCAGACCAGGCTGGCCTTGAACTCATGGAGATCCACCTGCCTCTGCCTCCCAAGTGCTGGGATTAAAGGTGTGCACCACCATGCCCAGCACTGCTGTCATTTTTAAAAGAATGAGGAAACTGGGCTTGGTGAAGACCTCTAATCCCAGGACATAAGGACCTCAAATCCAAGTCTAGATGGGGTTGCATAGCAGCACCCTGCTGAAGGGAGGAAAAGAGGGAATGAGAATGATCTGTGTGCACTGATGTAGAAAGACCGCCAAGATATCGTATGGTGTTTTTTGTTTTTTGTTTTCAAAAAGCAAAAGGATGTTTCAGCAAATAAGGGCTCCTGCTGCCAAACCAGGACCCACATGGTAGTAGGAGAGAACAGACGCCTACACGTCCTCTGACTTTCACATGCATGCTGTAACACACACACATACACACACACACACACACATACAAAAATAAGTGAATAATAAGTGTTAAAAATATTTAAGAGCTTGGAGAATGTCTTAGCACCTACTCTTCTTGTAAAGGACCCACATTCAGGTTTCAGCACTGCAGCTCCAAGGAATCCTACGCCCCCTTTGGGCTCCATGGGCACCTGCACTCACATGCACATACATACATACACACACACACACACACACACACACACACACACACAATTTAAAATGAATCTAAAAAGAAATGTTGTTAAAGCAAGGTGTAGAATAGTATTTTACACTGACAATATACACACATGTCCAGAGTCTCACAGGACAGACACACAAATTACTAAGAAAAGTAGATGCCTCTGTGGAGAGAAACTGAACCACCCTGAAACAGGGGTAGAAAAGAAATTTGTTTCTCCATTTGTGAGACATTATGATCAATACTAATCTATTCAGAAGTATGTGTAAGTACATAAACTTCAGGTGTCTAGACAAATATATGCTAGATCAGAGTTGTAAACAGAAGGTTGTTCTTATAAAAATCTACCCTGAGAGCCTGGCCCGGTGGCTGGCACACGCCTTTAATCCTAGCACTTGGGAGGCAGAGGCAGGCGGATATCTCTGAGTTCAAGGCCAGCCTGGTCTACAGAGTGAATTCCAGGACAGCTGGGGCTACAGGGAGACCCTGTCTTGAAAAGACCCAAAAAAAATAAAATCTACCCTGAAAGAGTCTGAGCTTACCAAACTGAAGAAGCTAAAGGGTCTCCAGCCACCCTGATCTCTGCTACCAACTTCTACACGTCTGCACTTAATGTTACTAGAGCTGTTAGGGGCAAAGACTGGAGCCCTGACAGCCCTAACAAGCTAACTCTGCCTGCCCTCGATGCTGCAGTTAAAGAGACAAGTAATGGTGAAAAGCAGAGAAAAGAAGAACAAATAAAAGGGTCGGGTGAGCACCCTCCAGCCCCCTTCGCCGGCCATCTTTGAGGTCCTGATCTGAGGTTTGGATAACTAAGCCATCCAGGCTTTGGTGTCACCACTGTTTCGTTGTCTCAGCCTCATCTCTACTGCACTGTGACCTGATTAGTCCCGGGATCTCTTTCTGGCACCTCTTCTGGCTGATACTGGACTTCAACTCTGTCCTTCTTACAGCATGACATTCCTGGGGAAATGCCAGTTCCGTGGGGACCGTTGTTTTGATAATCTGTCAGCTAAAAGGGAAGCGAATCTCTATGGTATGCTTCATTCTGCCGGACGGCCATACCCACTTCACCTACTCTGCATTCTTCTTTGGGTTGCTAGAATGTCTGTCTGTATTTGGACTGTGGGTGCTGCCCAGCAGTTCCAGAATCCTCCTCTGTCGCTACAGATGAGCTCTGCTTCCCAAATATTCCAGCTGTGCCTGCGTGCTGTGGAGCCACCACGCTGGCAGGCGGCACACCAGACAAGGGTCTGTGAGGACTCCAGTCTAGTTGCCAGGTTTGCAAAATAGGTTTTCAGCCATATGGTTTCTTCTGACCTGACCTTAACCACTGCCCTTCCATTTCCAAGAGTGTATTACCTTGTATAAATCCTCTTGATGCCCGGGCGTGGTGGCGCACGCCTTTAATCCTAGCACTTGGGAGGCAGAGGCAGGCGGATCTTTGTGAGTTCAAGGCCAGACTGGTCTACAGAGTGAGTTCCAGGACAGCTGGGGCTACAGGAAGACCCTGTCTCGAAAAGACCAAAAAAAAAAAAATCCTCTTGATGGTAAAGACTGTGAATTTTAAAAACAGATAAGAGATTTTAAAAATTATTGGCTATAAAATTACCTTGATCTTACTAGTATAAAGAACTTGAGTGACGTATTTTTTTTATGCCTTAGATTACCAGGAATTGTCAGTATAATTAGAAAGAAGCACCGCTTCCTGTACTAAACCACAGCAGGCACTTGTCATTTGTCTGAGATGCAGCTTAATCATAGCTTGAGCCTAGTAGCTATGTGCTTACCTAGCCTTGCATGTGAGAAAACTTGAGTAGTTTATACTCAGAAGGAAGGACAAACATGGAGGCTGACCCAACCAGGAAAAGAGTTGAATTTAATAAACTCATAGAGACTGACTCCAATAGAAATGATACTTGACTCTGCCTAAGAAATCAAATTCTGAAAGACTGTGACATATGAATTTAAATCTTCATCAGACTAATGAAGTCTGGGAAGTGACAAATATTATGCTGTTGATAAGGATATTCTAACCTGTTTTTATTTGTGGATTGTGTAACAGTATGTGCTAGCTGTCTTATTGAAGCCAGCTGGTCCTGACTGGTAATAAAAATGCAGTCCCCTAATAGGCATGACCAAGCTTATTAGTAGAAGCAGGACATCTCATTGCTCTGAAATTCCACTGAAAGACTTTCAGAGCCCATTACTGGTACTTAACTAGGGTTGGAGATGGGAGAGGAAATAACTTGCCAAGACAGGTGAAGAGAAGTCTTGTGTTTCCAGCAATTTCTGCTGTTGCTGTGGGTATTCAGAGCTGTCAGCACCCTGATCTCTCTTATTTAGGAGGTTCTGAGCATCTTCTAGCAGAGACTTTTCCAATAAACACTTGTTGAAAGAGAAAGATTGGGTTCTTTGTTTTCTGGTTGATTTTTCTAGCCTTTATCCCTGAAAAGGCTTTGTCTTCTTGTTTAAAAAAAAAAAAAAAACTAATTTTATTTTTATGATCAAGTGAAACTATCTCAGCTTCATGTTCAGTAATTCCCAAGTGCCTTGGGGAAGCATTCCATTTCCTCCCACACTCTGCACTCTCAAACACATAGGGTAGGCCTCTGCTGTTATTTGGATTCTGCGTGGTTTTTAAAATCTGTTACCGACAAGACCTCCAAGGTAAGGGGTACTTGCAAGTAAAGCTATTTATTGGGAAAGAGCTTGCTTAAGTCTGCAGCATAGGCTATAAGTCAACAAACACCTAAATCTAAATTGGCTCATAGCTGAAATTCACTTCCTCTTTGAGACAATGAGACAATACACAGTTAATCCCACATCAATCAACATACAGATGACCAGTATGAATAAAATGCTAAGCTGAGTATTATGGAAAACAAAACAGAAATTGCCTTGGGTTTTAAGGAATTTAGGGAATACTTCAATAGCTAAGGCCTCTGGGATAAAAGTTACCAGCTCAAGGCATCCATGGAGTACCTGGTGAGTTAAAGAAGACTGAAACTTGAAAGGGACCAGATAAGGAAGGAAGGCGGGGAAGAAAATAGGTCCCTGATCTCACTGTCAGGGAGAGAAACAATAGTGAAGACAAGCAGGAGTGCAAGGATCGTGGGGCCGGGAGTCTCTGGAAGTGTGTCTGCATTGAAAGTCACAGTGTGAGTAGGGTGTTTAGAGATGTGCACTGGAGTCACCGAAAAAACAACCATAAGAGATTAAAACCTTAGAACTCTGCACTGCGCAAAGTGCCTGCCAAAGAAACGTCCAGTCTAGGAGGAACTGAAGTCCAGCCCAGCTTTGCTTCTCTGCAGCTTCTTGCTGGGCTTCCTGTGCCCAGAGAAAGGGGCCAGGCTAACAATCAGGAGGTCACCCCCAACAGGGGCACCTTCTTCTGAGTGGCTCTTACAGGAGCGGCTCTTTCTACACAAAGTTCTATTCAAGATAGCCATGGCTGTGCCTCTGAGTCAGTCCGACCCTGCATAAAACTTTACAGTAAACACTTAAGTGAATGGTGAAATTGAAGTTCCACACACAATTGATCTCCTTACTGAACAAGAGCTTCTCACGTAGGTTTCTACCAATGCTTTTGAAAAGTGGATGTGAGCTGGAGAGATGGCTCAGTGGTTAAGAGCTCTGACTGCTCTTGCAGAAGACCTGGGTTCGATTCCCAGCACCCACATGGCAGCTAAGCACTGTCTTTAAGCGTGGTGGTGCATGCCTTTAATCCCAGCATTCGGGAGACAGAGGCAGGCAGATCTCTGTGAGTTCAAGGCCAGCCTGGTGTACATACAGAGTGAGTTCCAGGCCAGCTGGGGCTACAGGGAGACCTTTTCTCAAAAAAAAAAAAAAAAAAAAAAAAAAAAAGTGGATGTAATATCTTAAGGGTTAGAGAAAAAAGGCAAGGACAGACTCTGAGGCCACCTAATGGTGCTAAAACTCTTCAAGTCCATAAATTAGATGCTAAGCTGAAGTAAAGTTCAATTATTTTATTTTAAACCAAAGCAATATTGTTAATAGTTCAAGACCTTCCACGTACCTTTTGTCATATAGTGCAGCACAGTATGGACTAGGCCCCTAAGTACATTAAGTGCTTTGAGGACTGATTAGTAGAGGGCTAGGCCTGTGTTCTCAGAACTTGCCCACTTGGCAAAAGAGAAAAAGTAACCACAACATGGCCAGCCATTCTTGACTGGTCTACTTGTCAGTTACACTGTCTTGATTTTTTTTTTTTATTTGTATGTGTATGACTGTATTACTTGCATATAGATAGATGCACCCATGATGTGCAGTGCCCACAGAGATCAGAAAAGGGCATCAGATCCTCTGGAACTGAAGTTATGTTACAGACGGTTGTTAGCTGCCATGTGGGTGCTGGAATTTGAACCTGGGTCCTCTGCAAGAGAGTGATCTCTGCAGCTCAAGTCTTTGATTTCTGTACCAGGATATGACTCCCAGTGAGTGTTGCCTGCAGTGTTCTCGTGCTGGGAAAAGTGATGAACAAACAGCCAGAGAGCTTAACTAATCCATAGCTTAACTACCTGCCTGGTTAGATGCAGGTAGAAATGTCAGGTAATATGTCACAGTGATGCCATTTTATTGCATCTAACTTTATGCACAACCAAAATAGAGTTCTCGAAGCCTCAGAAGTGTCCCCTGAGTTCTTTGCTGCAAAAGCTAACCTCAAAGACAGTCTTGACCATGTAACACCCTCTGTTCTCCCGTAAGCCCTCCTTCCCTCCTGCTACCCACATTGAAAATTGGGAAGCAATCTTCATCCAACTGGGGTTACTCCTGTCATGTGCACCCCTGGTGATCAAACATTTGTTGGTGGTTTGGTGAACAAACCCCTTAACTTACCTTCTCTTCTCTCTTTCTGTCTCTTTTACCAAGGTCAGGCCTACTTAGCACTGTTGTCCTAGACCCTTGGTGAGTGGGTTATTATAAAGATCAGATTCCAACCCATCTAGATCTCACTGAGTAAGGCAGATAAAAGGATGAGTAGAAAGTAGAAAGGGAGCCGGGCGTGGTGGCGCACACCTTTAATCCTAGCACTCGGGAGGCACAGGCAGGCGAATCTTTGTGAGTTCAAGGCCAGCCTGGTCTACAGAGCAAGTTCCAGGATAGCTGGGGCTACAAGGAGACCCTGTCTCAAAAAGACCTAAAAAAAAAAAAAAAAAAAAAAGTAGAGAAGGGATGGCTGGAACAAGAAGAAGAATGTGTGCACAAATACCTTACAGACGGACCCAACTGAGACAGATGTAGCTTTGTGAACCACTGAGAGCCTCAGATTTCTCACCTGTAAAATGAAGGTAATAATTCCTACTTAGCCTGGGTGGCTATAAAGATTACAGTCTGTAAATTGCTTAGGGAAGTGCGTAGTTAAAACAACAACCCAAAGTGAGACCTTCATAACGACAACAAAAGGTGATAAGTGACATAAGAGAAGTGCAAACAAAGAGGGTGGGGGTTCCCAGCACCTGCGGGAGGCCACCCAAGTGTGTGTGCCATGCGCTTGCGCACAGCGTCCCTCCCAGGCTCCAGGTGACCCATAGCCCAGCACCCGCCTAAGCCCAGCAAACCCACAGGCACAGACCCGAGCTGAGGGAGTCCTTTACAGTCCCGACATTTACAAGCAAAGCAGGTGTCACCTGCAGCTACTGCCCTTGAGGCTCCAACAGAGAATGGAGGTGACTGGAGAAGGTCTCAGCTGTCAGAGTTGACCAGGCTGCCAGTGAGGAATGAGAATCATTCCTCTGTCCAGACCACTTCATGGTTTTTCCTTCCACCTCCCTCTGGATGTCTAAGGTGAAGCTTTTTTCTCTCTTCTCCAGCTCAGAGGCTGAGAATGGTGTGGAGGACAAAAAGAAGTTCAACAGGTCGCCAACAGCCCAGTCCCCTACCTCATCAGTGGAGGCCGAGTCCCCGGACCAGAAGAGAAGCATTGGCCTGTGGTGAGTCTTCAGTTGATTCTTTGTTCTCAGGCTCCAGGAAAGAGCTGGTGTTTCTAGTTTTGTGACCGTTGTTAGGAGTGAGGCTCAACTGTAGGCAAATAACGTCCTAACAGCGCGGAACGCTCATCCTGGATACCAGAACCCTGTGCTTGCCTTCCGCTCTTGTGCCTTCCTGGGGGAAGGCTCCTTTTGCTCCTGCTTTCCAGCCTCTGCAGAATGGCTGCCCCTTGCTAGAAGCAGTGATTTGCTGACTGAGGAGGCCAGGAGGCTTCTCTCAGGTAGACAGTGATAAAGCACCTTTGAAGGCTGTCTGCTCGGCTCTCACTTTCCTGGGAGCCTTGGAAAGAAGCAGAAGAGATCACATCCCGAGGATCTGCTGAGCTACCTATGTCCTGTGATGGGGCTCTGAGGGAGCCCTGCTGTGGCTGGGAGCAAGGAGGACAGAAGCAGTTTTTGAGATGTGTAGCTGTGGTCCCCATCCCTCCAGAGGCCTAAGCTACCAAAGAGGAGTTTAACGGTGCTTGTTAGGCCCCAGAAGAGAATATCCATCTCTCTGACCAGTGAGGATTAAGTGTGGGAAGGGTCTTGTTGTTGTCTTCATTTGGTTTGGGTTTTGTTTGCTTTGACTTTTATGGTACAGGGCATCAGATCTGGTTCCTTGCACATATGAGGCACCGACCTGTGCCCCCAGCCTTGATGTGGTCATTAGAAATCTCTGCTAAGAGTGAATGCTCTCCTCTCCATTACTGAACTGTTAGAACTACTGCTAGGAGATAATTAACTGATTCCTACCTTTCACTTCATTCCTGGTTCACCCAGATTTCCCTTTTTTTTTTCATCCTCCACTTCCCGACTGGGCCTGTCTTTCCTGCACACCTGTCCTGTCCTGCACAGCTGTCCTGTGACAGCTCTCTTTTCACTGTTTTTCTGTAGCTGTTCCCCATCAGAGCATCCTGCCCTACTCACCAAATGACTCTGCACGAGAGCACAGAGCACGTTGTCTCAGGAATCTCTTACCACTGTGGACTGACTCGGCAGCCACCCTGCAAACACTTGGTTTCATTCTGACTTCCCTAGGCTTTGGACAAGAGCTGTGCATGCGTCAGTAGCAGTCTGTGATTGTCGCAGATGACGTAACTAATGCTCTGCTCGCGCTGTCTGGAAATTCTTAACTTTTTGTGGACGGGGCCCTGAACTTTCGTTTTGCACCAGGCTTCTGGTCTTACTCATGGGCCAGACTACAGGAGGAAGTGAGAGTAACATGGTTGAGAACATGCAGAGAAATAGGTACTATGTAAAGAGCAGTTTCTCTGTATGTACCACAGTGGCTTTCCAAGTCCTCACAGGGAGAACTGCCCTGCCTAGTACATCTGCTGGCAGTCCACAGTTCTTCAAATGACCTGCTGCCCCCTTGTAATTTTGTTAACATGTATTGAATTACTAAAGGAGATACGGTCCGTTATTATTTTTTGTTGTTGTTTTGGTTTTTTTGTTATTGTTTGTTTTTGAGGCACTGTATAGCCTGAGGCTGGCCCCAAATTTACTGTATCCCTGCGCCCCCCTCCCCCGCCAGACTGGCCTCAAATTCTTGATCCTCCTGCTTCTGTCTCCCAAATACCAAGATTGCAAGTGAGCCAAAATACCCATCTAAATGCCATTCTTATTTTTGACATTTGTAAAAATAATTATATTTTAAGGTAGAGCATAAATGTTTACTCAAAGTTGCGGGAAAAAAAAATCTCCAGAATTCCCGTGGAATTTATATCTATGAAGAGGTTCAGTAGCCCATAGCTGAAGACAGCTCCGTCTGCCTTGACTTGCTGAGAGCACTCTTCCTACAACCTCAGTGCTACGGAATCATAAACAGAATAAACATAGGGCATCATAACATCATATGGCCTATGTTCTCATAACAGAGAAAACCAGAGTCATTTCTCTCAGTCGGTCTGTAGCATTTGAATTACTTCAAATTATTCCTAAATCTACGTTGAACCAAATATATGAGAGTTTTTAAATTTTATTTATTTATTTTCTACGTGTATGAATGTACTGTCTGCATGGAGATTTGTGCACCCATGTCGTGCAATGCCGCAGAGGTCAGAAGAGGGTGTCAGATTCCCCTGGAACTGGAGTTCTCCTGGAATTGGAGTCACATACAGTTCTCAGCCGCCATGTGGGTGCTGGGGATCGAATCCGGGTCCTCTGCAAGAGCAGTTGGCACTCTTAACCACTAGGCTATCTCTCCAGCCCCCAAATATATGAGAATTTTAAGAAATAATGTAAAATTATGGAACATATATATATATATATATATATATATATACACACACACACCATTTCTACCAATAGCAATAAAGCAACTACATAATTATAAAATACATTCATATATTAACTCTCGAATTCATTCATGCATTCCATTTTGAAATGACTCTTCTTAGGTACAGGGCTGAAGTTATATGCAAATTCACACTTGGAGAGAGAGGGCTAAAATCACCTTCAACAGAATTTCTGGGGCTCTGACTTCAACAGGACAGTGGATAACTTGAACATTTTAAAACATTCTTTTTTGTGTTTTTCTGATTTCACTTTTACTAATTTTGCAATCTGGGATGTTCTGTCTCTTTTTTCTTATCCATTTTCTCCTGCTCATTCTGTCAAGCCTTCTGTATTAGACTCACATTGTAGGGCTTGTAGAGCACTCTAAGGTAGTACCTTAGGAACTTAAGCCCCTGTGTTGGATCCCCCACATAAATGAACTCACATTATTCTATTTCCTCCTCTCTGGCTTCTCCTTATTGTCTCTAAACTTTCTGACTTCTATGATATAGCATACACTACCTTTGTGTGTGAGTGTGTGTTATGTATTGGGTATACAAGGGAAGGGGTGCTTATGCCCGTGCATGCACATATGGAGGTATATGGAGGACAGGGGAAGATTTGGGGTATTCTGCTCTATCTCTCTTAACCTTGTTCCCTTGAGAGAAGGCCCCTCATTGAATCTGGAACCCACTGTTTTTCAGTTAGGCTGGTGGCCAGTACACCCAGCAATCCACCCAGCACTGGATTACAGGCACACGCAGCTATCCTAGCTTCTTACATGTGTGCTGGGGATCTCCGATCATGTCCTCATGCTTGTGCACCATGTACCCTTACCCACTTACCATCTTCCCAGTCCCTATCCCCACCTTTTTTACTTTTTTGAAGGTTATCTCCATTTAGCCCAGGCTGGCTTCAAATGCACTAATTCCTATCAACCTAATTGCAAACATAGGCAGATCTTTTGAGAACTGTGGTGTGTAGGCAAATGAGATACACAGGACAACTCTTACCTTTGATGACCTGGAAAGGCACAGCAGGGCAGGGACTTGTGTGTCAGCACTGGCCTCATTGAACAGTGGGGAGGGCCTCCCTACCGAGCTCTGCTTCTCTGAATCTTCTAGAGGGAATTAGTCTTACTTCCTTTTTTTATTATTATTTCTTATGTGTACGAATGTACTGTCTGCATGTAGCTTGGTGCACCCGTGTCGTGCAATGCATGTGGAGGTCAGAAGAGGGCATCAGATTCCCCTGGAACTGGAGTTAAAGACGGTTCTTAGCCATGTGGGTGCTGGGAATCGAACCCGGGTCCTCTGCAAGAGCACTCTGTGCTCTTAACTGCTGAGCCATCTCTCCAGCCCCTAGTCTTGCTTCTTTCCAGTGCCTCTGATGAGGACCGGAAAGCCAGTGTAAAATGAGGGTGTGGGCCCTTTATACAAGGAGCCTGGTCTAAGTGCTGGGGTTATAGGCATGTACTACCATGAGTATACTGCCTTTAAAAGGAGAGAGAGAAAGAAAGAAAGGAAGAGAGAGAGAAGAAACAAAGAAAGAGAAAGAAAGAAAGAAAGAAAGAAAGAAAGAAAGAAAGAAAGGAAAGAAAGAAAGAAAGAAAGAAAGAAAGAAAGAAAGAAAGAAAGAAAGAAAGAAAGAAAGAAAGAAAGAAAGAAAGAAAGAAAAAGAAAGAAAGCTTGATGCCTTTGTGCACAGGCTCCCTAAGGATAAAGATGGCCTTGTGAGCCCAAAGCCTTTAGCACAATGCCTTGTTATGCTAACTTGTTAATGCTTGTTAAATATTAATGGATTCTGAGACAGAAATATTCTTTGATTGAGCTATAGCTGAAATCTTATTTAGTAATGGGCCTCAAGTACTTCTCTTTATATTGATTAAAACACTTTCGAAATGATATAATTGCTTTCCCATTTCAATTGGCCTCTCTGCAGCTTATCAGGACAGTCTGCTAAAATCATCCCAGTCTCCTAAGACACATGCTGTGTAAGTGTGCTCAGAGTGTTGTGACCACTTATCAGTCTCTAGAAGAGAAAAAACAAATGTCAGGCTTTCTCGTGACATGGTATAATAGTGAAGATTTATAATAACATGTGGCATGAACAGTTCATCAGTAATCTATCTGTGTTTTATTTCACCAGGTCAAAATCCAGTTTTGACGCTGCCATTTTGTCAGGTGATAAGAATGAGTGTAAAGTCGAAAGCAAGAGTAACCTTAAGACTGAAAGGAAAAAGTCTTCCTCTTCCAGCCAGGTAATAGGGGGTCTGGAACACATAGACAGAGCCATTGGAGCCGGTAGAGGAAAGAATCCAGGAATGCAGCTTCTTGCTAACCAGGCCTATCCCAGCACCAAGTTTAGAGAATTTGTAAGGACAGATGAGGACTGTACCTCCAGTCAACTGACCCATCAGCACCCATGGAGAGATGGAAGGCCAGGCTGTGGCCTCTGACTCTGCCAGAGCCCAGGGAGCAGAGATAGACACAGTCAAGTGCTTGTCTGCTAACTCACAGGACCAGGGGACCGTGACACCCACACACTGGTCTCATCAGACACCAGCTGTTCACAGAGAAGGAAGACCTATGAACAGGGCCACGCCTAGTGAGGAGTGATTTCAGCTCTGTGCTAAAATACACCCAGAGAGTAACAAAACCCAGATCTGTGTCAGTGTGACACCTATACTGGGGCCAGCCCTGGGCCTCTTTGGTTTTCTTTTTGTTCTATTTTGTATTTTTGGTGCTAGGGATTGAACCCAGGGCCTCCTGCAGCCATGCAGCACCTCTAACCCCAGATTTGTGTATATTGTTTCTTTCTATGACTCCTAAATACATATGTGCCTGCTAAGAAAT
The DNA here is from genome assembly GCA_009823505.1 of Rhizomys pruinosus. NCBI lineage: Eukaryota > Metazoa > Chordata > Mammalia > Rodentia > Spalacidae > Rhizomys > Rhizomys pruinosus. The sequence continues at coordinate 305,507 of VZQC01012471.1, read as the reverse complement.
AATCCAAATAGTTGGCACACACATGAAATTAAACATTTTTTTTTAAATTTCCACAGTCGGCCTAGCAAGGTGTGTATTTTTGGTCAGATACTACACTTTTGTTATGTCGATTTTTTTTTTTCTTGTCTTTTTCCAGACAGGGTCTCCCTGTAGCCCCAGCTGTCCTGGAACTCACTCTGTAAATCAGGATGGCCTTGAACTCACAAAGATCTGCCTGTCTCTGCCTCCCAAGTGCTAGGATTAAAGCCGTGCACACCACACCTGGCTATGTTGATTTTTTTTTTTTTTTGAGACAACCTTAACTCTGTAGTCCAGGCTAGCCTTGAACTCATGACTGTCACCTGCTTTAGTCTCCCTAGTGCTAGGATTGCAGACATGCCTGGCTTTGCTGTCAGTTTTTAATCTAGATCAGTTCCATAACATTTTGGGACATCAGGGGATTTTATTAAACATATTTTTGAAGACTCCTCAGCTTGGGATTATTTTTTGTTTGATGGTTTGGGGTTTTTATTTGTTGTGTGTGTGTGTGCTGGGGATTGAACCCAGGTCCTCTGCAAGAGCAGCAAGTGCTCTTAATCACCGAGCCATCTCTCCAGTCCCTACAATGTTCATTTATAAAGCAGCTGACTGGTTGGGACTGTCTACCATCTTGATGACCTGATCTAGGGTTTTTCTTTATACCAGTAGAATGGTATAAAGAAAATAGAATAGCTAGTTTTTCCATTGAGAGCACTGCTGGTTTAGATGATAAACTATCCAGAGGCCTGTTTTTCAGGCCTCCTGAAAGGTGAAGTGCTCTTGTGGCAAGAAGACTCAGACTTGCCTTGTGGTAGCTATGTGTCATGTCCCCTGATATTCCTAGTGCAGTGTCATAACCCCTGATGGGATAACAGGTTCCCAGAGTGGCTATAAGGATGATACCTGTATAAGCATTTCACTAACTGTAACTCACTGGCTGCCCACTGTCCTCCCTGCCATTGTGGAGACAGGTGCCATTTGCAATGAAGCCATTTGAAGCATTTCAGACTCTGAGACCTTGCATAGCCCTGGAGAGTTAAGTCTTCTCTATGGAATCCTACCTATTTGCCTCTGTGCTTCTGTCACTGGTTAATGAAATGCTTTCACAATGACAGTGATAGGGACCATTCATTGTCCTGGGTGGTGGCCCCTTTAGATGTGTTACACCATGTAAGCCTGATAGTGTTCCTCTGAGGCAGTAGTTGATTTTTTGCCCTCTGGCACAGGAAAAAAACAAAAGTCAGAATGACTGAGGCCCAGAGAAGTTAAATGACTAGGCCATGCCACACACCAAGGCAAAGCTACGAGTCAAGCTTCTAAGCCCTGCCCCTCCAGAGAGAGCTAACGGTGGTGGATCGCTAGTGCCTTTAGAACGTCATCTCATCTATTAACAGAAATACCTTTGCACTGCTCTGATGCCCAGCTGGCCACCCGGCAAGGCATCAGTCATGGTTGAAAATGAACCCCCCATGTCCTCTCTATCTCACTGAAGAGTTGAATTGGAGACTTCCAAGTTCAGAGAGGATGAATTCCTACAGAGAGCATTCAGAGAGAGAAAATTAATCTGTTTAAACTAGAGTTGAAGTGTGTGATGTTTTAGGAAGGAAAACCTCAATCCTTTTGATGCCTGTGATTTGTCACCCTGCAGTACAAGGCCAACATGCACTTTCACAAGTTGTTTCTTGATGTCCCAACTGAAGAGCCGCTGAGGCAAAGTAAGTCCTGACTGATTTTTTTTTTTAAGTTAATGTTTGAGGGGCTAGAGAGATGGCTCAGTGGTTAAGAACACTGGCTGCTCTTGCAGAGGACCCAGGTTAGGTTTTCAGCACCCACATGGTGGCTAACAACCACCCATAACTCCAGTTCCAGGGGCATCCAACACCTCTTCCTACCTCTGAGGGCAATGTAGGACATGGGTGCACTTATATACATGCAGTCAATGCACTCATACACATAAAATAAAAATAACAAATAGAATATTTTAAGTTAATGTTTGAAAAGTTTCTGTGTAGCTTGAAGGTAAAGAAGGCACATTCCAAGAGCTCGGTAACCAAGAGGAAGTTTCCTGAGATGTGCGGGACAGTCTTGCCAGCTGCTCAGTCACCTCTCCCCAGCACCTTGGAAGATAAAATGGAAAATCAAGAAGCTAGCTGTCTTGCTACCGAGTCCTCCCAGAAGGCTCTACAATGATCCCCTTGCCATTTGTATTTATGCTGAAATGCTTGTGATTGAGTCACCCCAAGATTCAGGGTAACAATCCTGGGGCAAGATGCTTGAGAGGAAGCATAGGCCCAATTGGACAGGTTAATGTCTGTGCTATGCAGGGCATAGTAGTCACACCTAAGCACAGCATGCCAGGTCAGTATGTGATCATTATGGGCCCCAAGGTTCAATTCTAGCTTCTTTCAGTGTACACTTATATCAAGGTGCTGGGTTCCTGCCATGATGTCCAGGCAGAAGTTGTAGTCATGTGCTCTTCCCTCCAATGTGACCATCTATTTTGTCCATGAGTCATTTGGATCTTGGCAAGAGGGCCAGGACTGCTTATATTAGCACTCAGGTGACAGACAGACACACAGTCCTAAAGAGAAGAGGCTCTACAACATTCTTGGCTTTTGGAGGGCAGTGCCAGACCTGCCCTCCCTCCCATTTTGTCTCTCATGCTTTTTCTCTGAGACTTTGAATTGAAAAACACATCCTAGTCAGTGTAACTTTATTCTACTAAAGGTGATTTAGGAGTGAGGCATGTTGCTGTGTACCTGTGATCTGAACATTTGTGAGACTGAGGCAAGAAGATCTCAAGTTTGAGGCCAACCTGCTCTACATCATGAATGCCAGGCCAGCCTGGGCTGCCTAGCAATACCTGGTCTTAACCAGCCACAGCAAACTGATGAAGAATTGATAGTGTAACCAAATGCAGTATTGTTCACATATCATGTATAAGTGTAAAAACAAGTACAGCCAAGAAATTAAGAGATGGAGAACTTATTACCTGCAGTGGATAAAGAGACCAGGGGTTATTTCCAAAGCAATACCCTCCTTACACCAAGAAGACACAGGAACTTCATTATGGGAACCAGTACATAGGAGAAGAGAAGCACTTTTGGGGTGGGCACACTACTGGGCATGCTCATTTAAAGGTCTCAGTTCAATAAGGAAAGATGGACAGACACTTTCAGGCATTCTCAAATGCATGTTCAAAAGTTAGACCAGAATGCTCTGGGTCATGCTTAGACTGTGTGGCAAAGATGGTGAACCAGAGTGCCTCTGTCCATGCTGAGCTTTCTCCAGAAAGCTTGGGGTAAGGGTGGAAGGTGGAGGAGGGGGCGGTGACACACGAGGAACATTTTGAAGCTGCTTTAAATGTAGGTGTTGGCCCTAAAGCAGTCCCCTCACTTAGTAGAGCCATAGAGAATGAGTGCATTTATCTCCGCACACATTTAATCATTAAATTGTAGACATAATTTTTATTAGAAATGTAAACCATGGAAACAATAGTTGAATGAAATTCTAAATGAGGCTGTTATACCTGTCTGTATTCTCCCAGGCTTTACCTGTGCTCTGCAGAAAGAAATATTATACCAAGGAAAGCTGTTTGTGTCAGAAAACTGGATTTGTTTTCATTCCAAGGTCTTTGGAAAAGATACTAAGGTATGTATAGAGGAGAAAATCAATACTGCATTCTTCATATGTTATAAATATAAATGCTTTTTAAATTTAGCTATATTTATAAATTCTTACATCATGACTCTGCCTTTATACCCAGCTCCTTTTGTTGTGGATCCAAATCCAATAGCTCTAAACGCCTCCAGGGCTCTGCTTTCCTTTTTCCCTAGCCTGCTCCCTTCCTTTTCCTTATACAGATAGCCTTGCACTTCCCATTCTGTGCCTAAATCCCTTTTACCCACGTCATCAGAGACACTAAGTTCTTCTGTGGAAAGTACGCAATAATTTATTTCAAAGGCATTCATTAAGACCAAAATGCACAGGCTGTGTTGGCTCAGCCCTATAACCCCAGCAAGAGGTACTGCCACGAGTTTAGATAGTAGCTAGACTATGGAGTAAGTTCCAGGCCAACCAAACTTATTATGTAAGAACCCTGCCTCACCCCTAAAAAACACTAAAAGTTACCCGTATTTGCCATATTCATATCAGTTCCCAGGAAACAGGTCTCTGAGCAAGCTACTCACCCTCACCACCACCAGTGAGCAGAACATCAATTCCCAAGGCCTTGTGGAGGGGAGTTAGACCCCACAAGCCCAAACATGTTCTGGTGTTACTGCTTTTTGCTCTCAAACACACATTCGAGCTGAGGTAAGGGCCGCCCTGAGCATGAGAATAGCCTTGTTGATGAAGAAGATGGCAGTTGACCCAAGGCACCACCATCATCTAAGGAATAAAAAGACAATTCTGGCTTGGGAGCTATGGGTTCATAACTCAGCTTCTTCAAGCTGCCAGAGGTCAAAGAAACACCTTCTTGGCTTTGAGTGACCTCAGTGAGTTCATTATGCCTGGAGATTGTGAATGAGCAGTTTTCACACTTGTGAAGCAGCCAGGTATGAACTCTTTTAAGTAGGTATGCTATATTTAAACATTCTCTCTCTAAAGCCACTGACCATCATACAGACCATTTAACAAATATAATGGAAACTCTTTAATGTGTTGGTGCTAGCACAGTGGAGTAGCGTACTGCATGTTGGCTTTGTGTGTTTATTATATGGAGTTATTCTCAGGCATATTTTGATTTGAGGTATATCTGAATACGGTGGTAGACCACTGTAACACTAGATTTCTGGCTTCTAAGGGCTTGTTCATGTGGTTGGCATGTGAGTAGATCAAACTTCTCAGTGGGATAAAGATAGTTCTGGGGAATTCAAAGCAAGTCAGCATCGCTGAGCAGAGCAGCAGGAGACATTCAGAACAAAGAATATTTTTTTGAAGGGACAAGTGATTTCGCCAAGGCAGTGAGTGGCCGTTAAGCAAATGTGATTTTAGCAATGCTTTGAAAACCCTGACTCTACCTGTGTGAGAAGTAACTAAAAGAAAAGGAGTGACCCTGGTTTTTTAACTACATGGACACACTAGGGTTTTTTGCATGTGCCACATCTAACCTTCAGGAAGGAGGCTCAGAGTTAACAAGGGAAGGAATGTGGTTTATTTGTTTCTTCCTCTCCAAAGATGTCATCAGCAGGCATCTGAGTTTCAGCGATCTTACAGAATTTCCTTAGTCCAACATGATCCAGTGGGAAGTGAGGGTCCAAACATTTCACTCTCAGATGGGGACCATTCTAAATAACCTGTCCTAGAAAAAAGTTAAGAGAATTTAGCTACAATTTAGTCAGGAACTTTCCACCAGCCAGTGATATTTTCAGATGCTGGTAAAATTAACATTCATACATCATGTCGCATCTAGTCTCCCTGAAAAGCAATTTCATCTTCGTTTCACAAGTTATCTAGTTGTAATTTTATACTCATGAAGCAAATGATTAAAACTCCTTAAAGGTCTTTTATGCCTCAGGAAAATCTAAATTTATAGCCCATTGTCACTTCGTATTTGTTTGCTGCTAGAAACCATACTGGACTCCTTTTGATATCATCATTTATCTTAGTAGATCTTAAATTTGTTTTCCAAAGTTATCCCAATTTACAACTTCAGAATTATCTTCTGCCCCTGAAAATGTTTATGGATCGAGTTCTTTGGCAAATAGCTCTTAGAAACTAACTTCATAGCCTTCCCAGCAGGCTTGGCAAGGCAGCATATATTCCTTCTCAAACCCAAATGTGAAAATGCAAATATTCAGTGGCTGGAGAGATGGCTCAGCAGTTAAGAAGATCCAGGTTTGATTCCCAGCACCCACATGGCGGCTAAGAACCACCTTTAAGCCTGGTGTGGTGGCGCATGCCTTTGATCCTAGCACTCAGGAGGCAGAGGCAGAGGCAGAGGCAGGCGGATCTATGTGAGTTCAAGGCCAGCCTTGTCTACAGAGTGAGTTCCAGGCCAGCTGAGGCTATAGGGAGACTCTTACTCAAAAAAAAAACAAAAAAAAAAATTGCACATATTCAAAGCTAAAGCTGTCTTCCTTCCTTCAACAGAGGCCCTGCTTTCTCCACTTTCTGATTTGTTTCAGAATAATCGAACCATTTTTAGGGAATGCATGTTCAAGTAAGTGTGTTCACCTATGCAGGGAGTCTAATCATTTTTCACATCATGCCTGCATATAAAACTCTGTTTTCAGGGATCAAAATAATACGATCATTCTCACTTGAAACCAACTCTGGTTGGGAAATTGTAACATAAAGTATCAGTAATGGCCGTTTTTCTGTGTCATCCTGTACTGTATAGCATATTGTATGGATCATATTGGTTCAAATTCCAACTTTTGTAAATTCTAATGTTTAAGACCTTGAATGACCCATCTATCTCTCCACACAAATTTCATTGTCTGCTAATATCACCCTTACAGGATCATCATAATTAAATGACCATCTCATCTGGTAAATATTACTGATAGCTTCCACAGTTAATATAGTTGGTTTTTTTTTTTTTTTGGTCTTTTGAGACAGGGTCTCCCCATAGCCCAGCTAGCCTGGATCACTTGCGACCAGGCTGGCCTCAAACTCACAAAGATCCACCTGCCTCTGCCTCCCGAGGCTAGGAATTAAGGTGTGCCCCACCACAACCAGCTCACATATGTCTTTTTTTATTATTTTTAGTATATAATATTCATTATATATATTATATATATATATATATATATATATATATGAGTGTATTGCCTGCATGTGTGTAAGTGCACCCGTGTCATGCAGTCCTTGTGGAGGTCAAAAGAAGGTGTTGGACTCTCTGGAAGTAAAGTTATGGATGGTTGTTAGCCACAATGTGGGGGTTGGAAATGGAACCCAGGTCCTCTACAAGAGCAGCCAGTGCCCTTAAGCACTGAGCCATCTCTTTAGTCTCAGCATTGTTATTTTTTATTTGATTCAGAAATGAACTTAAATGTCATTTTATGTCATCTCATCCTGATGAGACAAATGAAGATATTAATAAAATTTGTATTTGGCACTGAATGCTCTCTAAACATTTTCTTATTTAATCCACAGAAAATTCTTAGTAATAAAAAGACTGCCTCTAGTTTATAAATCAGAAAGCAGAGGTCTGGAATGGATAGCTTATGAGGCTAAGAAGTCATGTAGACAGGAGCAGAACTGAATTCAGGTCCAAGATCTTCTGTCCAGTGATAGCTCTACCATATAGAGCATGTTCACATTTCACCACCAATGTGTGCTCAATGCAGGCACTAAGTCCAAAGTAGATGCTGTAAGCTCAAGACTTCTGTAGCTCCTTAGATCCAGGCCATGGAAACAAATGTAAATGTTACATTCTGTTCGCACGTCTAGAGGTTTCCATCTTTGTCCTCCAGCTTTGGAAATCCCAGTGTGATGAGCTCAGGGACACATTCATGACTCTAAGATTCCCTTTTCTTCATGGAGACTAGAGAACATGCCGTTGGTTTCATCCTTACTGTTTTAATGTGTCTATTGGAAGTGCTGTGTGTGAAGTCTAAGGCACTATCAACTTGGTGATTCTGTTTCAGATCTCCATTCCAGCATTCTCAGTAACCCTCATAAAGAAAACCAAAACTGCTCTTCTGGTGCCAAATGCCTTGATCATAGCAACAGTCACAGACAGGGTGAGTGTCCTCAGACCAGGACCACCTTTGCTTTGGCCAGTGGTGGTTCTTTTGTTGTTGCTGTTGTTTTTCAGAGGTTTTGTTATTGTTTACAATTTAATGTATTTTGCAGGAATAACATAGAAAATGGACATTAAGAACATGTATTACATGTAAGACAACTCAGAAAAGTATGGTGGGTGGATGGAATCTAATGTGTGATGACAGTGCTATGGTCACCATTAAGCTGCTACCAATAAGAAATTTATTGATTAAAAGAAAAAACCCTGGGAGCCCAACAAGATGGCTCACAGGGTAAAGACACTTGATATGCAAGTCTAACAACCTGAGTTGAATCCCAGAGAGAATTCCTGAAAGTTGTCCTCAGACCTCCACATGTGAACGGTAGCAGGTGCATGTCACCAAGCACCTCATTCACACATAAACACACAACAATAAATAAAACCAAAATTTAAAAAAGAAATCCTGGGCCAACAAAATGCCTCATTGAGTAGACATGCTAGTGGAGGCCTGAGCACCTGAGTTAATCCCTGGATCCCATAGGGTACCCGAAGGAAAAAGATCCTGCTGATCTCCACACATGCACTGTAGCACACGAGAATCTGCGTGTGCATACTCAAATGCACACACACACACACACACACACACACACACACATACATGGAATAAATTCTTTTTTTAATTTTTAAATCTAAATGAGCTCTGGGTATGCACTCAAGAGGCAAAGGAAGGTGGCTCTCTGTGAGTTCAAGGCCAGCCTGGTCTACATAGTGAGTAGCAAGTTCCAGGCCAGCCAAGGCTATATAGTGAGACCCTGTCTCAAAAAAAAATAAAAATAAAAAAGGAAAGAAAGAAAGAAAGAAAGAAAGAAAGAAAGAAAGAAAGAAAGAAAGAAAGAAAGAAAAGCGTTATCCAGAAAAATCTAGCTTGTCAAGGACATTTTGGCCTGCATTAGTATTTCATATCCTTACATTTATATTAAAAATTCACATCCAAATGAAAATGGAAAAGCAACAGTACCTGATTTCTCTCCAAGGGCTTTCTACTCACAATCATATATTTAGATACCTAGTGACCCCATGGGGGAAACCATCCAACACTAAGAAGTAGGGGGTCTGGGGGGAACAAATAAAAGGCAAAAAAGCATTTTTTGAATGAAATGTTTACTGTCCTAGTGTTTCTTAATTAAACAGGTTGTCCATGTGTGCAGTGCTGGCTGGTCCTCTTCTGTCATAACTGTCACACATGTGGCATGGATGGGGCACAGATAATATCTTCAGAAAGGTCGGCCTCACTTGCTTCCCACACGCCATTAGCTACACTCTGGAAGTATGTCTCTCTTTTGAAGTCTTGAGCAATTTCTTGCACTAGATGCTGGAAGCTTGCAAGTCAGAAGTTTGAGTAAACTGTTGATAGTATCTAATTTCACAGAGTGCCACAGTACCAGGCCTGATACAGGAAATAGTCTAAAAGCAGGGTGTGGAAGTTTACTCCTGCAATCCCAGGATTGAGAGGCTGAGACAGGAGGATTATCAAGAATTTCAGGCCAACCTAGGATATAGAGTGAGATGCTTGTCTCAAAAGAAGTTTAGTGTGAGATACTTCAGTGGTTGCCACCAAATGCTTGCCACCAAACCTAACACCGGAGCTAAATCTCCAGGATGTACACGGTGGATGGAGAGAAGGACTCCAGCAAACTGTCCTCTGATCTCCACACACAACCCATGGCACACCTGTGTCCACATACATACAAACATGCACATAAATAAATGTAATTTAACATTTTTTAAAGAAAGGAGAAACCCTTGCAAAGTTGGCATTTGCATTAAAAAATATTACAGTTTAGAGACATTATTGATGTAATGTTGTTTCCTCAACAAGATGATTAACTTTGACATACTTGTTGCCAATTTTGAATTTTCTGGTGGCTTAATTACACTTGCCTGACAAAGGTCAAAAAAAAAAAAATTGTTTCCCAACTTTTGTTTCCCAGACATCTCTCCAGTCAGGCTAAACTGATATGTTTGGCTCCTTTAATATTGCTTTCAAAAAAAAAAAGAATAACAACAATCCTACCGAAAGAATAAGCTAGGAAGACACCAAGAAGTCCCTGGGGTGGATGACCATGTCCCCGTAAGCTTAGTAGGTTCCTCTACAGAGCTGACCTACAACTGCTCATTGAGTGCAGCTTCAGGATCTGCTCCAGACTCTCTGCTATCAGGGGCCTGAGCAGCCTCTCTTCTGTCCAGAAACTCTGGAGTAACTCTTGACAACTGGGCTACCCAGAACCAGGTCAGCCAGAAAGATTTCCATTGAAAGTGACATTTCAGCTTGGCAAGAGAGCTAGGAGAAGTCTAGTTGTTCACTTGTCCATCTTTTACCTGCTATTTGGGGGAAAGTGGAAAAGCTCCCTTTAACTTCTAGCCCTATGAGGTAACTTACAGGAGAGAAAAAGGATGAAAGGCTGTTCTGGACAAGTGTGGTGGGCACACCTGCTAAAGCAGGACAGAGTGTGAGGCCAGCCTGGGCTACAGTGAGACTCTGTCTCAAATAAATAAATAAATTCCCTCCATATTATATATCATAGATATTCTGATAAGCTAGAACATAAATCAACATGCCTGTTTTTTAGTACTAATAGCTGTCAAGTACCTGTTCTTTGCCAGGTATACATCAACATCTTCCTTTATACTCTCTCCTTTGTTCATATTACAGGAATGAACAGTGTGATTGAGTTATTTTCACATTGTTACCCCCTTACTAAGTATCAGAGCTAAAATTTGCACCTAGATCTCTCTAGTGCCAGAATTCACATAGTTGACTACTTCAGAACGTAGTAACACTGAGTTGGAAACTACTTCCAAGTTTCTCTTGGTGGTGAATGACAGGGAACATCAGAAGCTCATGGAGAGGGGCCCGGAAGACTCTGTGGTCCACACACATGAAGAAAGCTTGACTTTTAACATTTTATGGAAGCCAAGTCTATTTTCACATGGCTTTAATCCCAGGACTCGGGAGGCACAGACAGGAAGGTCTCTGTGAGATTGAGGACAGCATGGTCTACACAGCAAGTTTCAGGCCAGCTGTGGCTACTAGGAGACCCTGTTACAAATACCATACCCTTCAAAAAATTAATAGACATACCACTTCCACAAAAGTAAAATTTTTTCATATGTCATTTGTCTACAGGTTATTTTGTCTCTCTCTGATTTTGACTCTTTTCCCATAACTCATTTACAAACATGCACAAGAAAAATATCTCCCTATGTGTTCAAGAATCTGGAAATGGCATGGAAAAGAGGTGGCTAATTAGAGCTGCTGGAAGTTTTTAGTGAAATCCAGGTCAGAGCAGAAAACCAAAAACTGAAGAGAGGAAGAATTTAAAAAGGACCCAACACACATCACCAGCCTTGCCTTAATGGGCCAGCCCATCTGTGCTCTTGAGGGGGTGCCCATGTCACACTTTCAGAGTCTTCAGTTTGCTCTACATTGCTTTGATACCCTTAAATTGAGTTTGAGGTTTTATTGCTATCACAAGTGAGGCATACAGAGCTAGAGATGTACCTCAGATAGTAGTCTTGCCTGGCAGACACAAAGCCCTGGATTCAGTCCCCGGGAACACATGAATTGCACATGGTGGTGCACACCCAGGGGTACAGGCAGTTCTACCAGGAATTCAAGATCTTCCCTGGGTACATAGTGAGTCTGAGACCAACTTGGACCAAATGAGACCCTGCCTTAAAAAAAAAAAAAGAAAAATATACTTGCTTTATTCAAGAAATAAAAATTGAACATTCAGGTGCAAAACATGAGGATACAGTTCAAATAACACTCTCTGTGGAGTTGCTTGAAAATATAAAAAAAGTAGGGGACAGCAAGACGGTTCTGTGTAAAGCCATTTACCACCAAGCCTAATGACCTGGGGTCCAATCCTGGAACCCACATGGTGGAAGGAGAGAACCAACTCCCACAAGTTGTCATCTGATGCACACACATAGACACACATACACACACACACACACACACACACAAAATCAATAAATTAATTTTAATGTTTTTAAAAGAAAATATAAACTTTTTTAGACTCTGAACTCTTGGCTTTTCTTTATTTTTCAGTACATATTCGTTTCCTTACTCTCCAGAGATTCAACATACAAATTGCTAAAATCTGTGTGTGGACATCTAGATGTGAGTATGACGTCAGGCTTCCAAGCTTTTGTCTTTCTTCTGTATATATTTTTTTAAAATGTTTTCTGTATCATTCTTATTTTATGTGTATGAGTGATTTACATGCATCTATGTAACTGCACCATGAATGTGCAATGCCAAATGAGGCTAGAAGGGGCATCAGAGCCCCTGGAACTAGAGTTACAGACAGGTGTTAGCTGCCATGTGGGTGCTGGGATCGGAACCCAGGCCGTCTAGAAGAGCTGCCATTTCTGAGCCATTTCTCCAGCTCCTTTCTTCTGTATTTCTTAAGGTCTGTAGTTGATCTGGTTGTTCATTTTGTTCCAATGATTTCAGAATACGAGTGTTGGTAACAGCCCCAACCCATCTTCTCCTGGAAACAGTTTCCGGACAGAACGCCCTTCATCTCTGCCTCTGGTAAGTTACCTCAATAATCCTCTGACTGAAAAGCAAAGGTATATGCCACAGCTACACTGTGCTTCACCGTAGCCAGCATTTGCGAAGAACTCAGGACCAGTGTGGTTGACAGACAGCTGCAGGACAGAGCTTACCTTGCCAGAAACAGGAACCAAAGGGGCCCATTGAGTGTTTTCCAGTAGTTGAAAGAATTGTTCAATACAGAAAAGAAGGGTGAGACAAGGCACTTAAGTTTTTCAATTTTCAGGCTACGTGTGTAGCTCAGTTGGTAGAGTGCTTGCCTAGCCTGGCAAAAACCCTGGGTTCTATCCCCAGCACAAAGAAGTAGGGCAGGATGGCACATACATGGAATCATAGCACTTGAGAGGTGGAGGAAAGTCATCTTCAGTGACATAGAGTTTGAGACCAGCTTGGGATACATGAGACCTGTCTCAAAAAATAATATAAGTAATATAAATACATAAAGAAAATAGTCGGTTTTCTTTCCCTATAAATTCTTGTGGAATTTAATAAGTGCTGAGGGGACCCAATGACAGCAAATTCAGGCAGAAAAGCTGCTCACTTGCTTACCAGTCTCTTACGCTAGCAGCTAAATTGTTAAAAGCTCAGGCTAATTAAGCCTTTGCTGGGTCCATTTCGGAACACCACGTACCTCTTTAGTTCTTAAACATTTTAGGGGAGGCAGTGGAATACAAGTTCTAGCATCTGTTTCTGTCCTTCACTCCTGTGCACTTCCTGTCATTTGAATTTAGTCTGACACTACTTGGATCTAATTTAACAGGTGCAGCTTTCTTTTCATGGTCTGATTTCCTGACAGTGCTTCTTTTCCTTTCTTGTGTCCAAAATCTCTTTTAAAATTTGTAATTTATAAACACTTTCTCCTTATTTATGTATTTGAACTTGGCTGTGAGTTTTCTGCCCACTCTTTCCTCTAGGCCGTCTCCAGCTGTTGAGTTTCTCCCTGCACAGTGTTGCTGAGACCTCTTGGCCTCATACTGGCAGCTTCTCAATCACCAACATACCAGTGGTTTTTCTAGATATTTGTTTCAAAGAAGCTGTGCACTGATGGTTAACAGAATTCTACCCATGCAGAAGAATCTCAGTTTGAGTAACCAGACACTGATCTGTTAGGAAAACCCCATAGTGTGGGGTAACCCATAACCCACACTTTGTTTCCGTATTTTATATGTCGGGCCTGAGAGCGAGGACAAGGGGGTACAAAGGACTGCCTGACTCTTCATTGCATTGTCTTCCTTAGGATTTCAACGATGAATTCTCAGATCTGGATGGAGTGGTTCGACAAAGAAGGCAGGACTTGGAAGGGTACAGCAGCTCTGGCTCTCAGACTCCAGAATCTGAGAACTCCCGAGGTCTGTTGTGTCTTGACTCAAATTTCATGCCCTACAAAACACCCTCACTCCACCCTCCTAGAAACACAAACAAAACCCGCCTATTCCTAGTAAACAGTCTGGGAAAAGGGATAATAAAGTTCTAGGAAAAGGAATTACCAACATGGCAAAAATCCATTGCTTTTTATCCACATTTAACACTCTTAAGTTACTGTACTAGGGTGAGGAAGACAAATCAATGTGTGTTTTCTCACCTTTTGTTTCAGTAACAATAGTAATCACTAATCCTCTAAGTCTGTGGATGCCCACAGAATCCTTGCATCACCTCATTCCTTGCTTAAACATTGGGTTTCAGTCTCCAGAGACTCCACCTCCTTCCCCTTCCCTCTACCTACCTTCCTGTCCACTATAGAAATCAAGGAGTGGTATACTTTGTGGTTGATCCTATGATTTTTAAATGCGTTGGGGAGCAAACTGAGCCTGCCTTGTTTTGCTTGGCAGACTTCCACGTGACAGAATCTCAGACAGTTCTGAACGTCACCAAGGGAGAAACAAACCCACCTCGGGCAGATGCCCTTGGGAACAGAGCGTCTGAAGGAAAAGCCAAGACCCTGCCTGCGCATGGTGAGGAGTGTGGTGTTGAGGGAAAAGGGGGCTTCTGCAATACAACTACCTCTCATAGTCCTTCTCTTTCCTTGCAGTTGTTAAGTCTTTGCGGTTCACCGTCTACTTATTTATTCAACAAGTAGTGCCCCATCCTGGGTTTTTTAGGGGTTATATATGCAGAGCCATCAGAAGTCACCACATTATTCTCAATACTTTGAGATTATGAACCAAAAATTGGTGGCAAAACTCAAGTTATTGACTGACTTGTTTCTTACTTACTAATTATTAAGTTGTTTTCTGTTGACCCTGACACAATACTTGGCAGAGAGAAAGCTCTCAGTATGTGGTAAATTAAATTAGTTAGAAAATAAAAAATTGGGGCTGGAGAGATGGCCTAGCGGTTAAGAGCGCCAACTGCTCTTGCAGAGGACCTGGGTTCTATCCCCAGCACCCACATGGCGGCCGAGAACCGTCTGAAACTCCAATTCCAGGAGAACTCCAGTTCCAGGGGAATCTGACACCCTCTTCTGACCTCCGCGGCATTGCACGACACGGGTGCAAAAACCTACATGCAGACAGTACACTCATACACATACAAAAATAAATAAAATTAAAAAAAAATTTTTTAAATAAAATAAAATAAAATAAAATAAAAAATTGCAGCTGCTAGTTAACAATGAGGAGGCTTCATTTACTATTTTCTCTTTTACTTGGGAATGATTACCTGCCTCAGTACCTCTCCCCTGTTGAGATACTGTTATGTGAAAGAAGCGTGCCAGGGTGCTAAGTTATTGCTTTTCTGCCTTCCACCCAACAGGTCAATCAGAAACTACTGGGATTTTGCATAAAGCCAAGTCTCAGAAATACCCAACTGTCCATCATCTTCTTATATTCTATGCAATTGTGTAAGTAAGCATATTTACTGTGAGTGGTTTCTGCAAATGAATAACCTATTCGTATTTCCATGAGCCATTGTAAATCCCATTGTCCTGACCTGACCCACATAATGTCCTTGACAAATTTCATCACCTACATGGACATTTTTCCCCCTTGGGCTGAGATCACCTTTTCATGAGTATGTCAAATCTGCCATGTCCCAAGTTCTGAGTAGTAGCTTATGAAGCATCTTTGTTCTAATGTTTGCTTGCTTGCTTGCTTGTTAGTGATTTTTGAGACAGGTTTATACTATGTCACCCTGGCTGGCCTCAAACTCACTACATACACCAGGCTAGCCTCAAACTCAGAGATCTACCTGCCTCTCCTTTCCTAGTGCTGGGATTAAAGGGGTGAAACACACACACACACACACACACACACACACACACACACACACACACACTTGTTCTAGTTATTTTTCTTCTGTTCTGTTTTCTGATCTGAAGCCAAGATATCTTCAAGATATTACCCCTCTTTACTGAAAACTTGGGAATGGACTTTTCTTCATCATCTTCTGTCTATTACTAGCTGTTCTCCTGAAAATAGCCAAGAGGAATAATAGATATCCCCAATCTGGTCCCTACCTACAGCAGGGAATTTGGGAGTCACCAGAGGACAAGGCTTGCTGCTCTCTGCCCAGGTTCCTCTACTAGAAGCTGAAAGTACCAGAAAGGAAGGAGGCCTCTGGCCTGGTCACGTAAGCTTGGGTCTGGCCAGAGCAATCCTGTAATAATGACTGTTATTTGTACTTTGAGGAACTTGGATGATGAGATTTTAAGTCTCCTCTCTATGAAGTTTTCTGACACGCATCAACTTGTTTTTTAACAGACCTTTTAAAAGTCTTTTTGAAAACGTTCCAGTGTAAAACAATGGCTCTGAGCTTCTGGTTTTTTGAACATCAGATCCTGATCACTTGGGAATTTCTCTTTATCCCTTTGTAGTGTCTGTGCGCTAATCATCTCAACCGTCTACATGAGATACAGAATTAACACTCTGGAGGAGAGGCTGGGGTCCCTGACAACCATTGTGGACACTCACAGTACTGAGTAAGACAACCCTCCAGTGCTTGCTGTTTAGATTAGTGAAACAATTGACCCAAGCTTAGTGTCCTCCTAGGCAAACATCAATTGAAAATTCATTCTGTGTGGAGCACTGAGTTAAGTGGAAAGTGAAAAGGTAAAGGGTCCTAGAAATGAGTGGCCCAGCCTCACACTGTTCCTGTTTGCTCTAATGGCTCCAGTGATATTAGAAACATGCCTACTGTCACATTATTTCATGATTATCCTAAGATGATAGTTGTGACCTTGGCCTATTTAATAATTGCTCAAGTTTATCTTTATAAAATGGCATGGAGTTGAGACACTCATTATAAAAAGAAGCAATTCAAGCAAAGAGCTTATCATCATGTATAATTGTTTATATTAACTAATTTATTTCCAAAATGTTTGCCCACTATAAATATTCATATGACAATTAATTAATTGAATATGTTTATGAAGCTTTTTCAACCATCACTTTTCAACATCTCTGATCTAATTAAATCTATTCAACTTATTCAGTCTTTCCTTTAGATGCATTTACATGAAAATTTTGATAAACTGAAATAACTTTTGGCTAGATATAATCCCTTTATGGAATATCTACTATCTGCTACAGTCCATATTAAAATGTATACATACATGTATAAATCACATTTTCTCTCATATTTTCACCATGGCTTTACGAGATAACTATTATTCCCATTTTACAGTGGGAAACTATAAATTAGCTTAAAGTCTTATAGTTTGTAATGAAACCAGGATTCAAATGCAGGTGTAGAGACCCTGGGCTCCCAGTCTTCCAGGCACTCTAACACCTTAGCGTGTATCACATCCACTAAAGGACTTGTTAAAGCAGATTGAAGTCCTGTTCCAGAGTTCCTGATGGAGGAAGGCTGGAACAAGGCTTCCCAAAAGTGCTGAGGGCACTGGTCTGAGATCTGCACTTCTTACTGTATAAGGCCATTCTAGGACCTTTTTTTTACTCTCACCCAAATTCCTAAAGTCCTTGTCCTGTGGTTTACATGTATCCTGGTATAAGACCTTATTTGGACCATAAATACATATTTCAAGTGACAATATAGAAGCCTAATAAATAGTTTAGAACAGATCTATACCCTACCCTTGCTCTCCAGTCATGTTCAAATGTTAATAGAGGCATGAGGTGACTCTAAATTATACAGACAGTTACTTCACTACCCTTCCTGTAAGGAGCTGATTCTGTTGGGAAAATATGCCTCATGTCCTATTAATATTTAATTAGCTTGGTGGCAATGAGGGGGAAGTTCCAATAACCCAGGAAGAAGTACAGTCCGAGAAATAACCCTGTAAAGGTAAAAACACCCACAAAGACACGATGTGTGACATGTGGTCAGGGAACACCCATGAAGGGAAGGTCTGTTGATATAGCGCCACTCCAGAACCTGGGCTTCATGAGCTTTGTCCAGAGTGATGCAGGCAGCTAAATATGTGCATTGAATCTGATTCTGAAGAGCCTTCCCTTGGAGTCCATGAATAACCAGTATTGTTAGCATGATACCAGCCTGCAGGTTGGAGATCCTGGAGGACCACCACTCTTCCCTAGCTCAATGCCAGGGATGGGAACTTCACTGCTACTCTGACTCTCCTTTTGATACATAATCTAAGCCTCAGGTCCCTCAACCAGACAATCAAGGATTTAAATTCTTTTTCCAGGAATTAAGCACTGATTGTTTCAGTACTCAAAAATAGACATCTTTCCTAAAATACTGTCATCAGTAATTTAACAGTTTATAATTTAACTGTACCTCTGTCTCAAAAATGGACTCTACCTAAAATAAATTAGATAAGTTATTGACCTCCCAAAATTCAACAACTACAATTAAACCACGACTAAGGAATATAGAGATGATATAGACTGTGGCTGTGTCCCTTATCAGGAAAAGGTTCTAAGTAATATTAGACCATCTCCCCAGAAAAATGCACTTACTGCCCTCCAATGTGCCAATGGGGTTATCTTGTATGGAGCCCCAGCAAAGGATCCCATGCCATGAAGAGCCAAGTGGTATGATGAGGTATATTTGTATATTTGTACAAATCTCAAGGAAAGAATTAGAAAAAACTCATGCTCGAGTGGAAATTTAACTAGATAGAGGAAGATGTTCCCAGACTTTTGGGAAGTTCTAGTGTAAATGGCTCCTTCTCCCATTAAAAAAATCTCTGTGCAGCTAAAAATAGCAATAATTCTTGCAAATGTAGCTGCCGTGGGAAGAGAGAGGATGTTAGGATCTGAACAAAGGTCGAAGAGACCCCGTGCTTGAGGATAATTGTCCGAGTTTTCTGTTGAAGCCAGGGTACAATTCATGCACTTGAACAAAAATAGCTTAAGAGATTTCCAGCCGAGCTTTTCAAAACCAGTCCTCTACATAACCAGCCTGGAGCCTAGGATTCCTTCAGGGTGCTTGTGACTTTCACACGTGAAATGCTCTTGACCTCTAGTTTTCTGTTCAAACTTGAAAAGTGTTCACTCCACCTCTTTCTTTGCCTTTGTTGTCCTTAGTGATTCTTTCTCTTTGCTCCTCCAGACAGACAGCACCATCCGGTGTGGGATCACAAGTACAATTGAATGTGGAGGTCCTGTGTCAGGAGCTTACAGCTAACATAGTAAAATTAGAAAAGGTAAGTTGGAGGGTTGATCTCTGCGAGATCAAGGCTAGCCTGGTCTTCCTAGCAAGTTCCAGGCCAGTTAGGGCCACATAGTGAGACTCTGTCTCAAAAAAAACAAAAGGTGAAGTGAGGCATTTTTCTTCTTGTGCATAGGAGCAATCACTGTAGTTCCTGTCAGTTGCTCCTGGCCAGGGTTACCCTCCAGGACCTTCAGTCTATAGGAAGCAACTACAGTGTCCAACCCTGGCCAGGAAGGTGCATAACATAATATTTTTGGTTTCAATAAAGAAACAGGATTTAATCTCATTTTCCATAAGATAATGATCGGTGGGTCTGTCTTTTGTGTCTATGGCTGGTAAGAACCACTGGTAAGTGACTGTAACACTAGGATTTATGGAGGGATGTATCAACTAGAGAATACTGGGCCAGCCACAGAATGGAGTCCAACTCCACCCAGGATGATTCATGCTATACATAAAGTATTGCATTCAATCCTTCTTACCACCATGGCTCATAAGATAAGGATAAAATTTCAAAGCACCTTGTTCAAGGTGAAATAGGAAGTTAACCTGGAGTTTGAACCAACTGCCAACTGCAGAATTGTAGTTAGAAACCCTCTGCTTGGGGATGGGAGTATAGTCAGTGGTAGAATGTGTCTTTAACCAGTGAAAAGTCCTGGGCCTAAATTCAATCCCAATAAAAAGAATTAGATAGATGATGATAGATAGATAGATAGATAGATAGATAGATAGATAGATAGATAGATAGATGAATAAATCAGCCCTGGCTTTACTGTTTTTCAGAATTCAGCCTTAAGCTTTGCAGAAAAGACTAATACAACTCTACTTGTAAATGTATCTTCCCTGGGTCAACTCTGTCCGTAGCTTAGGGTGTTCTTAGTTTTAAGATGACAAGATGATAAGAAGAACCTGACTGCTTAGAAATATCTTCGAATTAACTAAGCATAATTAACAAATCTTTTTTCTTCTTTCAATATTTCTGACTTTCCCATCTGAAAACTACTTTGTTTTTATCCTAATTGTTTAGGAAAGGTATAGAGTGAAAAATGAAGTATTCAGTTAGAGCTGCTGTCACACGGTCATGTGTTTGGTAACTTTACATGACAATGTCGTTATGGGAAAAAAAAAAACAGAAAATACAAATGAACAAATTACCTTTGTGGTCCTATGCTAAATGTTATCTAGCATTTAACCAGGTAGTGACAGGAAAAGGTTTCCAAAGTACTGTCCTAGACTAAACCAGGACAGGCCATTCATATGGGGTCTATATCTAATTTTGAAACTTGTCTCTAAAATCCAAAACCAGGGGCTGGAGGGGTGGCTCAGTACTTAAGAGCACTTACTGCTTTTGCAGAGGTCCCAAGTTTGGTTCACAGCACCCACATGGGAGATCACAACTGCCTATAATCCCAGTTCCAGGGGATCCAACACCCTCTTCTGGCCTCTGTGGGCACCTGCACACACATGGAACATATAAACTCACACAAGCACACACATACACATAAATAAAATCTAAAACGAGCCTAGAAAAGATGTGTGAGTTAACTAATATTTTTCTGCCTTCTACAATATTCATTTCTGGGAACTGGAGAGAGCACTTACAGAGGACCTGGGTTTGAATCCCAGCACCCACATGGCCACTAACAACTGTCCATTGGAACTCCAGTTCCAGGGCATCTGATTCCCTCTTCTGACCTCTGTGGGCACTGTACAACATGGGTACATTTACATACATGCAGGCAGTACATAAAGTAAAAAATAGGGCTGGAGAGATGGCTCAGCAGTTAAGAGCACCAACTGCTCTTGCAGAGGACCCAGTTTCCATTCCCAGCACCCACATGGCTGCTAAGAACCATCTTTAAGCCAGGCATGGTGGTGCATGCCTTTAATCCCAGCACTCGGGAGGCAAAGGCAGATAGATCTCTGAGAGTTCAAGGCCAGCCTGGTGTACAGAGTGAGTTCCAGGCCAGCTGGAACCTGTCTCAAAAAGGCATAATAATAATAATAATAATAATAATAATAATATATTTTTAAAAATAAAATGCTAGTTTCTAAGAATTGAAGATATATTTGCAAAAAATACCTACTTCCCAGGCATGCTGCTACTACATGTCTATAATCCTAGCACTGGGAGGCTGAGACAGGAGGATTGTCCTGAGTTTAAAGCCAGCCTGAGCTACATATAGTGAGTAGCAGGCCAGCCTAGGACAAGTAGCAAGACCTTGTCTCAAAAAAGCAATGAAAAAGAAAAAGGCCAGAGAAGGAAAGGAAAGATGGACTTGTGGTGGCTTTCCTGCTGATCTAGAAAAACGGGGCACTTTTATTTTTCAATTTTGCTCACTCTGACTTGCAAATACTCTTTGGATCGGAAGCACAGAGAATCCTTTTGCCTTCCCTTGCATTTCTTCCTACCCTCCTGCCAAGCCTGGCCAGGCCACCACATTCTGTAACAAGGGAACAGAAAACAGAAGGACTTGTTCACAGCAGATCAACAGCTGATTTGTCTTGCACAGGGCTCAAACCCAGCCCAGCTGGACCACAAGGGAGGTCTCTGCAAGTAGAAGGAGACCTCCTTCATCCCAAAGCAGAGTCAGTACAAAGAAGATTGGGTCAAATGCGCATGTGGACCTTCTTAAAAGTTGTAAGTTGCACATGCTGTTCAAAGGAATCCCTGTGTTAGCAACAGTTGCCAGCCTACATCCTTGTGTTCTGATTGCTTTGCACGCTCCTCGGGGGCAGTTGACAGACTGCCCAGCTCAGCCTGGGGCTGAAGAAGCGGTGGGAGAGTCTGAGACACAACTCTGCTCCTTTTCATATGCAGCAGTTCCTTTCTGCTATCGGAGACCAGCCATGTCTAAGGATCACGGTGCTTCCCTGGCTCTCATTTCCTGTTTCCGGTTATCACAGCCCTTTCATCTGCATTGGAAACCCAAGAATTATGTCTTAGTTTGCTTTTCTGTTGCTGTGATAAACACTGTGACTGAAAGCAACTTTCAGAGGAAAGTGTTTACTTCAGCTTATGCATTATCCCATCATCCCATCCTCTAGAGGAGCCAAGGCCTGAGCCTGAAGCAGAGACTATGGAGGAAGGCTGCTGCTTGCCAGCTCGCTTCCTCTGCTGGCTCAGATACCTTTCTTATATAGCCCAGGAGTGGGCTGGGCCTTCCTACCTCAACTAGCAACCAAGAAATGCCCCACGGATGTGCCCACAGTTGTGCACACAGGCCACCCTGACAAGGAACTTCCTCAGTTGAGTTTCCCTCTTCTTTCGTGACAACAACAAACCAAGACAAATAATTCCCACCTTCTCCTTTTCACTTGCCACTAATTTGTGACAAATCTCATGAAGCCTGCCTTGCGGTGTGTCTGCCTTCTCTTTCAGTCACACTGTCCTGGCCCATTCAGGCCCTGGCTACTAGTCTGCTGTGTTTTTATTTATTATCAGCATGTACATGCATGCGCACACTCTCATATATTTACTGGCCATTGAGGTTTGTCTGTAAGTTGCTTATTTATCTCCTTTTCTTCCTTTTGTTTTGTTTTTATAGGTGTGCTTTAAATAGTCTCAGGATCTGTCTTTTATTTCACTTCCTTTGCTATCATCTTTCTACTCTGTTTCTCCACCTATCCTTTGTCCTGAGAGTTAGACAGGGAATATATGAAACAGATAATGGGGGTGGGACAAGGCCTTTCTTACACATTATTTATTGGGATGGGGGTGCACATACCACAGAGCACATGTGGGTCAGAGGACCATTTGGGGGAGTCAGTTCTCTCCTTTCACCATGTGGATCCCTCAACTTGTCAGGCTTCTCAGCAAGGACCTTTATCCAACTGAGCCATCTCACCAGCCCAGGAATGCTTGTTATGGATAAAAAAATAATGCATGGTGGCACATGTCTTTAATCTTAGGACTCAGGAGGCAGAATCAGACGGATCTCTGTGAGTTTAAGGCCAGCCTGGTCTACAGAGTGAATTCCAGGACAGCTGGGGCTATAGGGAGACCCTGTCTTGGAAAAGAAAAAAAGAAAGAATTACTTATTTTGTTAGTACTAGAAATGGCTTTAATAATACATTGATGTAGTAAAAAGCACAAACGTTTTAGAGACATGTTTTTGCTCTTAGGTTTTTGGGTTTTGTTTTTTGTTTTTTGTTTTCGTTTTGTTTTGTTTTTTTGTTTTTTTGAGACAAGGTCTCCCTATAGCCCCAGCTGTCCTGGAACTCACTGTGTAGACCAGGCTGGCTTTCAACTCACAGAGATCTGCCTGCCTCTGCCTCTCTACCTCCCAAGTGCTAGGATGAAAGGCATGCACCACCACGCCCGGCTGCTTTTAGTCTTACTCGTACTCTTGTCACTTGCTACCTGTGTGTGTGCATGTTCCTGTTACTTAGCCTCCCAGCCACTACTAAGTTTCATGTGTAGAGCCTGCCTCCATATGGTGTGGTATGGTTAAGGTGAGAATACACACGCTCCTAAAAATTCGTGTCAGAGCCCCTTTTCTCTTTGCTTTCCTTGCGTATTCCTGCAGGATACCATAGACTTCCTCCAAGCAGTGCCTTCCTATGTTAATGTACTGCTGTAACTGAATGCTGCAGATTGGGTAATTATAAAGAATAAAGGTTTCTTTAAGTTCATGGTTCTGGAAGCAGGGTTGTTCAAGGTTATGAGGGCATGTCAGGAAAGGGCTTCCTGCCAATGGGGACTCCATGGTCATATAGGACAAGCTCCCTAACTTGAGTGTCGTCTCCTCCTCCTCCTCCTCTTCCTCTTCCTCTTCCTCTTCTTCTTCTAAAACATTAATGCATTAAATAAAAAAGAATGAAAAAAGGGAGGGCTGGAGAGATGGCTCAGTGGTTAAGAGTACTGGCTATTCTTGTAGAAGACTAGGGTTTGAATCCCAGCAGTCATATGGCAGCTAACAACCATCTGTAGCTCTAGTTCCAAGGGATCTGACTCCCCCTTCTGTCCTCAGCGGGCATTGCACAACATGGATGCACTTACACACATGCAGACATAACACTTATACACATAAAATAAAAATAAAACATTAATGCAACATTGAGTAAAGCCCCACCTCCAAGTACCATTGACAGGACTGTGGGGGTTACACTCCACTGTGAGTTTTGGAGAGGATAGCTGTTGGCCACAAGACAAGAACATGTCTCATTCTGATCTGAGAGGCTCTCTGCTCCCATCACAGAATTGGTTGTTCAGAAGCCCTTGTTCTGGATTCTTTAAAATTCACTTATTCAGCATTTACTGAAAGCATTTTTAGTGCCCAGTTCTGGGCTTTCTTTAGGTCCTAACATATCACATAGTTGATCTCTCTGAAATTTACAATCTTCTTGTTATTATTGTGCATAATAATTTGTAATCAGAGTATTAAACATCATGACATGGCATTTGCCAATTAAAACCATAGGACAGGGGGCTGGAGAGATGGCTCAGTAGTTAGAAGCACTGGCTGCTCTTGAAGAAGACCCAGATTTGATTCCCAGCACCTACATGGTGACTAACACCCATCCCTTACTCCCATTCTAGGGCACCCTCTTCTGACCTCTGTGGGCATTGCATGAGATGAGTGTACTTATATACATGAAGGCAATACATTCATACACATAAAATAAAAATAAATAAAATATTTCTTTTACTTTAAAAAAAAAAAACAGGCCAGGTGTAATGGTGCCCACATTTAATCCCGGTACTCAGGAGGCAGAGGCAGGGAGATCTCTGAGTTATCATTTCTAGCCTGGTCTACATAGCAAGTTCCAGGCCAACTGGGGCTAGAGGGAGACCCTGTCTCACAAAGCAAATGATAGTGACAAAAAAACCTATAGGACGAGTTCATTGAAAACATTTCACTCCTGTCTTGCATGTTGTTTGAGTTGTCATTTTTTTTCCATTTACGAGCATCTATACTTTCATCTTTGTACCACTTCTTTTTTATTATTATATAACCTCTTTTTTTCATTTAAAGGTACATTGTCAAACCAAAGTCTAGTCCTTGAAACACCTGGGTGCTTCATTTAAATTTAACCTGAAGGCTAAAGAGATGGCTCAGCAGTTAAGAGCACTTGCTGCTCTCGCACGGGGCAGGTTCAATTCCCAGTACCTACATGGTGGCTAACAACCATCTGTAACTCCAGTCCCAGGGAACTCCCACACCCTCCTCTGACATCTGAGGGCATTGTACAACACAGGTACACTTACATACACGCAGGCAATACACTTACACACATAAAATAAAAGTAATAAAATAGCCTTTAAAAAATAAATAAATAAGCCAGGCATGGTGGTACATGCCTTTAATCCCAGCACTTAGAAGGCAGAGGCAGGCCGATTTCTGTGAGTGCAGGGCCAGCCTGGTCTACAGAGTGAGCTCCAGGCCAGCCGGGACTAAAGGGAGACACTGTCTCAAAAAGACTAAATAAATAAATAAATAAATAAATAGCCAGATGTGGTGGCACATGCCTTTAATCCCAGCACTTAGAAGGCAGAGGCAGGCTGATCTCTATGAGTTCAAGGCCAGCCTGGTCTACATAGTGAGTCCAGGCCAGCTGGAGCTACAGGTGTAGCTACTGTCTCAAAAAGACCAAAAAATAGATAGATAGATAGATAGATAGATAGATAAATAGATAGATAGATAGATAGATAGATAGATAGATAGATAGGCAAATAAAATTTAACCTATATGTAGCTTTTTATTGAAAATAGAATAGATTCATTTTTAGCATTTTCCAGACCATAACAAATATACCCTTGTGTTTAGTAACAGGGGCTTCTCTTTTGTTGTTTTAAGATACAAAACAACTTACAAAAGCTGCTGGAGAATGGTGACTGAGCGAGCACCTTGCTGGGGCCAACACAATACCTCACGTTTAGGTGACGATGGTGCTTCCTGAGCGGGTCTGTTGACCGCCCCCTGCTGGCCAGAGGTGCAAGAGGCTGAGAATCCTGTTTTGTACCTGGAGGTCTCCAGCTCCCTGCTGGCCAGAGGTGCAAGAGGCTGAGAATCCTGTTTTGTACCTGGAGGTCTCCAGCTCAAGAAAGGAGGAAGGGAAGGATTTTGCTTCTTGTGCAATAAAAGTTGACCTTGTCTCTCTGAAGAAGTTTTTGCTGCTGCTGCTGCTGCTGCTGCTGCTGCCGCTGCCGCTGCCGCTGCCTGAAGAAAACAGACCTATCTCAGGAGGACTCAGCGAGAGCCTAAAGGATCCCTGCATGTGGGTTGTCATGATGGTCAGTAAACACTCCACTCCTTGTTTTCAGCCGTTCCCAGCTTCCTCTTCGCTCCCTTACACCCATTTTAACCAACCTTCAGACCAAGGGGTAGGCCGTATGGCTACAGACTCAATATGGTCCTTTAAAGAATTAGCCATGAACCTCCAACAAGGCAGTGAACATCTCCAAACCAACAAATAGGCTTGGGCCAGAGATCTGCGTTTTGCCTCCCCTCCCCCCCCACACCCCTTCTGCTGTTATGTTCTGAATTCTATCATCTGTGTATCTTAATATTGCTATTCAGTTTGGGAAGCACATCAGGTGAAGTTAATTAAACAAGCCCATCTGTGTTTTGCTTTGTTCTGTTTCTGTGACTAATTCTTCATTGGAGTGATCTTACCCACCTCAGGTCAGGAATCCATGAGGCATAATACTGAGATACTAAATTAAGCTCACTCTGAAACCAAAACTAATCTTTAAGCCAAAAGTTCTAATAGTGATTCAATGCAGAATGAAAAACCCTGAATTTCGTAGATCGTAAGTGGACTACAGTAGCAGCTTTGAAGGAGGGTGTCTGTATTGGTTGCTAAAACCCATTTCAGCATTGTAATTGCAGGTCTTTCTCCTTTGCTGACTAAAATAAATAACTGGTGGTTTGCTAACTTTATTTACAGTATCGGTTGACTGGTTTTTAGTAATAATTATTTAGGGTACCATAAGATCCGTAAGTATAAGGCATTCTGTTTCTGTATGCAATGTGTTTTATAATCATTTCTATGAAATGTATTTTGTTTAATCAGATAAGCTAACAAGTGAATTGGTTACATCATTTGTATTTGTTACCCTACTGGGAAACAACTGTGCCTGGTGCACCACTGGCTTTTAATAAATACTCATTGGTTAAAACTCTAACACTGTTTCATTGGTTTGTAAACCCTTTTAACTACGACTTACTGTGCTTTTTAACTCTTCTTGCCTCCACACTACAGTTTTGTTTTTCTTAACTTGAGGACGATTTTATTAGAGTTTAAAAGAAAAGCTGCAAGCGGGTAAGGTAGAAATCTGACCAGCTGCCAGCCAGGGGAGAATGAAAGAAGAGAAGAGGAGGGGAGGGGAGGGGAGGGGAGGAGAAGGGAGGGGAGAGCGGTAGCCAGAGCAGCCGAAGCCCCTGCAGGCGGTGGGGACTGTGCACCCTGACTTTCAACTTCATACTTCTCTCCCCCAACACCAAGTATTTATTTCAAAATTCAAAATTGATTTTAAGTTCCTCAAGTTATAGTGATATCAAGGGACGAAACTGAACTTTGAAATCAGTAGACCAGTCTTTGATTCCTAGGTTTGAATCACATTTTATGAGGTATGTGGCCTCAGGCAAGGTGTTTGGTCATCTGTCCCCTGAACCCCCACCCTACCCCCATTTCATTAGTGAGGCTGAGAAATGAAAAACCAATGAAAAACCCCACTGTAAATATGATGCTGCCTCTAAAAAGCCCAGCTCTGCTGGGCAAGGTTTTTGCTCATAACAGACATCCTTTTGTAAGCTTTATCTACGAGTCCATGCCTATATTTGTGTCAAACTCTGACCTAAATGTGGACCATCTGCTGTCTTGCTTAATGTGTCTTGGTGATAATGAGACTCAGGTGATGCTTCCTTGTTCATCTATGTTCCTGATGATCTGAATCACAGAGACACTATACACATAGCTCTGATGACTCAGCTCTCCTCAGCATTTTTTAAAATTCAGAATTCTGAGCCAAGTGTGGTAATACATGCCTGTAAATCTTAGCACTGGGGAGGCAAAGGCAGAAGGATCGCTACAAGTTCCAGACACTCTAGACTGTATAGCAAGACCCGTTCTCAGACACATAAAAAAAAAAAATCAAAATTCTACACATTAATAATCAGACTGTCATCTGGGCTCATAATGGGGTCCACTGACAAGCCCAGTGATAGAATATTCTTTTTATTATTTCTCTGTGTGTGTGTGTAGGTGCACATGGACCACCTTCACCCACTGTGCCATGTTACTAACCCATCCTGTGCTGCTTTTAAGCCTGTCCCTGCTAATGTGGCCAGATTCATGCATTTAAAAAATAAAACATTAATTCAAGATGTTGTGGCACAGGCTTTTAATCCCAGTGCTCTGGGGCCAGAGGTAGGAGGACCTTTGTGAGTTTGAGGCCAGCGTGGTCTACATAGCAAGTTCCAGGCCAGTGATACTGGGAAACCCTTGTCTCAAAATAAATAAATAAATAATAAATAAATAAATAAATAAACAAACATTAAAATATCAGTCATCAAATAAGCTGTGATGGTTCACCTTGATCATCAGCTGAGCAGGATTTGGAATTACCTAGGAAACAAGCCTCTTGGAACGTCTGTGAGAGGACTGGCGGGTGACGATCAGTCACCCTGAGTGTGCACAGCTCCATCCCATGGCTGGGTTCCAGACTGGATGGAAGGAAGCAAACAAGGTTACCCTCAGCTCCATCCCTCTCTGCTTCTTGGCTGGATGGTGTGGCCTCCTGCTTCTGCCTCCATGCCTCTCAGTCGTGATGGACTGTATCTCAAACTGAGCCAAAATAAACCCGTCTTCCTTAGGTTGCTCTGTCAGGAATTTTGTCACAGCAACAAGAAAGGTAACTAATACAGCAGCATCTGATTTGCTTTGGTGGGGAAGGGCAGGAGGTAGGTTGTATATAGGAATCACAGTAGGAAGAGAGGCGGGGGGACTGTTCCCCAAGACACAGAGCTGGGGATTGCCTGTCCCAGGTAAAAACTGCTAGACACAGGGAGGAAGTTGGTTTGTTAACCACAGAAAGGAATAATTATGCAGTTTTTTTTCCAACCACCATCATTCTGACTTGTGTTTTTGCAATTTGTTATGCTTTATTGATTTATGATTTACATATAGCAAAGTATACTGTTTAAAATGTACAATTGGAAAAAATAAAATAATAAAAATAAAACTTACACTTGGATAAGTTTGACATGGGCATGTACTCTTTTTTTTTTTTTTTCGGTTATTTTGAGACAGGGTCT
Source organism: Rhizomys pruinosus (assembly GCA_009823505.1). Classification (NCBI taxonomy): domain Eukaryota; kingdom Metazoa; phylum Chordata; class Mammalia; order Rodentia; family Spalacidae; genus Rhizomys; species Rhizomys pruinosus. Next base: position 276,337 of record VZQC01012471.1, on the reverse strand, counting down.
CCCTGTAGCCCCAGCTGTCCTGGAACTCACTCTGTAGACCAGGCTGGCCTTGAACTCACAAAGATCCACCTGCCTCTGCCTCCCAAGTGCTAGGATTAAAGGCGTGCGCCATCACACCTGGCTTTTTTTTGGGGGGGAGGCATGTTCTCTTTATTCACTCCTTATTGGTCAGTACTATTTCATTGCATCTATCATAAACTGTTTATCCAGTCTCACCTTTGGATAGACATTTGATTGTTTCTACCCTAACTTTTTTTAATGTGTATGAATGTTATGCCTGCGTATATGGAAGTGCACCTGTGTCACACAGAGGAGGACAGAAGTGGATTTAAGATTCCCTAGAACTGAAGTCATAGACAGTTGTTAGCCACCATGTGGGTGCTGGGATTTGAACCCAAGTCTTCTGCAAGAGCATCCAGTGCTTTTAACTGCTGAGCCATTTCTCCAGCCCTGCTCTAATTTTCTTTTATAAATAAAATACTGTAACCCTTTTAGTACCGAATCTGGGGACATCATAGAATCATTAAAGAATACCCTTGCTGTAGGAAGTATGTCATTGGGTTCAGGCTTTGAGAGGTCACAGCTTTGCTTCACTTCCTGTTTGCTCTCTCTGTTTCCTGCCTGTTAATGTAGATGACATCTTTCAACTTCCAACCACTTTGTCTCCTGCCTGATACCATGCATTTCCACCATTATGGACTCTCTTTCTGGAACTGTAAGCCAAAATAAACTTTTCCATAAGCCACTTTTGGTCATGGTGTTTTAGCAAAGCAACAGAGAAGAAACTAATACATTATAGAACTATTATCCTAAATATATCATTTTGTATCATAACCATGAGTATATGAAAATACTGATTCCTCCACGACTTTACCACCATGTAACATGGAATCCTTTACATCTTAGACAGTCAATACAGATGTGCTATGGTGCCCGTATGGTTTTAATTTATATTTCCCTATTGACTGTTGATGCTAAGGATCTTGATGCGCTTATTTGCCATCTGTATATCTTGTTTATGAAGAGCCTGTCCAAGTTTATTGTCTCTTTTAAAAATGAAAATTCAGCTGTTTTCTTAATATTAGGCTTTCTCAGTGCATTACATATCCAGGCTGAGTGAGCTGGAGAGATGACTCAGTGGTTAAGAGCACTGGACGCTCTTGCAGAAGACATGGGGTTGGTTCCCAGCACCCATGTGGTAGCTAACAACCATCCTTAACTCCAGTTCTAGGGGCTCCAATACCCCTCTTCTGGTCTCCATGGGCATTGCACAACATTGGTACACTTACATACATGCAGGCAAAACATACACATAAAATAAAAATAAAAATAAATAATCTTTTAAACAACCAAGCTAAGACAGGCATGGTAACACATGCTTTTAGTCCCAGCACTCGGGAGGCAGAGGCAAACAGATCTCTATGATTTCAAGGCTATCCTGGTCTACATAGTGAGTTCCAGGCCATCTGGGGCTACAGGAAGACCCTGTCTCAAAAAGACCATAAAAAAAAAAAAATCAAGGCTAAATATAGTGGCTGAAGCCTGTCATCCCAGCAATCAGGTGACAGAGGCTAGTGGATCCCTGTGAGTTCAAGGCCAGCCTGGTCTACAAACCAGCCAAGGTTATGTAGCAAGACCCTGTCTGGAAAAAAAAAAAAAAAAACATTGTATATTCTGAATAAAAGTTTTTTACCAGAAATTTCCTTTGTAAACACTTTCTCCCTGACTGTGGCTTGTCTAGTCTATGTCTTTCAAAAACGGGCTCTCTATTCTCCAATAAAAACTCTATTTGCAAATTCTAGCTGCCTGCTTACTCCCAGCTCCAGTTCTGCAAGGAGAGCCCCGTGCTCTGCCTAAGATCCCTTCCCTGCACCATGGCTGAACACCGCCTTAAAGCAGAGAGCAGGGTGATGATAGAATTGAATTCTGTTATTTTCCTTCTCTCAAGTATCACTGTCCTTCCTTGGCAAATTCTCACTGTCTACAAATAATTCATATATTTGGTCTGAATTTTTCAGTTACTTCAACCTATTACTTCCTCTCAGAGAGAAATGGAAGTTCCAGTAACTAAAAAACAAAGAATAAATAAAGTAAAAATCAAAGATATGAAAGCTCTGTACTGGAGAGAATTTAATATCCAGAACTGTGAACCAAGTCGATATAATTATTTACTGGAAAACAGAAAAGGGATGCAAAACACTAAGATAACAGAGGGGCGGCAAACCTAAGTTTGGAGGAACGAGAGGGAAGTGCTTGAAAGTATTACAGCTTAGAAGCTCAGATGAGGGACTTCATGGAACTGAAAGTCCCTGGGGGAGACACAGCTAGGACCTCATGGTGGTGTCTTGGAGAAGGAGCGTAGAGGCTGCTGTTGCCGGTGTTGGGGAATCGGCAAACTGGCTTGAGCTTACTGCCTGACATAAGCTGCTGTTTCTTTTTTCTTTTTTTTTTTTTTCTTAATTTTTTATTGAGCTTTTGTGTATTTTATACAACATTTCTTAATCAAATTATGCCCTTCCCCCCATCCATGCCCCACCCCCACTCATGCATTCTGCCTTACATGTTAAGTCCTGTCTTCTATCTTTTTCTTGAGTCTTTGTTTTTGTTTTTTTTTTTTTACTTTTTTGATGCAGAAGTTTACTGTTTGGGTAAGTCCTTTGAGCAAGTCTTTTTGTTGCTGTTGTTCCCTTTAATTTTTTTTCTCCAAAAAGTTTTGGATCACCAGCTCCATCTCAGCGTCTTGAGTGCTAGGATCACAAGCTCCATCTCAGTGTCTTCAGTGCTGGGGTCTCAGGCTCCATCTCGGCATCTTGAGTCCTCATAAGCTGCTATTTCTATTCACTCACAGAGCAATGACAGGAAAAAAAAAAAAAAAAAAATGCCATCCAGTACTGCTTTGGGAGCCAGTGAATCTGTCTGGGTTACTTAGGGGAACATGGATGAAGACCTACAAGTATGGATGATTCTAGCAGCTATATTATTAAATAGCCCACCCAGGCAAGGGTGACAACTCACAAAAGCTGCATCACTGGAGTCCCCTGTGCAACTTACAGGTACACCACTTGTGTCTCTTCCCACTAGTGCTTGTTTACTGTTTACACAACCTGATGCAGAGATCACATGAGCCTTGTTCCTTATGCATTCCATGGTCCTGATGGATCTTGTGAGTTTCTAATGAGTTCATGAGTCTAATCAGCCTTTCTTTCCTTCGAAGAGGGAATATTTCCCTCTGGAGGGAACAGCCCATCCCCAGTGATGTGAAAGTCCACTTCATAGAGAGAGATTCCATAATCTCAAACAAGACCATTAGCTAGGGACCAAATGTTCAAACACATGAGCCTCAGAGACATTTCTCAGACTACCACATTTCTCCCCTGACCCTCATAGGTTCATGGTCATCTCACAATGCAAAATGCATTTAGTTCAACTTTAAAACTCCTCATAGTCTTTAATAGTCTCAGCAATGTTCAAAAGTCCAAAGTCTCTTCAGAGACTCAAGGCCAATCTCTTAACTGTGACCCCTGTAAAATCACAGAAACAAATTATATACTTCCAACATACAATGGCACAGAATATATATATTCTCATTCTAAAAGAGAGGAATGGGGCATAGTGAAGAAAGATTGGACCAAAGCAAGACTGAACCCCACAGAGCAAACACCACGTCCTGTGGCTCCATGTTCGGTATCTGGGCTTTAGTTGCAAAGGATTGTAAATGGCTCTGCCTCTGACTTTGCTATCTATGACATTCATCTCTTTCTTGGGCTGATTCCACATCCTATATATATTCAGATCTCCTTGGCAGATGTCTCACAGCTCTGACACCTCCAACATATTGGGTTCTTCATTTTAACCCAGGCCTCACATTCAGAGCTTCACACAATGGCCTCTCAGGGCCTCTTCACAGGGACTCTGACACTACAACACATTGTCTAGCCTCAGCAGCTCTCTAAGACTGCAGAGAAAGAATCCATAACCCCTTCAATATTGCATCTCACCTTTAAAATCAGTACCAGGTAAGGCGACTCTTACATATTGCTGAGTTTGGTTGCTAGCTTGAGATTCAGCCTTGGCCCCCCTGGACAACATCTTCTGTGTGCTGACCCTGAGGAAATACTTCCCAGAAGATTTCACTTCAATGATGCTGATCCCTTATTAATCACAACTGATTCTCAAGTCCCAGCTGACCAACATCTGTTGTCCCACTGAAGCACAGTTTCACTTCAGTGGAGCTTACATTTTGACAGTCACAGCACTTCTTTATCCGCAGTATAACCGGCAACCACATATTTACCAGAATACCACGTGAATTATCCCTAGTCCAGTTCTTAAATTCTTGCTCCCTTCTGGAACCTCACCAGCCAGGCTCAATAGTGCACATTTCTATCAGCATTACCCTCCAAGCTCCCAATAAAGAAGGGGTTTATTTTGGCTTACAGTCCCCAGAGTGATAGAGTCCATCCTGCCAGGGAGGCACAGCAACAGAGGAAGAAAAAGGAGGAGGAGGAGGAGGAGGAGGAGGAGGAGGAGATAAAAATATGACATGGGGCTAAGATATAAAACCTCAAAGCCCACCTAGTGATATAGTTCCTCCAGCAAGGCTCCACCTCCTAAAGGTTCTATAACCTCTCCAAACTGCATCACCACCTAGAAACCAAGTGTTTAAGTACTTGAGCCTATGAAAGATATGTCTCATTAAACTACCACACTCAGCTTAATAACTGCCCATAGCCAACCCTTTGGCTACTCATCATCCATGTATATCTTTTTTTTTTTTTTTTTTTTTTTTTTTGCCTTTTCAAGACAGGGTCTCCCTGTAGCCTCAACTGTCCTGGAACTCACTTTTGTAGACCAGGCTGGCCTTGAACTCACAAAGATCCACCTGCCTCTACCTCCATGTATATCTTTTTAAATATATTTGAACTCTCATGCAAGAAACACAAGTCTATATTTCTGTCTAATAAGATATGATTATCATTCAAGAGAGGTTTTCTTTTTCCTCAAAATGATGATGCCCATCTCTGCAGGCAGTCATACTGTCCATTTCTCAACTACCTTAATTTTTCTGCAAAATTGGTACAGTACCATCTGAAAATTCTACTTGATAATGATAAAGTTTTTATAAGGTTAACGTCTCAGAAAACTTGTATAAATATTGAAGGGAAGGAAAAGATAAAAGAAAATACTATATGCAATTGTATACCATGCATACCATATATGCTATGCATACCATATGTACACTCACCTGGCAGATGCTCACATACATGAGTGAAGCGAGGGAGAAAACACAGTGGCTACTCCTTCATTTTTGTAACTAGTCACAAAGTCTTAAGTTCCTTTTTCAATATTCTGTCTTCCATTACTCATTTCATCTTCTCCTTGCCCTCAGACCTTGCAGCTGGTCACAATTCTTCAATAAAGATGAACTTAGGGCCCAAAACATCAACTGTTTTGTGTTCCTTTCTGTTTCTTCCCTTCCTCGTTCCTTTTTTCCTTCTTTTCTCCCCCTCTTCCTGTTCCCTTTGTTGTTTATTACCATAATTTTGGTTGTCTATTTCTTCAATGATATTAATAGACAGAAAACTTGATACTTGGCCATCCATCTTAGCTTCTAATTCAGTGAAAACATTTTGTATCTCTTTATGGATTAATCTATCCCTCAGGACTCAAAACCTTTAAACAAACAGAGCTCAAAGCTACAGGATGGAAAGCAAAAATTCTGCAAAGAGGTTGTTAGTTGTAACAGTGACAGAAGCCACTCCTGTCTCCAGCCTTGATTCATTGGGTATTCTAGCTGGAGGAGAGGCGCACAAATTCTGGTCTCTGCTTCATAGCACCTACTGCACCCTGTAAGACAGACTGCTGTCCTTTCAGAGTGTCCAAAGACAGCCTAACAGTTCAGGAAACCATGCCACTGTAGAAGCAGGCTAGCGGCTTCTGAGAGGATTGCACAGGCACAGCCTACTGTTACACATCTTTTGCTATGAAATCAGTTCTTGATCAGAAGCAATAGGGTATGCAGGGAACAAGCGGTGAAGCCATGGTGATGGCAAATGAGTCAGAAATATTATCAGCAAGAAAATGCAAATGGAAATTGAGGATATGTATTTCTTCCAAAGAAAACAGATCTGTTCTTCGCCTTGCTGGCAGAGGTCCAATGTAATCTTACTAGCAAGCAGCTGGCTAGTGTGTGGGCAAATGGCCCCATATCTGAGATTCAGTGGCTGTGCCCACTGTTGCCAGGCTAATCTCTCAGCAGCTGGAGCCTTAGTGAAGGGAAGTCTGTGTGGTTGAATCCAGAATGAAACTTTATAAGAATGTATACTCATTTGCTATTTGAATGAGCAGTATCAGATTAAATACAAAGCAAGAACTCTGTCCATTATAGTCATAGTTTCCCTAAAAAAAAAAAAAAAATCAGACTTTAATCTGTATCTCCCATTGGACTTGCTAAAAAGCTATTTTCTTAGTAAATGCTCAGCTAAGAAGTGAGTCAGTAGCAGACAGCCAGCTGGTGGGGTGGAGGGTGAAAATACTTCATAGATTAGTTCAGGAGAGAACCACGGTGGATGAGAAGCCATTTCTTCCACTGCACACTCCATAATGTTTAAGAGTGTGGCAAATTTTCATCCAAGGCTTAAATTTGCTCATGGGAAATAAAGCCATTTCTTGCTAAACTCGGAAATAAGAACAGTCTCCCGGCAACGCTGGCGTCTGACATGGCTGATCTGAGTAACGAGTGGAGGGTGTAATGGGCTGTCGGCTTTACAGAAAAGCATATTGTGACTCAGTCTGTTTGCCAGGCAGGTGTTCCAGAGAGGCAGTTTCCTGAGAAAAGAAACTTGAAAGCAGACTACTGATTGCACAATCAAAAGCTGAGTAGCTGCTGAAAGGAATAAAATGCTCTACAAATCCAGAAGGTACCTGGAGAAAAACAAAATGACGTGAGAATTAACCCACCAATGAGGCACGGGTGATACCTACATGCCCCTTCCCATCCAACAGCCACTTAAGTAGGGTGCTAAGCCTTGGTCTCCATCTAGGCCCAGACGGCTCCCCCTCAACTGGAATCCTATTGGCGCTCCTGATAAAAGAAATGTATGTGTCTTAGGTCGGCATACAGGTCCTTTAATTGTCCACTGCCACTGCCTTCTAGCTCCTGGGAACCCTCAAAAAAATACTATCAATTTTGCACAGTCGGTGGGCTGGACAGACATTATTGTCTTCCTTTACTTCTACTTTCTCTAACCCTGCATCATGGAATTACATTACAGGCAAATCTCCCTGCTCCCCCAAATGGATCTCCTTTTCTTGAAACAGTTTCATGTAGCCCAAACTGGCCTTAAACTTCTTATGTCACAAAGGATAACCCCAAACTCCTGGTCTTCCTGCTTTTCCCTCTCAGCGGGATTGCAGGCGTGCACTCCCACACAGAGCTTAGCGGTGCTGGGGATCCTAGACAAGCAGGTTTTCAACTGAGCACATTCTCAGACCCAGATGGATATTTGAATGGTTTTTTAAATTACAGTTTACTTATTTTAAAAATATTTTTATTCTATGTGTATGAGTTTTGCCTGCATGTATATAAGTGCATCCATGTGTATTCTGCTTGAGGAGGCCAAAAGAGTGTTGGATCCCCTGGAACTAGAGTTACAGGTGGTTGCTAGCCAGTAAATGGGTGCTGGGAACTGAACCTGGGTCCTATGGAAGAGCAGCCAGTGCTCTTAGCTGCTGAGCCATCATCTCTCCAGCTCCCTACACTTTACATTGTATTTGTGTGTGTGTGTGGTGTGTGTGTGTGTGTGTGTGTGTGTGTGTGTGTGTGTGTGTAGGTGCACATAACATCTGTGGAGATGAGAGGACAACTTGACAGAGTCTGTTTTCTCCTTCCAACTATGTCAGTTGCAAATATTAAACTCAGGTCATCAGACTTGGCAGTAGGTACCTTTTACCTGATGACCTATCTCATCACCCCTGAATGAAAATTTTTTTTTATAAACATAGAGAAAAATAAATTTTAAAAAATTAAAAAAAAATTTTTTTAAATGGGCTGGAGAGATGGCCTAGCGAGTAAGAGCGCTGACTGCTCTTGCAGAGGACCTGGGTTCGATCCCCAGCACCCACATGGCGGCCGAGAACCATCTGAAACTCCAATTCCAGGAGAACTCCAGTTCCAGGGGAATCTGACACCCTCTTCTGACCTCCACGGCATTGCACGACACGGGTGCACGGACCTGCATGGCATGCAGACAGTACATTCATATACATAGAGAAAAATAAATTAAAAAAATTAAAAAATCTGAATGAAATTTTTTAAAGAAAATAACAGCAATCAGGAGGCAGAGGCAGTTGGATCTCTATGAGTTCAAGGCCCACCTGGTCTATATAGCGAGTTCCAGGCTAGCTGGAGGCTATAGGGAGACTCAAAAAAAAAAAAAAAAAAAGACAAAAAAAGAAACAAAAGAAACAAAAGAACAATACATATGAATAATTCACTGGGCTTGAGTCCTTGAAGACTATTAATCTTCCTTGTACTTTCACTATCAATAGTAATCATTAGTTTAAAAGGACCAAGGACGGGCTGAGGAGATGGCACATTCAGTAAAAGGATTCGGTAAAGGGATCAGAGAGTCCCTGCTGCCTGCTGGCCAGCCAGTTTAGCTGAACCAGTGGGCAGCAGGTTCTGTGAAAGACCCTGCCTCAAAAAATAAGATAGAAAGGGGCCGGAGAGATGGCTCAGCAGCTAAGAGCACTGGCTGCTCTTGCAGAGGACCTGGGTTTAATTCCCAGCATATACATGGCAGCTAACAACCATCTCTAACTCCAGTTCCAGGGGATCCAGCGCCCTCTTCTGTCCTCTGAGAGCACTGCCTGACATGGCTCCATTTACACACTTCCAACCAATGCACAGAAAATAAAAATAATAAAATATTTTCAAAAAAGAGAGAAAGTGATAGAGGAAGACATGTAGCATCGACCTCTGGTCTCTACACACATGTGAACACACATCCAGACCCACGCACTCAGAGAAGAACACATTTATGTACACATAAAAAGTAAGAAAAGAGGGGCTGGAGAGATAGCCTAGCGGTTAAGAGCACCGACGCTCTTGCAGAGGACCCGGGTTCGATCCCCAGCACCCACATGGCAGCTAAGAACCGTCTGTAACTCCAATTCCAGGAGAACTCCAGTCCAGGGGAATCCGAGACCCTCTTCTGACCTCCGCAGCATTGCACGACACGCGTGCACAGACCTGCATGCAGACAGTACATTCATACACATACAAAAATAGATAAATAAATAATAAAAAAAAAAATTTTTTAAAGTAAGAAAAGAAAATAATGTAAGAAATGACATGAAAGGGTGCCTCTAAAGTAAGAATTTGGTGCTCACTTGGGACAAATCATCTGAGAAATTAGTTTTTTGCTTCCAAGGGCAATGTAACAAACTGGTGGGACTCCCACCTACACATCGACTGTGACCTCAGGAGGAAGAATCTGGGAAATAAACTCTCTCCTGATTTAGGTAAGGAAAGAAAGAACAAGGCTGGAGAACCAGAACCTTCTGCTCTCACATGGAAATGTTAAATGTTTTCCAAATTCTGTCTGGGAAGAGGTGATTAAAGTAAAAGACCTGTGTAGCCCTTGAAGCTACGAAATGGGGGTCAAGCTAACGTGTGAGGTGCTCAGGAGGCTGCAGGTGAGTTTCCTCTGAGACCAACAGCTGAAGACTCTTGGTAATCTATTCCTTCTCCTCCAGGTAAACATTTCCACACAGCCATACTTGCTATTCAAAAAGATGCATAGGGGCTGGAGAGATGGTTCAGTGATTCAGAGCCCTGGCTGTTCTTGCAGAGGACTTGGGTTCAGTTCCCAGCACTGACATGATGGCTAACAACCACCTGTAACTCCAGCTTCAGGGGATCTGATGCTTTCTTCTGATCTCTACAGGCATTTCACACAAGTGATGCACTTACACACATGCAAGCAAAACACTCATACACATAACAAAATAAACAAAATATTTTTAAAGTATTAATGAGGGTGAAATGGGAAAATGGGGGTACTTTAACTGGAGAGGGAGGAAGAAATGTTAGATGGAAGGGGAGAGGAGAGAGAAATAAGACTTAGCTGGTATAAGGGAAACATTAGGTAAAAAAAAAAAAACTACTGAAAAATTACATATACAATATCTCTACATGAGTCCACATGTACAGCTGAAGGATATATAACAAGAAACAGTGCCAGACTGTTTTCTCTTGAAACCTACCTTCGAGTTGTAGGCCAAGGTAGTCTGAGAGATTCCCCAAATTACAGGGGTTATTGCCACAGCCCTTAATTACTTCCCAGAAATTGAAGGTAAGTCCCTACCGCTGAAGACAGGACATACTTCAGAGACCAGACTTGGAGCAATGGAGCTGGAACTGACCTGGAAGCCACCTCCCCTGAAGGCTGGCTCTCAAAACTTTGGAGAGCACTGTGCAAGCTGCTAAGGGAGAACACCAATTGATGGTCCAGCCCAGCACTAAGGCCTAATAATCAGAACAATGACCGGCACACCAACTATGTTGGGACAGTAGTAGCACTTTTATCTTTGGAGTAATCAACAGCTACCTAATTGGATTTAAATCCCACTTAATGAGAGGGAACTCATGTGTGGTAATATAAACATAGCCAAATACACATAGCTGGACAAGGCTGTCAAATCCCTAGACAAATGTAGTTTCTTACTATGTGCTAAATATGGATCCTTACATTTACAGACAAGTACACAAGTCTCCTCTCATCAAAGAAGCTTGTCTTAAAATAGATGGCAGCTATTACAAGGTTTCACAACAAGTCACAGAGATTCTCTTTGAAATGCCCAATCCTATGTAACACATCTACAGTGGAACCTCTACACCTAAGGCTCACAGAACATAGTAGAGAAAGGGGTAGAGAGAATACTAACGCATCTCTCAACTCTCATCAATGAAGCTCCCTCATGCAGCAGAGGTCCATGAACACAAAAGGACACAGATGCCCAAAGCATAGAGAATAAGAGTCTACAGAGTATGGGTCCTTGGACAGGTCTCCTATATTAAACTTTACCTACCCAAGGCTCAGAGACAATTGTGGAAGAGTGGGGAGGGGGGGTAGGATTGTAAGAGCCAGGGGAGGAGGTGCATAACTATTTGGGGACACTAACTTGATTCAATAAGCCTTAACGTCAATGAAAGAGGGCATGAAATCCAGTGGGGGAAGGGCTATGGGGTATAAAGATGGTTGAGATGTTCTGTATGAAATACACATAAATTCGTTTATTTAAAAAAAGGAAAATGGAAAATGCAGGGCTAGAGAGATGGCTCAGCAGTTAAGAGCACTGGCTGCTCTTAAAGAAGACCTGAGTTTGGTTCTCATCACCCACATGGTGGCTAACAACTGCCCATACTTCAGTTCCAGGGGAATCTGATTCCTTCTTCTGACCTCTGTGGGCATTGAATGACACAGGTACGAATAAAAATAATTTTAAATACCTGGACATGGTGGAGCATACCTTTAATCCCAGCACTTAGGAGGCAGAAGCAGGCAGAAATCTATGAGTTCAAGACCAGCCTGGTCTACACAGTGAGTTCCAGGACAGCTGTGGCTGCAGGGAGACCCTGCCTCAAAAATACAAAATAATAAAAAAATAATAATTTTAGAAAGGAAAATGTATAAAGTAGATACATCTTCTTGTAAAGCTGTGAGGTTTTCTATTTCCTTTTTTTTTTTTTTTTTTTTTTTTTTTTTTTTTTTTTTTTTGTTTTTTTTTTTTTTTATGATTATTAGTTTGTTTGTTTTTTTGGTCTTTTTGAGACAGGATCTCCCTGTAGCCCCAGCTGTCCTGGAACTCACTCTGTAGACCAGGCTGATCTTGAACTCACAAAGATCCGCCTGCCTCTGCCTCCTGAGTGCTAGGATTAAAGGTGTGCACCACCACGCCCAGCAAGATTTTCTATTTCTAAATTAATGCTTTTATAATCTTTTGTTCTGGTACCTTCAGACTTTCTACATATGGAATACTTCCTGACATTTGAGCAAACTTTAATAAATCAGACCACGACATTTATGAAGGACAAAATATGCCACTCCCATCTTCTGCTTCCAACTTCATAAACAGTGCCTGAGCCGGCAAGGGCAACCCAAAGCCAGGATCAGCTGATTGATTTGGTGGCCTTTCTGATTCCTTTTGAGTCTGGAAGCTCCTATGTGGAGGAGAGGTTTGTCTCACACACACCTACATTATTTAGACCCTGGCTTTGTGGAAATGCAAGAGCATACATGGGCTTAGTCCTATTTCCTATGTCAAGGCAAAGGGCCTGAGGGAACACCTGACATAAGGAAAGTTTATTTGGCTGAGCAGTGCAGAGAGCTCAGCCCATGATTCTTGGCACTGAGAACTCAGGCAGAATACCATGATGACAAGAGTATGTGACGCAGGCTGTTCATCTCATCACTAAGGGGAGCGGAGGCAGCAGTGGTACATGGAGACCAGGTATAACCTTCAAAGGCGCACATCCAGGAATTTTCACAACCTCTACCAGGTGGCGATGGAGCATTCAACACATGCATCTGTGAGGGATGTTTCAGGTTCAAACTATGTCTTCCATGAATTTGATTTTGTGAAATATTTAATATTTCCTAAGCACTTCATTATTTAGTGTTTGATAATATACTTTAATTTTTTGGTACTAGGCAATAATAATAAAGATGGTACCAAATAATTACAGGTAAACATCTAGGACACCAACAGCCCCTGAAGCTGGAATACTTGAAACCATACAGCACATTTCTTATTTTATTTTATTTATTTATTTTTTTTATTATTATTATTTTTTTTTTTTTTTTGGTCTTTTTGAGACAGGGTCTCCCTGTAGCCCCAGCTGTCCTGGAACTCACTCTGTAGACCCGGGTGGCCTTGAACTCACAAAGATATCCTGCACTTGGGAGGCAGAAACAGGCCGGATCTTTGTGAGTTCCAAGGCCAGGCTGGGGCTCAATGAGAGTTCCAGGGCAGCCTGGGTGTACAGGAGACACTGTCTCAAAGACCCAAAAAAAAAAAAAAATAATAAATAATAAAAAAATAAATAAATAAAATAAAATAAGAAATGTGCTGTATGGTTTCAAGTATTCCCTTAGGGGCTTTGGTGTCCTAGATGTTTACCTGTAATTATTGGTACCATCTTTATTATATTATGCCAGTACCAAAAGAATAAAGTTAATACAAACACGAAATAATGAAGTGCTTAGGAAATATTAATGGATTTCCAAATCAGAATTCATGGAAGAACATAGTTTTGAACCTGAAACAATCCCTCACAGATGCATGTGCTTGAATGCTCCCATCGCCACCTGATGTAGAGGTTGTGAAAATTCCTGGATGTGCGCCTTTGAAGGTTATACCTGGTCTTCCATGTACCACTGCTGCCTCCGCTCCCCTTAGTGATGAGATGAACAGCCTGCGTCACATACTCTTGTCATCATGGTATTCTGCCTGAGTTCTCAGTGCCAAGAATCATGGGCTGAGCTCTCTGCACTGCTCAGCCAAATAAACTTTCCTTATGTCAGGTGTTCCCTCAGGCCCTTTGCCTTGACATAGGAAATAGGACTAAGCCCATGTATGCTCTTGCATTTCCACAAAGCCAGGGTCTAAATAATGTAGGTGTGTGTGAGACAAACCTCTCCTCCACATAGGAGCTTCCAGACTCAAAAGGAATCAGAAAGGCCACCAAATCAATCAGCTGATCCTGGCTTTGGGTTGCCCTTGCCGGCTCAGGCACTGTTTATGAAGTTGGAAGCAGAAGATGGGAGTGGGCATATTTTGTCCTTCATAAATGTCGTGGGTCTGATTTATTAAAGTTTTCTTCAAATGTCAGGAAGTATTCCATATGTAGAAAGTCCTGAAGGTACCAGAACAAAAGATATATAAAGCATTAATTTAAGAATAAGAAAATCTTGCTGGGCGTGTGGTGCACACCTTTAATCCTAGCACTCAGAGGGCAGAGGCAGGCGGATCTTTGTGAGTTCAAGATCAGGCCGGGTCTACAGAGGTGAGTTTCCAGGACAGCTGGGCTACAGGAGAACCCTGTCCGAAAAGACCAAAAAAAAAAACAAAAAAAAAAAAAAAAAAAAAAAGGAAATAGAAACCTCACAGCTTTACAAGAAGATGTATCTACTTTATAAACATTTTCCTTTCTAAAATTATTATTTTTTTATATTATTGTATTTTTTGAGGCAGGGTCTCCCCTGCAGCCACAAGCTGGTCCTGGAACTCACTGTGTGTAGACCAGGCTGGTTCTTGAACCTGCATAAATTTCTGCCTGCTTTTCTGCCTCCGAATGCTGGGATTAAAGGTATGCCCACCATGTCCAGGTATTTTAACAATTTGTTTTATTCGTACCTGTGTCATTCAATGCCCACAGAGGTCAGAAAAGGATCAAATTCCTCCCCTGGAACTGAAAGTATGGGCAGTTGTTAGCCACCATTGGTGATGAGAACCAAACTCAGGTCTCTTCTGTAGAGGCAGCCAGTGCTCTTACTCTGAGCCATCTCTCTAGCCCTGCATTCCATTTTCCTTTTTTAAAAATAAATCGAATTTATGTGTATATTCATAACAGACAGCTCAAACCATCTTTATACCCCGATAGCCCTTCCCCCACTGGATTTCATGCCCTCATTTCATTGACGTTAAGGCTTATTGAATCAAGTTAGTGTCCCCAAGAGTTATGCACCTCCTTCCCCTGGCTCTTACAATCCTACCCCCCCTCCCCACTCTTCCACAATTGTCCTGAGCCTTGGGTATGGTAAAGTTTAATATAGGAGACCTGTCCAGAGGACCCATACGTCTTGTAGACTCTTATTCTCTATGCTTTGGTCATCTGTGGTCCTTTTGTGTTCCATGGACCTTCGCTGCGTGCAGAGGAGCTTCATTGATGGAGAGTTGAGAGTGCGTTAGATTCTCTGCTACCCCTTTTCTCTCACCTCTGTTCCTAGTGAGCCATTAGGTGTATGATGGTTTTCCTGTAGATTGTGTTCATAGGATTGGGCAATTTTCAACAAGAGAATCTCTGTGACCTTGTTTGAAACCTTGTAACTATAGCTTGCCATCATAATTTTAAGACAAGCTTCTTTAGTGAAGAGGAAGACTTGTGTACTTGTTCTGTAATGTAAGGCCATATTTAGCATCTTAGTAGAAAAACTACAGTTGTCTAGGGATTTGACAGCCTACGTCCAACTATGTGTTTTGCGCTAATGCTTAGTACAAGTACCACACATGAGTTTGCCCTCTCATTAAGTGATTTATAAACCAAGTTAGGTAGCTGTTTGATTAACTCCAAAGATAAAAGTGCTACTACTTACTGTCCCAACATATTTGGTGTGCTCCGTTCATTTGTTCTGATTATTAGGCCCTTAGTGCTGGGCTGGACCATCAATTGGTGTTTCTCCCCTTAGTCAAACTTGCACAGTGCCTCTCCAAAGTTTTGAGAGCCAGCCCTTCAGGGGGAGTGGCTTCCAGTTAGTTCCAGCCTCATTGCTCCAAGTCTGGTCGCTCTGAAGTATGTCCTGTCTTCAAAGCGGAAGGACTACCTTCAATTTCTGGGAGTATTAAGGGCGCGGGGCAATAACCCCTGTAATTTGGGGATCACTCCGACCTACCTTGGCCTACAACTCGAAGGTAGGTTTCCAGAGAAAAACAGTCCCTGGCACTGTTTTGTTATAATTCCTTCAGCTGTACACATGTGGACCCTCATGTAGAGATATGTTGAATGGTAATTGTTCAGTAGTTTTTTTTTTTTTACCTAATGGTTTCCCTTATACCAGCTAAATGTCATATTCTCTCATCCCGCTCCCGCCTCTCCTCAACATTTCGTTCTTCCTCTCCCAGTTAAAGTACCCCCCTTTCCCATTTCACCCTGCATTAATACTTTAAAAATATTTTGATTTTAAGTTTTGTTATGTGTAGTGAGTGTTTTTGCTTGTCATGTGTGTAAGTGGCATCACTTGTGTGAAAATGCCTGTAGAGAATCACGAAGAAAGCATCAGATCCGCCCTGAAAGCTGGAGTTTACAGGTGGTTGTTAAGCCATCATGTCCAGTGCTGGGAACTGAACAACCCAAGTCCTCGTGCAGAACAGCCCAGGGCTCTGAATCACTGAACCATCTCCCCAAGCTCCCCTATGCATCTTTTTGAATAGCAGTATGGCTGTGTTGAAAGTGGGTTTACTGGAGGAGAAGGAATAGATTACCAAGAGTCTTCAGCTGTTGGTCTCAGAGGAAACTCACCTGCAGTCGCTCCTAAGAGCACCATCACACGTCAGCTATCGACCCCCACTATCAGTCAGCTCAAGGCCTACAACAGCGTCTATCACTTTAATCACCCTCATCCCCAGACAAAGCAATTTGGCAAAAACATTTAAACACCCTTTTTCTCATGTGAGTAGTCAGAACGGTTACGTGGTTCTCCAGCTGTTCTTTCTTTTCCTTACCTGAAATCAGGAGAGAGTTTACTTTTCCCAGATTCTTCCTCCTGAGGTACAACAGTCGAGTGTGTAGGTGGCCAGAGTCTCCACCAGGTGTTGTGTGACAGTATGGCCCTTGGAAGGCAAAAAACTAAATTTTCTCAGATGATTTGTCCCATAGGAGCGACCAATGATTCTTTACTTTAGACTTTAGGCCACCCTTTCATTCTTTTTATTATCCCCTACATTAATTATTCTTTTTGTCTATTTGTACCAATTTAAAAATTTTTATTTCTTTATTATTTAATTTATCTATTTAATTTTTTTTTTTTGTTATGTGATTTTGATGTACTGTCTGCATGCAGGTCTGTGCACGGTGTCGTGTCAATGCTGCGCGAGAGTCCAGGAAGAGGGTCCTCGGATTCCCACTGGCTGGAGATTCTCCTGAGAATTGGGTAAGTTAACAGGACGGTTCTATAGCCCTCCCATGTGGGTGCTTAGCGGGATGGGGCTGACCCTGGGTCTCTCTTGCAAAGAGCGTCTGGACGTGCTCTCTAACGTCCCCTGAGGCTCATCTACTCCAGCCCTGCTCTTTCTTCTACTATTTAATGTGTACATATAATGTGTCTTCTCCTGAGTTCGTCCACTGGAATGGATTCTTGCTGTGGGTCTGGATGTGTGTGTCACATGTGGTGTAGAGACCATTTGTGAGAGTTCGGATTCGCATACATGTCTTCCTCTATCACTTTCCTCTTTTTGAAAATATTTTATTTATTTGATTTATGGTAATGGAAAACCCGGTCCAAGTGTGTGCGAACTTGGTTGTGAAAGCATCGTTTGGAGTGAAATTGGAGCCATGTTCAGGCAGTGCTCTCAGAAAGGACAGAGGAAGAGGGCGCTGTGATCCCCTGGAACCTGGAGTCTTAGGCAGGTTTGTTGGCTGCCATGTATATGCTGGGAATATAAGCGCCAGTTCCCCTCTGCAAGAGCAGCCAGGCCTTCTTAGTCCTAGCGCCATCTCTCAGCCCCTTAAAAAAATAATTCTTTTTGTGAGGAGGGTTCCTTTCACAGAACACTGCTGCCACTGGTTCAGCTATAATACTCCGGCTGGCCAGCAGGCAGCAGGGACTCTCTGATCCCTTTACCGAATCCTTTTACTGAATGTGCCATCTCCTCAGCCCGTCCTTGGTCCTTTTAAACTAATGATTACTATTGATAGTGAAAGTACAAGGAAGATTAATAGTCTTCAAGTGACTCTCGTAACCAGTGAGATCTATTCATTAGGTATTGTTCTTTTTTTTCTTTTGTCTCCTCTATTTTTGTGTCTTTTTTTTTTTTGTTTTTTGAGTCTCACCCTTAGCCTCCATGGCTATAGCACGCGGAATCGCATAAAGAATACCAGGGTGGGGCCTTGAACTTCAGTAGACAGATCCAACTGCCTCTGCCTCCGTGATTGCTTGTTAATTTTCTTTGAACCCAAAGACTTATCATTCAGATTTTTTTTAATTGTTTTTAATTTAGCTTTTCTCTCTAATGTATTTATAATGATAATCCGTGTCTAGCAATGCCATGCAGGTCCTAGCTACCCCGTGTTGTAGTGCAGCTGCTCAAAGTGGAGGTTCAGAAAGAGGGTGTTGTTCCCTGGAACTGCTCCTGGAATGGAGTTTCCTTGGTATGATTGGAGTTTCGATGGTTCTCTTGCCGCCATGGTGGAGTCTGAGGGATCGAACACACTATAGAGTACAACTTCATGGCACACCTACCGAGCCAGTCACGCCGACTCTTTGACTCTGCTAGGCCATATCCTCCAGCCCATTTTAAAAAAATTTTTTGTTTATTTTTTTAAAATTTAATTTATGTAAAAAAAAAAATATAAAAATTTCATTTCTAGGGGTGATTGAGATAGGCATCAGGTAAAAGGTACCTTACTGCCAAGTTCTGGATGAGCGCTAGGAGTTTAATATTTGCAACATGACATAGTTGGAAGCGAGAAAACCAAGCACTCTGTCCAAGTTGTCCTCTCATCTCCACAGAATGTTATGTGCACCTAACACACACACAACACACCACACACACACTACCACCTACACACCCACACACACACAACAACACAAACTCAATTTACAGTGTTATGGGAGCTGGGGATGATGTCATATCGGACCCAGCAGCTACAGAGCACTGGCGCGCGTCTTCCCATGAGGGACCCAGGTCAGCAGTCACCAGGTTGCAGCAACCCCATTTCTATGGCACAAAATCACTCAAACTAGTATCAGCGGGATCCAACATGCCTCCCCTTCTGAACCTGCAGAGATCATTGGACGTGCACCTTACAAACATTATATCAGCAATAGCGAGCAACTCATAAAACACATAGGAATAAACAAATAGTTTTAAAATAAGTAAACTGGTAATTTAAAAAACCGACTCAAAATCCATCTGGAGGTCTGTTAGAAGTGGTGCTC
Organism: Rhizomys pruinosus; assembly: GCA_009823505.1. Lineage (NCBI taxonomy): Eukaryota > Metazoa > Chordata > Mammalia > Rodentia > Spalacidae > Rhizomys > Rhizomys pruinosus. The sequence continues at coordinate 257,396 of VZQC01012471.1, read as the reverse complement.
AGAGTTGCAAACCCTGCGTTCGTCTAGCCCCAGATCCCCAGAGACGAACCGCTAAGCTACTGTGATGGGAGTAGCACAGCCTGCAAATCAACCGCTAGAGAGAGAGAAAGCAAAGAAGAAAAAGACAGATTTTGCGGAATTTAACCTTTGTGACAACATAATGAAGTCTAAGAAGAGGCCAGTTTGGGCTACATGATAACTCAGGTTCAAGATCAAGAGTATACGGAGTTAGCGGGAGCCGGGAGTATTAGCCTGCTAATGTTCTTAATTCCCATGATGCCCCAAGTGGTTAGAGAAAGTAGAAGTAACCAGGGAAGAACAATTAATGTCTGTCCAGGCCCACCGACATAGTGCAACAATTGATAGTATTTTTTTTGGTCCCAAAGCTTATGAGATTCCGATCCATGGAGACATATTTTGAAACAGTGCAGTGAAGCATTTGAGGTTACTGTAGCCGATCCTAAGACACATACATTTCTCTTCTTATCAAGGAGCCGCAAATTAGGATCCAGCTTGAGGGGGAGCCGTCTGGCCTAATGAAATGGACGCGCAAGGCTTAGCACCCTACTTAAGATGGGCATGCTTGTGCAATGGGGAAGGAGTGCATGTATGGTATCGACCCGTTGCGCGTCAAGTATGAGAGGGTTAAATTTCACAGATCATTTTTTTATTCTTCCAGGTACCTTTGGCATTTTAGGCTCAAGTCAGTACTTTCCCAAGCCTCCTTCTCGCGAACTTGTTGCAAAATACATAGATCTGCTTGTCAAGGTTTTCTATTATACTCAAAACAGGATATATTCAGTGCCTCTCTCGAAAACAACTACTCTGCATCGCGGCATAAAACCAAGAGACTAGGAGTCACAATAATTCTGGTTCCTTATCTTGTAAATATTGCCGACATCCCGATATACACCCTCCAAACTGTTATAGACTCAGAATGCAGCCATGTTCTAGACGCCAAGCAGTGCCGGGAGGGGCCACTGTTCTTATTTCCGAGGGTTTATGCTAAGAAATGGCTTTAGTTTCCCGGTAATTATGACCGCAAATATTAGCTCATAAGCGTTGCTTTGGTTGATTTGAATAATAATTGCCACACTCTTAAACATTACTGTACTGTCGTGACAGTGGAAGAAATGGCTTCTCATCCACCGTGGTTCTCTCCTGAACTAATCTATGAAGTATTTTCACCCTCCACCCCACCAGCTGGCTTCATGCTACTGAATCACTTTCTTAGCTGAGCATTTACTAAAGAAAATAGCTTTTTATGGCAAGATCCAATGGAGATACAGATTAAAGTCCTGATTTTTTTTTTTATTTTTTTAGGGGAAACTATGAACTATAATGGACAGATTCTTGCTTTGTATTTTAATCTGATACATGCCTCATTCAAATAGCAAAGAGTAACATCTTAAAAGTTTACATTCTGGATTCAACCACCCATTAGATCTCTCCCTTCATCGTCAAGGCTCAAACACACGCGTTGCTGAAGAATCGAAGATTTGAGCCAATAGGCTCATTCCTAACAGTGGGCACAGCCACTGAATCTCAGATATGGGGCCATTTGCCCACACACTAGCCAGCTGCTTGCTAGTAAGATTACATTGGACCTCTGCCAGCAAGGCGAAGAACAGATCTGTTTTCTTTGGAAGAAATACAAAATCATCAGAAACACGAAATTTCCATTTAGCGCATGTTATCTTTGCTGATACATACAGTTTCTGGCTGTACTCCATGTGTGCCATCACCATAAGCTAGACTCTTTCCCCCACTCATCCCAGATTGCTGAACCTGATCACTATTCATCGTGACGTAGCGCCCTCTGACCTGTTCAGCCGCTAGCCGCATACGAGTGTACAATCATTGGCTTCCTGATCTGTTAGGGACTGCTTATTGCTATAAGAAACTAAACTTAGCAGGTATGTGTATACTCACCGCTAGTGCAGATGCTCGTGAACCTGATAGCAAAGTGACCTACAGCTAATTTGTCTCCGTATGTCTAGCCGCTCGCTCTACAAGCCTAGAGCAATAGTTCCTGAATCTCCGAGGCTGTCGAGTGCGATCACCAGGTGAGAAGGAAGCATGTCATTCTTCACGGTTAGCATACCTAGAAGCAACTTCGACAGATTATTTGGTCCCTTCACTCCAGGCTTGAACTTCCTAATAATCAAGTATGTATACAGGATCTTACTGTCACTAGTACTCTAAAACGCTCTTATGAGAATTGCTTCAAATCCTAGCTTAGAGCTATTGTCAAAGGTTGATCTAGATAGTTAATCCATAAAGGTAACAAGTCACTGAATTAAGAGAGCACTAAGTATGGAATTGAGCCACCAAAGTATCAAGTTTCTGTTCTATTAATATCATTGGAAGAAACCTAGACAACCAATAATTTTATGGTAATATAACTAACAAAGAGGAACAGGAGAAGGGTGGAAGAAATAGAAAGGAAACAAGAGGCACACGAGAAGGGAAAGATAAACAAAGGAACAAGACACAATAGAATTGAGTGAATATTTGGGCCCTAAGTATCCCATCTTTTATTGAAGAATTGTTGACCAGCTGCAAGGTCTGAGGGCAAGGAGGAAGATGTAAATGAGTAATGGAAGACAGAATATTGAGAAGGAACTTAAGAGTGACTTTGTGACTAGTTACAAAAATGAAGGAGTAGCCACTGTGTTTTCTCCCTCGCTTCACTCATGTATGTGAGCATCTGCCAGGTTGTGAGTTTAGTATAACACTATGGTATGGCATTAGCATATATGGTTGCATGGTATACAATTGCATTATTAGGTATTTCTTTTATCTTTTCCCTTCAATATTTTATACAAGTTTTCCTGAAGACGTTAATCTTATAAAAACTTTTATCATGAATCAAGTAGAATTTTCAGAATGGTACTTTTAAGTACAAATTTATTTGCAGAAAAATTAAGGTGTTGAGAATGGACATATGACTGCCTGCAGAGATGGGCATCATCATTTTGAGGAAAAAGAAAACCTCTCTTGAATGATAATCATATCTTATTAGACAGAAATATAGACTTGTGTTTCTTGCATGAGAGTTCAAATATATTTAAAAAGATATACATGGAGGTAGAGGCAGGTTGGATCTTTTGTGAGTTCAAGGCCAGCCTGGTCCTACAAAAGTGCGTTCCACCAGGACAGTGATAGGCTACAGGAAAACGCCTGTCTTGAAAAGGCCAAAAAAAAAAAAAAAAAAAAAAGATATAACATGATGATGATAGCACAGGGTTGGCTATGGGCAGTTCTTCCGCTGCGTGTGTGTCGTATTCACTGAGCCTCTTTTTCATCGGCTCACGTCCTTACACCACTTGGTATCTCGGTGGTGCTCAGCAGTTTGGAGAGGTTCTCGACCCTTTAGGAGGATGGAGCCCTTGCTGGAGGCCGTAGTCCTAGGATGGGTTTGAGTTTTATAGCTTAGCCCCATGTCATAGTTTTTTATCTCCTCCTCCCTCCCTCTCCCCTCCTCCTACCTCCTCCTCCTCCTCCTCCTCCTCACTCTTTTTCTATTCCTCTGGTGCTGTGCCTGTCCCTGGCAGGATGGACTCTATCACTCTGGGGACTGTAAGCCAAAATAAACCCCTTCTTTATTGGGAGCTTGGAGGGTAATGCTGATAGAAATGTGCACTATTGAGCCTGGCTGGTGAGGTTCCAGAAGGGAGCAAGAATTTAAGAACTGGACTAGGGATAATTCACGTGGTATTCTGGTAAATATGTGGTTGCCGGTTATACTGCGGATAAAGAAGTGCTGTGACTGTCAAAATGTAAGCTCCACTGAAGTGAAACTGTGCTTCAGTGGGACAACAGATGTTGGTCAGCTGGGACTTGAGATCATTTGTGATTAATAAGGGATCAAAGCATCATTGAGTGAAATCTTCTGGGAAGTATTTCCTCAAGGTCAGCGCACAGAAGATGTTGTCCAGGGGGGCCAAGGCTGAATCTCAAGCTAGCAACCAAACTCAGCAATATGTAAGAGTCGCCTTACCTGGTACTGATTTTAAAGGTGAGATGCAATATTGAAGGGGTTATGGATTCTTTCTCTGCAGTCTTAGAGAGCTGCTGAGGCTAGACAATGTGTTGTAGTGTCAGAGTCCCTGTGAAGGCCCTGATGGGCAATTGTGTGAAGCTCTGAATGTGAGGCCTGGGTTAAAATGAAGAACCCAATATGTTGGAGTGGTGCCAGAGCTGTGAGACAACTGCCAAGGAGATCTAATATATATAGATGTGGAATCGACCAATAAAGAGATAATGTCCAATAGATAGCAAAGTCAAGAGGCAGAGCCATTTACAACCTTTGCAACTAAAGCCCAGATACCGAACATGGAGCCACAGGACGTGGTGTTTCTCTGTGGGGTTTCCAGTCTTGCTTTGGTCTAGTATTTCCTCACTATGTATGGGGGGCCCCATTCCGCTCTTTTAGAATAGAATATATATATTCTGATGCCATTGTATGTTGAAGTAATATTAATTTGTTTCTGTGATTTTTAGCAAGGGGTAACGTTAGAGATTGGACTTATATCTGAAGAGACTTTTGGACTTTTGAACAGTGCTGAGACTTTTAAAGACTATAGGAACTTTTAAGTTGAACTGAATGAATTTTGCATTGTGAGATGACCATGAACCTATGAGGGTCAGGGGAGAAATGTGGTAGTCTGAGAAATGTCTACCTGAGGCTCCATGTTTTTGAACATTTGGTCCCTAGCTAATGGTCTTGTTTGAGATTNAAAGGCGTGCGCCACCATGCCCGGCTTATTTTATTTATTTTTATGTGTATGAATGTACTGTCTGCATGTAGGTTTGTGCACCCGTGTCGTGCAATGCCTCAGAGGTCAGAAGAGGGCGTCGGATTCCCCTGGAACTTGAGTTAAAGATGGTTCTCAGCTGCCATGTGGGTGTTGGGGATCGAACCTGGGTCCTCTTCAAGAGCAATCGGCACTCTTAACTGCTAGGCCATCTCTCCAGCCCTATACAGCTCATTTCTTACATTTTACTTACTTTTGTTTTCTGGTATTCTTAACCTCAGCCTTTAACAACTGCGCTATCCCCACAGCCCACTTACTTTTGTATGTTCTACAGGTGCACTATTCTCCTGATTACCCCAGCCCTGACAAAAACTCAGCCCAGCAACAATGAATTTGTCATCATCTGGGGCTGAGGATGCGGCTGGTTTGGTAGAGTGCTCGCCTAACATGGTCAAAGCCCTTGTTCCACCCCAAAACCACATAAACAAGGAGTGATGCACACATTAGTGATCCAAGCTCAGGAGGCAGAGCAGAGGGATCAGAAATGCAAGATGATCCTCAGTTACACAGCCAGGTAAACGCCTGCCTGGGCTATGTGAGGCAATAATGATAATAATAATAATAATAATAATAATAATAATAATAATAATAATGAAGAGGAAGAGGAGGAAGAGGAGGAGGAAGAAGAAGAGACTGCTGTTGTGTTGTCATCTGCCTCTCCTCTACATATGATGAATTCATGGACTCAGTCCCAGGCGGGGGGGAGGGGGGGAGTCCTCAACTGGATTCTGCCAGTGTTTCAGTGCTTCTTCAGCTGTCTCAGAGGACTTAGCTCTCCCAACAAATTGGTGTGGTCCACCATGAAGTCACAGCCCTCTCTACAAGAGCTCTGCCTACCAGGTAAATGGGAAGTGAATTGTCTTCCTAAGGGAATCAGTGAGCGTAGGAGAGGGACAAGAAAAATCATTGTGGTGGATTAAGAATGTATTACATATATAAGAAAACATCATACTTAGACCCATTGTGTGTAATTAATACATGCTAATAAAAAGCCTTCTTAAACATCAGATGGTCTCCAGTGATAATGCTCTCAGTACGTCATTTCCTAGGTAACTCACAGGCCGTTCTCAGTCAGACATAGTAAAGAGGATCAGAATATGCCCGTAAGGTGTTGCTTTTGGAATAAGAGTTACTTTCAGCTGAAGGTATCTGACTTGGTGAAATTCTTTATTTACTTCATAGCAGAGCCAAAGGTATTCCTCTCCAGAAGCAACTCAGATCCTGTCCTGGATGGAAGGTTGGGACCACTCAACATTATCTACCAAACTATCACATCTCCCACTGTTACCAAAGTTGTTATGGTAAGAGCCTGGGCTGGGGCAACCTGGGTAAGTCAGGCTAGACCAATAGTCAGCTAACAAAGAGGTCTAATGTCTCCCCAAATCCTTCTTCAGGGTCTTGAAATATGCATAACTGTTAGCACCCCAGATCTCTGTACTACCCTCCAGGTCCAGACTGCCCATTGCTTCCTGATCCTGTGTACTCAGACCAGCTCAATTTTTCAGTCTAGTTTGTTAGAGCCTTCAGGGGTGGTCCCCACTCCCACCCCACCTTGCCTTGAATTCCTGAGACCAATCTTATTCCCTGGAAAGTGTGAGCCAGCCTGTTATGCCTTTATTCCCCTACAGCCTGAGCAACTCCAATTTCCCAGCCCACACCCTATTCCCATTCTAGCATTGGGCAAAGGCCCAATTTTTCCCTTAGCACCCCAGATCTCTGGAGTGCCTCTTAGTGCCCCATAACAATAAGCTCCAAATCTCACCATGTCCATTACCCTACACTGGGATCAGCAGCAGCCTCTCCTACAGCTGCAGGGCTAGGTTTCTCTACCCTTTAGTAAGGGCCCAGACCTTTGCAGACTCCCTGAGAACACCTGAATCCAGCCTCTGCCTAGCAAGCTTCCCAAATTGTGCTGTGCCTGCTGGCTACTAGGGACCCAGACCTTGGGAAGAAGACTGAGAATATCTAATTGGTGCCTCACTTGGGCCTCTGAGGGAATGACTAGCTGGACTAGAGCCATCTGGTCCCTCCTATATAAAATCAAGAGAGAAACTGAGCCCTAGACCAACCAACTTTTCATACCCAATAAGAAACCAACCCAGCACTGGGGAGGCAGTAGCAGGTGGATCTCTGTGAGTTCAAGTCCATCCTGGTCTATAGAGAGAGTTCCAGGCTAGCTGAGGCTACAAGGAGACCCTGTCTCAAAAAGACAAAAAATAAAATAAAATAAAAGAACCAAGACACAAGTATAGAAACAGAATCAGACTTCAACTCAACAAAGGAAGGTTTGAGTTTCACACCAGAATCACAAAAAGAAAAGAAAAGAAATCCACATGCCAACATCATGACAAAAAAAATTAATAATATGGAAAACACAAATGATATGTCCCCACCAAACACTATCAGTCCTATAGAAGAATTCTACAATGAGAATCCCTCTAGAGATAACCCAAGACATAGAATTTAAGAGAACAATCATAAATATGATCAAATAATTCAACAAATTTAAAGAACACACAAACAAATCAAAGGACTACAAGAAGATAGGGATAATCTTCTGACTAAATTCACAAAAGAGATAGAAACATTGAAGAAAGATCAGGCTCAAATGAAGAAGGAAGTGAAACACTCAATAAGCAAATTAGAAATGATGGGAGAAAGCCTCATCAATAGGAACGAATGAAATGGAAAACAGAATATAAAGACTAGACAATAAAGTTGAAGAATTGGACTGCTCAAGCAAATATTATGAAAAAAATAAACAAAGTAATGGAATATCAGGAAATGTGGGACAACATGAAAAGACTAAATTATGCACATAGACATAGATGAAGGAGAATAAATCTCAGATTAATGCTACTGACCAGATCTTCAATAGAATTGCAGAGAAAAATTTCCCAAAGTTAAGGAAAGGCAGGCCCATAGAAATACAAGAAGCACATAGAACACCAAATAGGCCAGGAAAGAAACTCCCCATGGCATAACATTAAACATACAAAACAAAGAGAGAATACTGAAAGCTGCAAAAGACAAATAAATCACATGTACAAGAAAACCCATCAGAATTACAGCTGACTTTTCAAAGAAAACTATGAAAGCCAGAAGAGCCTGGACCAAAATATTCCTGGTTCTAAATGACCATGGATACCAACCCAGAATACTTTACTGAACAAAAATGTCTATTATAGTTGAAGGGGAAAGAAAAATCTTCCATGACATGAATAGGCTGGAAAAATTCAGGTCCATGAAACCTGCCCTCCAGAAAGTACTTGAGAAGTACAAAGAACAGAAGAAAGGAACAACTATACCCAAGGGGCAACAGACAGAAATTACGTGAAGGAATAACTGTGGAAACATAAACTTAGATAAACAGTGCAAACAGAAGTTAAAATATTGGGAACCAATAGACATCTTTCAAAAATACTTTAAATATCAATAGTAAAAGGATGGGGAAAAAAATATCCCAAGCAAATGCCACTAAGAAGCAATCAGGAGTTGCAATTCTAATATCTGACAAAATAGACGTCAAACTAAAACTAATCAGAAGAGATAAAGAGAGTCACTTCATTCTTAACAAAGGAACAATTAACCGAAATGATATTACAGTTATGAACATATATGGACCAAACTCTGGCTCACCCAACTTCATAAATACAATACTACAGGACTTTAGGACACAGATTAATCCCAACTCAGTAGTACTAGGGGACATCAATACCCCACTGTCCCTATTAGACAGGTCAACTAGACCAAGAATAAGCAGAGATTAAACAATACCATACATCAAATGGACCTAAAACATATCTACTGAATATTCCACCCAAGCACTGAAGAATATACTTTCTTTTCAGCACCCTATGGAACTTACTCCAAAATCAACCATATATTGGGACACAAACCTCAACAACTACAAAAAAAATTGAATTAATTCCATGCATGCTATCAGACCACAATGCAATAAAGCTTAAAATCAATACTGGAAGAAGCCCTAGTAACTACATGAACTAATGGAAATTAAATAACACACTCTTGAATGATGAATGGGTCAAAGGAAAAATTAAGAAAGAAATATAAAAAATAAAAGAAAATTAAGAAAGAAATATCCTAGAATTAAATGAAAATAATACAACACAACAAAACCTCTGAGACACTTTAAAAGCAGTCCTAAGAGAGAAATTTATAGCTATAACTGCCTATATTTAAGAAATCAGAACACAAATAAATGCTTAATGTTGCAATTCAAGACTCTTGAAAGGCAACAACAAATGAAACCCAAACCCAGCAGACAAAAATAAATATCAAAAATCAGAGCAGAAATTAACAGAGTAGAAAGAAAGAAAATAATACAATGAATCAATGAATTCAAGAGCTGGTTCTCTGAAAAGATAAACAAGATAGACAAATCCTTAGCCCAGTTAAGCAAAAGAAAGAGCAACTCCAAATCAACAAAATTAGAGATGAAAGGGGAAACATCACAACAAACAATAAAAAGACCCAGAACATTATAAGAGAATACTTTAAAAACATATACTTTACTAAATTTGAAAAATTTAAAGAAATATATATATATGAAGGAAGAAGAAGAGACTGCTGTTGTGTTGTCATCTGCCTCTCTCTTATCATATGATGAATTCATGGACTTCAGTCCCAGGCGGGGGGAGGGCGGGGATGTCTCTCTCTCCAACTGGATTTCTGCCCAGTTTTCAGTTGCTTCATCAGCTGTCTCAGAGGACTTAGCTCTCCCAAACAAATTGGTGTGGTCCACCATGAAGTCACACAGCCTCTCTACAGAGAGCTCTGCCTACCAGGTAAATTGGGGAACGTGAATTTTGTCTCCTAAGGGGAATCAGTGAGCGTAGGAGAGGGACAAGAAAAATCATTGTGGTTGGATTAAAGAATGATTACATATATAAGAAAACATCAATACTTAGTACCCATTGTGTAGTATTAATACATGCTAATAAAAAGCCTTCTTAAACATCAGATGGTCTCCAGTGATAATGCTCTCAGTACGTCATTTCCTAGGTAACTCACAGGCCGTTCTCAGTCAGACATAGTAAAGAGGATCAGAATATGCCCGTAAGGTGTTGCTTTTGGAATAAGAGTTACTTTCAGCTGAAGGTATCTGACTTGGTGAAATTCTTTATTTACTTCATAGCAGAGCCAAAGGTATTCCTCTCCAGAAGCAACTCAGATCCTGTCCTGGATGGAAGGTTGGGACCACTCAACATTATCTACCAAACTATCACATCTCCCACTGTTACCAAAGTTGTTATGGTAAGAGCCTGGGCTGGGGCAACCTGGGTAAGTCAGGCTAGACCAATAGTTCAGCAACAAAAGAGGTCTAATGTCTCCCCAAAATCCTTCTCCAGGTCTTGAAATATGCGATCAACTGTTAGCACCCCAGATCTCTGTACTACTCAATCAGGTCCAGACTGCCCACTGCTTCCTGAATTCCTGTGTCTCAGACCAGCTCAATTTTTTCAGTCTAGGTTGTTAGAGGCCTTCACGGGTGGTCCCCACTCCCACCCACCTTGCCTTGAATTTCCTGAGGACCAATCTTATTCCCTGGAAAGTGTGGAGCCAGCCTGCTTATTCCTTTATCTCCCTACAGCCTAGCAACTCCAAATTTCCCAGCCCACCACCCTATTTCCCATTCTAGCCTTGGGCAAAGGCCCACTTTTGCTCTTAGCTCTCCAGATCTCTGGAGTGCCTCTTAGTGCCCCATAACAATAAGCTCCAAATCTCACCATGTCCATTACCCTACACTGGGATCAGCAGCAGCCTCTCCTACAGCTGCAGGGCTAGGTTTCTCTACCCTTTAGTAAGGGCCCAGAACTTTGCAGACTCCCTGAGAACACCTGGAATCCAGCCTCTGCCTAGGCAAGCTTCCCAAATTGTGCTGTGCCTGCTGGCTAACAGGGGCCCAGACCTTAGGAAGAAGATGAGAAGTATCTAATTGGTGCCTCACTTGGGCCTCTGAGGGAAGTGACTAGCTGGACTAGAAGCCATCTGGTCCTTCCATAGAAAATCCAGATGAGAAACTGAGCCCTAGACCAACCAACCTTTTCATACCCAATATAAGGAAACCAACCCAGCACTGGGGAGGGCAGTATGTACCAGCAGGTCTGGATCTCTGTGAGTTCAAGTCATTCCTGGTTCTACAGAGAGATTCCAGGCTAGCTGAGGCTACAAGGAGACCCTGTCCTCAAAAGACAAAAAAAAATAAAATAAAATGAAAAGAAACCAAACAAAGTAATAGAAACAGAAATCAGACTTCAAACTCAACAAAGGAAGGTTGAGTTTCACACCAGAATCACAAAAAGAAAAGAAAGAAATTCCACATGCCAACATCATGACAAAAAAAATTAATAATATGGAAAACACAAATGATATGTCCCCACCAAACACTATCAGTCTCTATAGAAGAATTCTACAATGAGAATCCCTCTAGAGATAACCCAAGACATAGGAATTTAAATAACGAGAACAATCATAAATATGATCAAAATAATTCAACAACATTAAAGAAACACACAAACAAATCAAAGGACTACAAGAAGATAGGGATAACCCGACTAAAAAACACAAAAAAAAAAAAAAAAAAAAAAAAAAAAAAAAAAAAAAAAAAAAAAAAAAAAAAAAAAACACTCAATAAGCAAATTAGAAATGATGGGGAGAAAAGCCTCACACAATAGGAACGAATGAAATGGAAAACAGAATATAAAAAGACTAGGACAATCAAAGTTGAAGAATTGGACTGCTCAAAGCAAATATTATGAAAAAAATAATAAACAAAGGAATGAAATAGCAGAAATGTGTGGGACAACATGAAAAGACTAAATTATGCACATAGACATAGATGAAGGAGCAATAAATCTCAGATTAATGCTACTGACCAGATCTTCAATAGAATTGCCAGAAGAAAATTTCCCCAAAGTTAAGGAAAGGCAGGCCACATAGAACATACAAGAAAGCACATAGAACACCAAATAGGGCCAGGAAAGAAACTCCCCATCATACATACAATTCAAAACAAAAATACAAAAAGAAGAATACTGAAAGCTGCAAAAGACAAATAAAATCACATGTAAAGAAAACCCCATCAGAATTACAGCGGACTTTCAAAGAAAACTATGAAAGCCAGAACGAGCCTGGACCAAAAATTCCTGGTTCTAAATGACCATAGGGATACCAACCCAGAATACTTTACTGAACAGAAAAAATGGTCTATTATAGTTGATAGGGGAAAAGAAAAATCTTCCATGACATGAATAGGCTGGAAAAATTCAGGTCCATGAAACCTGCCCTCCAGAAAGTACTTGAGAAGTTACAAAAGAACAAGAAGAAAGGAAACAACTAACCCAAGGGGCAACAGACAGAAATTACGTGAAGGAATAACTGTGGAAACATAAACTTAGAAAACAGTGCAAACAGAAGTTAATATATGTGGAACCCAATAGACATCTTTCAAAAATACTTTAAATATCAATAGTAAAAGGTGGGAAAAAAATATCCCAAGCAAATGACACTAAGAAGCAATCAGGAGTTGCAATTCTTAATAGCGGACAAAAATAAGACGTTCAAATAAAAAAACAAAGAGAAAAGAAAACATTCACTTAAACAAAGGAACAATTAACCGAAATGATATTTACATGATATGGAACATATATGGACCAAAAACTCTGGCCACCCAACTTCATAAATAAATACTACATACTTATAGGACACAGATTAATCCCAACTCAGTAGTACTAGGGGACATCAATACCCAACTGTCCCATTAGACAGTGTCAACTAGACCAAGAATTAAGCAGAGAGGAAACAATTCCATACATCAAATGGACCTAAAACATATCTACTGAATATTCCACCCAAGCAACTAAGAATATACTTGTCTTTTCAAGCACCCGAGGGGGAAAAACTCTACTCCAAAACTCAACCAGAGATGGACACAAACCTCAACAACTAAAAAAAAATTGAAGACTAAATCCAGGCAGGCACAGACCACAAGCAAGAAAGCTCAAAACTCAAGACGGGAAGATCCGAGCCCGGAGGAACCACATGCAGGACAAGGAAATAAAAAACACACTCGGGAAGGAGTGAAGGGCAAAGGAAAAATAAGAAAATAAATATAAAAAATAAAAGAAAATAAGAAAGAAAACCTAGAAAAATAAAAAATACAACACAACAAAACCTTCTGAGAGACACTTAAAAAGCAGCCTAAGAGAGAAAAATAAGCCTATAACTGCCTATATTTAAGAAATCAGAACACAAATAAATGCTTAATGTGCAATTCAAGACTCTTGAAAGGCAAACAAACAAATGAAACCCTAAACCCAGCAGACAAAAATAAATATCAAAAATCATAGCAGAAATTAACAGAGTAGAAAGGAAGAAAGAAAATAATTACAATGAAATCAATGAATTCAAGAGGCTGGTTCTCTGAAAAGATAAACAAGATAGACAAATCCTTAAGCCCAGTTTAAGCAAAAAAGAAAGAGCAACTCCAAATCAACAAAATTAGAGATTGAAAAGGGGAAAACATCACAAACAAACAATTTAAAAAAGACCCAGAACATTATAAGAGAAATACTTTAAAAACATTTTACTTTACTTAATTTGAAAAAAATTTTAAAGAAATATAATATATAATCTATATATATTATATATAAATATATATATATATAAAATTCATGGGTATCACCAAAGCTAAACCAAGAAGAGATCAACAGTTTAAACAGATTCATAACATATAAGGAAATTGTAACAGTAATATAAAACTTCACAAGTAAAAAAGTATAGGCCCAGATGGATTTACAGAATTCCACCAGACATTTAAAGCAGATCTACAACCAATACTACTTAAATTATTCAAAAAGGTAGAAACAGAAGGAGAATTCCTAAATTCTCTCTATGAAACCAGCATCACTCTAATACCAAAATCAGGTAAAGATACAACCAAAAAAGAAAACTATAGACCCATATCCATAATGAACATAGATGCAAAAATTCTCAACGAAATACTTGAAAGCCACATACAAGCACACATGAAAAAAAAAAAATCATCCCCCATGATCAAGTTGCCTAATCCAAAGACGCAGGGATGGTTCAATATACATAAGTCAATAAATCATATAAATGGAATCAAAGACAAAAATAACATGGTCATCTCAATAGATGTAGAGAAGGCCTTTGATAAAATTCAACATGCATTTATGTTAAAAGTCCTAGAGGGAATTAGACTGGATGGAACATACCTCAAAATAATGAAAGCTATGTACAAAAAACCCACAGCCAACATCATTCTAAATGGAGAAAAACTGGATGCATTCCTCTTAAAATCAGGAAACAGACAGTGCTGTCCACTATCTCTGCTCCTTTTAATAGAGTGCTTGAAACTCTTGCTAGAGCTATAACACAAGAGAAGGAAATTAAAGGAGTACTAACTGGAAAAGAAGTGGTCACATTATCCATTTTTGTATATGATATATTAAACCCAAGAGAAGCCAAAATTCTACCAGAAAACTTCTAGAAATGATGAACACTTTCATAAAAGTGGCATGTTAGAAAATTTATCAACAAAAATCAATGCCTTTCTATATACCAATAAGGAGCAATTGGAGAAAGAGTACAGGGAAACTCTCCAATTAGCCTCAAAAAGAGCTGGGCATGGTGGCACACACCTTTAAGCCCAGCACTTGAGAGGCAGAGGCAGGTAGATCTTTGTGAGTTCAAGGCCAGCCTGGTCTACATAGTGAGTTTCAGGACAGCTGGAGCCACAGACAGGGAGACCCTGTCTCAAAAACACACACACAAAAAAGGGCTTGCCAGATGTGGTGGCGCACGCCTTTAATCCTAGCACTTAGGAAGCAGAGGCAGGCTGATCTTTGTGAGTTCAAGGCCAGCCTGGTCTACAGAGGGAATTCCAGGACATCTCCAGCTGTCTCCAGGGAAAGATAAAAAAAAAAAACCTCAAAAAATAAACAAAATATCTTGGAATAAACCTGACCAAAGACATGAAAGGTCTCCACAATGACAATTTTAAATCTTTAAAGAAAGAGATTGAGGAAGACACCAAAAGATGGAAGGACCTCCTGTCCCTTGCTTGTGGATTAGAAGAAGAATTAATATTGTGAAAATGACCATCCTACCAAAAGATATATCCAACACAATCCCAATCAAAATCCCTATGACATTCTTCATGGAATCAGAAAAAAACTAAATCCTAAAATTCTTATGGAGGCACAAAAGATCCCAGATAACCAAAGCATCCCTGAGCACAAAGAGCAATGCAGGGAAGATTACTATACCAGATTTCTATATTACACAGATATAGTCATAAAAGCAGCATGGTACTGGCACAAACATAGACCTATAGATCAATGGAATATAATTGAAGACGTGAACATGAGTACATGCAATTTCAGTTACTTGGTATTTGACAAAAAGGTCAAGAACACTTATTGCAGGAAAGAGCATCTTCAGCAAATGGTGCTGGCAAAACTAGATCTCCACCTCTAGAAGAATGAAACTAGATCCTTATCTTTCACCTTGCACAAAAGTCAACTCCAAATGGATCAAAGACCTCAATGTGAAACTCTAAAACTATTAGAAGAAAACATCAGCAGTAACCTACAAGATATAGATGTAGGAAAGGACTTTCTAAATCAGACATTAATTGCTCAAGAAATAAGGTCAACAATCAATGAGTGAGACCTCATTAAACTAAAAAGCTTCTGTACACCAAAAGAAGAAAAACCAAGGAGGTGAAGGCAAACTCACAGAGTGGGATGAAAATCTTCACCAGCAACACATCTGACAGAGGTTTAACATTCAGAATATATGAAGTATTCAAAAAACAAAGACTCAAGAAAACAAGTGACCCAATTAAAAGGTGGACTAAGGATCTGAACAGCGTTCTCAAAAGAAGAAATAAATACAGCTTTGAAACATCTTAAAATGTTCAATATATCATTAGTAATTAGAGAAATGCAAATTAAAACCATTCTGAGATTTCATCTTACCCCAGTCAGACTGTCTAAGATGGAGAGAACAAATGATAGCAAATGCTGGAGAAGATGTGGGGAAAGGGGAGCACTCATTCACTGCTGGTAGGATTGTAAACTCGTGAAACCTCTATGGAAAGCAGTGCGGAGAGCTCTTAAAAAACTAAAAATGAATTTACCATTTGACCTGGTTACACCACTCCTTGGCATATTCCCAAAGGACTCATCCTATTACAGAGATACTTGTTTGTTCCTGCTCTTTTCACAACAGCAAAGAGATGAAAACAACCTAAGTGTCCCTCAACTGACAAGTGAATAATGAAAATGTGGTACATTTACACAATGGAGTTCTACACAGTGGTAAACAAAGACAACGTCATGAAACTTGCGGGTAAATGGATGGAACTAGAATCTGTTATGCTAAGCGAAGTAACGCAGACTCAGAAAAACAAACAACATTATGTTCTCCCTCCTATGTGGATCCTAGCACCAAATCCTTATATGTGAGTATGTATCCTGATGTAAGGGCAGGAACCAGGAAAATGGAAAGGAACCAGGGAGGTAAAGGGAAAGAAGGAACCTGAGAGAGAACAGTAGGAGACAGGTGTTATTAAGGGGGATAAGGATAAAATGGGGTATTTAAATGGGAGAAGAGGGAGTGTTATACAAGGAAATTTGGAGATAAAGGAAAAGAAAGAGCTCAAGAGAGGTGGGAACCTAGGAAACTGGTATTATCAAAGAAGAAATGGGGAAAATGAGGACACTCTAAATGGGTAATGCATGGAGGGAGGGTTAGAAAAGGAGAGAGAGGGGCTGGAGAGATGGTCTAGCGGTTAAGAGCGCCGACTGCTCTTGCAGAGGACCTGGATTCGATCCCCAGAACCTACATGGTGGCTGAGAACTGTCTTTAACTCCAGTTCCAGGGGAATCCAACACCCTCTTCTGACCTCCACAGCATTGCACAACAAAGGTGCACAAACCTACATGGAGACTACATTCATACGCATAAAAAATTAATTAAATTAAAAAAAAGAAAAGGAGAGAGAGATAAACAATGTTGCCTACCTAATGTAAAAAACTAGAGGGGGGGCTGTAGAGATGGCTCAGTGGTTAAAAGCACCAACCTCTGCTCTTGCAGAGGACCCAGGTTCGATTCCCAGCACCCACATGGTGGCTAAGAACTGTCTTTAATTCCAGTTCCAAGGGTATCCGACACCCTCTTCTGACCTCTGCGGCATTGCACAACACGGGCGCACCAACCTACATGCAGACAGTACACTCATATACATAAAAAATAATAAATTAATTAAAAAAACAGAGGGGATCATATTAGTCTAACAACCTAATGACAAATTACATAAACAATATCTCTACACGAGTGCAGGTGTACAGCTGAAGGCTACATAACAAGAAACAGTGCCAGACAGAAGAAACCTTCCTTTAAGTTGTTGGCCAGGGTTGTCCAAGAAACTCATAAAATTGCAAAGGCTATTCCACAACCTTTGATCGCCTCCCAGAATTTGAAGGTAAGATCCTATTGCTGAAGACAGGACATACTTCAGAGACCAGACTTAGAGCAATGGAGCTGGAACTAACCTGGAAGCCATTTCTCCTGAAGGCTGGCTCTCATAGCTTTGGAGAACACTATGCAAGCTGCTTATGGAGAAATCAATTGATGGCCAACACCAGTTTTAAGATCAAATAACCTGGGGCTGGAGAGATGGCCTAGCGGTTAAGAGCGCCGACCGCTCTTACAGAGGACCCAGGTTTGGTCCGCTCTTACAGAGGACCCAGGTTTGGTCCCCAGCACCCACATGGCGGCCAAGAACCGTCTGAAACTCCAATTTCAGGAGAACTCCAGTGAATAAAATTTAAAAAGAAAGATCAAATAACCACATTAATGACCGGCACAGCATACAACATTCATGCAGGAGTGGTGCTTTTTTTTGGGGGGGGGGGGGCTTCTTTCTGAGTCAGGGACTCTCTGTAGACCAGGCTGGCCTTGAATTCACAGATATCTACCTGCCTCTGCCTCCTGAGTGCTGGGATTAAAGGTGTGTGCCACCACACCTGGCTAGTAGTGGCACTTTTATCCTGTGAGTAATCAACAGCTACCTAATTGGACTTAAAGCCCACTCAATAGGAGGAAACTCATGTGTGGTCCTATAATCACAGCCAAATACACATGGCTGGAGAGGTCATAGATCTTAGAGAATTTCCCAAAGCTGTCACGTCCCTAGACTAATGTAATTTCTTACTAGGTGCAAAATATGTATCCTTGTGTTGACAGTCGAGTATCCCAGTCAGCACTCGTCAAAGAAGCTTCTTTGCACCAGATGGAGGCTATTACAGAGGACCTCAACTGGTCACACAAAGACATTGTCTGTTAATTGCCCAAACCTAAGAGGCACATCTACAATACAACCGCTACACCTAAAACTCACAGAACATAGAACAAGAGGTAAAGAGGATAGTAATGAAGCTCTGAATTCTCATTCATGAAGCCCTCATACAACAGAGGGCTAAGAACACAAATGGTCACAAATGGCCAAAGCATGAAGATTAGAAATCTGCAGAGTGTGAGTCCTGGTACAGGGCTCCCATACTAAGCTTCACTCATTCAGTGCTCAGAGACCATTGTGGAAGAGCCGAAGAGGACTTTAAGAGCCTGGGAGGAGGTGCATGACCATATGGAAACAAAGTCCTACAAGCTCCTCGGACCCTCCCCATATGAACCCACAACAATGATGTCAGCATGCACAAGACCTATGCAAGCTCAAGCAGACAAAAATCTTAGCTGAAGACTAATGGGAAGCAGACCTCGATGTTAGCTGAAGAAATATTGGTAGCTGATTACTGCTGGGTGAGGAAGAGCTGATCTTCTTAAAGTGAGGGACTCTAGATAAGCTAACTAGAGCTCACTGGATGAACTTGCACTGAGGAACATCTGGGGACACTAACCTGACATAATAGGCCTTAACACAAGTGACAGGTGTATGAATTCCAGTGGGGGGCTATGGGAGGAGCCAATGGTGAAGGGAATATAAAGGTAATTAAGATTGAGAAGTTCTGCCAGGCATGGTGGCGCACACCTTTAATCCTAGCACTTGGGAGGCAGAGGCAGGCAGATCTTTGTGAATTCAAGGCCAACTTGGTCTAGAGTGAGTTCCAGGACAGCTGGGGCTACAGGGAGACCCTGTCTCAAAAAGACCAAAAAAAAAAAAAAAAAGGATTGAGAAGTTCTGTAGGAAATACAGAAAAATTCAATTTAAAATGTTTTAAGAGATGAATTGATACAGAAAAAAAAATATGTGGAAGTGAACAGTTCTGGTCAGGGTGTGGTCCAGCCCATCATATCTCGGCTCCAGTGTCCCCTACAAGGTGATCTGACTAGTTGTCAGAATTGTGTGGAATCTCTTCCTTCCTGGGAGACAAGGTCTTCCTGAAGTTGTTCCCAAGATTTCAGTCTTTTCTTTTCCCCAGCACAAAATTCCTGGAGAAACCCCAGTCCCTTGGGGATCATAGTTTCAATAGTCTGATGGCCAAAGCCAGAGCTTTTGTCTCTTCAGAACATCTTCCCTCCTGCCTGGGACCCTTACAGCACCTCTGTACTAAGATCTCTCTTATCTTCCCTCTAAGCAGTTACTCTTCCTCCCCTTTCCCTACTGCTAGGCGTATCAGCCAGAGTTTAACTGCTTTGGGGAGTTTTTCACTTCCTTTCTGTATGATCTCCAGTGCACATAAAATTAACACCATAAAAGTCACACACCTTTTCCTCAGTTAATCTTTTTTTTTAAGTACTCTTTTTTTAATTTTTATTTATTTATTTTATTTTTATGTGTATGAATGTAATGTCTGCATGCAGGTGTGTGCACCCCTGTCATGCAATGTCGTGGAGGTCAGAAGAGGGCGTCGGATTCCCCTGGAACTGGAGTTCTCCTGGAATTGGAGTTAAAGACTGTTCTCGGCTGCCATGTGGGTGCTGAGGATTGAACCTGGGTCCTCTGTAAGAGCAGTCGGTGCTCTTAACTGCCAGGCCATCTCTCCAGCCCCCCTCAGTTAATCTTTTTGACAGCTTAATTCACAGTCGATCACTAAATTAATAGGGTAGGGTGTTATTAAGTAAAGTCCCTGAAATTTGTCATTTATTCATTAGAACAACAGTAGAAATAATTCTGCATGTTTCTGTGACACCCGGACCAGCTAAAAGACCTTGACTTTCTCAGAAGTGCCAGGAAAAGAGAAACCCTCATAAAAGCAATAATCACAAAACCCAGTGAAGCATAAGTCAGACACAAAGGTACCAAGGGTGGGCTGGAGAGACGGCCTAGCAGTTAAGAGTGCCGACTGCTCTTGCAGAGGACCCGGGTTCGATTCCCAGCACCCACATGGCGGCTGAGAACCATCTTTGACTCCAGCTCCAGGAGAATCCGATGCCCTCTTCTGACCTTCGAGGCATTGCACAACATGGATGCACAGACCTGCATGCAGACAGTACATTTGTACACATAAAAAAAAATAGGTAAAATTTTAAAAAATTAATTCTTCAAAAAGACAAGAGAAAAGGTAACATTACTTAAAAAAAAAAAAAAAAAGTTACCAAGGGCTGAGATCATGGATTCTAGAACTTAAACCTCTGGCTTTGAATTTCTCAATCTTTAATTTTTTGCTTTAAATTCTTCTAGCATAAGTATTTATCATGTCCCATGTGAGGGAGATAATGACCCAGTTCTGCAGATTTATAGGAGAATTCGACAAGGTAAGCAGCATAGTGACGCAGTAGTACAGAGCTGCCCTGCACCCAGGGTTGTTGCTGCTTCCCATGAAAAGAGAACCCACCTTTAACTCCCAGGACTGTCATACAGTATCCTCTCCTGACAAGGAATCAGTTCTGGTGCTGGGCATTGTGGTCCATGCCTTTAATCCCAGCACTTGGGAGGCAGAGGCAGGTAGACCTCTGTGAGTTCAAATCCAGCCTGGTCTATATAGTGAGTTCCAGGACAGCTGGGGCTACAGGGAGACCCTGTCTGAAAAAGACAAATATATATATATATAGATAGATAGATAGATAGATAGATAGATAGATAGATAGATATAGATATCTATATCTATATCTATCTATCTATCTATCTATCTATATATATATTTATGTATCAGTTCTGTTGCCCAGAACTTCATAGTTAAATTAACAAGCCTGTGGGGCTGGAGAGATAGCCTAGTGGTTAAGAGCACCGACTGCTCTTGCAGAGGACCCGGGTTTGATCCCCAGCACCCACATGGCGGCTGAGAACCGTCTGTAACTCCAATTCCAGGAGAACTCCAGTTCCAGGGGAATCCGACACCCTCTTCTGACCTCCGAGGCATTGCATGACATGGTTGCACAAACCTGCATGCAGACAGTACATTCATACACATAGAAAATAAATAAATAAGGAGATGGAGAGATAGCCTAGCAGTTAAGAGCACTGACTGCTCTTGCAGAGGACCCAGGTTTGATCCCCAGCACCCACGTGGCGGCTGAGAACCATCTGTAACTCCAATTCCAGGAGAACTCCAGTTCCAGGGGAATCCGACACCCTCTTCTGACCTCCACCGCATTGCATGACATGGGTGCACAAACCTACATGCAGACAGTACACTCATACACATACAAAAATAAATTAAATTAAATTAAAAAAAGAAAATAAATAAATAAAATAATTTAAATTAACAAGCCTGCAGTTTCTTCTAACAGTTGACAAATCATATGAGCAAGCATTGGTGACCAACACACTTGGCAAAAATAAACTAAGAAAAAAAAGGAAGCTTCTTTGATGAGTGGTGAAAAGTACATTTGTCTATAAATATAAAGAGATGCATGTTTACAATACAGTAAGAAATTACATTAGTTTAGGAAAGTGGCAAAAGTAGGTTCTTCTCCACCATCTATGACCTCTCCAACCATGTATACTTGGCTGTTTACAGTACCACACATGGATTTCTTCCTACTGGCTGGGCCTTAAGTACAATTAGGCAGCTGTTGATTGCCACCAAGATAAAAGTGCTACTACTGCTGCAATAGAAGTATTAGCTGTATTACTGGCCTGTGGCCACTTCTGTGGAGTATTGTCTTGATTGTTGGGCAATGTGGGAGGGCCCAGCCCACTATGGGTGGTTCCACCTCTGGGCAGGTTGTTGTGTACTGTATAAGAGGGCAGGCTGGGCATGGGCCAAGGGAGCAAGCCAGTAAGCAGCACTCCTCCATGGCCTGTGCTTCAGCTCCTGCCTCCAGGTTCCTGCCCTGAGTTCCTGCCTTGGGCTCCCTGAGTGATGAACTGTGACCCAGGAGATGTGAGCTGAATAAACCCTTTCTTCCCCAAGTTGGTGTCGGTCAGAGTGTTTTGTCACAGCAATTGAAGAGAAACTAGAACACACTTATTTATAAATCTACAAAGTTCCATTTTAATTGGGGGCATGCCAAAAATAAAACTAAAACCAATAATTTTTGTCCACAATATAAAGATTGAAAAAGGGAAAAAAATGAAGGGGCCATGGTTTAAAAAAAAATGTTTTGACACAAATAACAAATGAACAAAGTTATTACAGACACACATGATACAATTGTGTGACATCTCAAATGACACATAAAAATGATTATAATGACATATATGACACAATTACATGAGATCTAGGTGAACTCAGAACGTGATAATCAATAACGTTGTGATGATCTTTTGCAAGTAGGAAGAAAGCAGTTGTTTGACTTAGAAAAGTGTGCTGTACAGAATTATTTTATTCAAAGAAGAAGGAAAGGGGCTCAGGGACCATTGCAGAAGATGAAGTGGAAGGATTTTAAGAGCCAGGGAGTAGAAGGAAGAGCATGACCATATGGAAACAGAGTCCTACAGGATCCTGGGACCCTGCTCATATGAACTTACATGCACAAGATCCATGTAAACTCAAGCAGACAAAAACCAAGTACAGAACTGTGGAAATGGGTAACAGGCCCCAATCTTAGTTGAAGAATTATTGGCAGCTGATTACTGCTGGGTGAGGAAGAGTTGATCTTCTTAAGTGGGGGAGAGGGGCTCTAGATAGGCTGACCAGAACTGAATGAATGAACTTGCACTGAGAGATGTCCAGGGACACTAATTTGACAAGTTGATGAATGAACTCAGAGGTGAGGACCTGAGAAGTTCCCAGTGGGGAAGGGGGTATAAAGATAATTGGGATATTCTATATGAAATACATAAAAAACTAATTAAAAATTTACAAAAATATTAAGTTGGAGGAGCTGGAGAGATGGCTCAGAAGTTAAGAGCAGTGGATGCTCTGATAGAGGACTGGGATTTGATTCCCAGAACCCATATGATGGATAACAACTGCCTGTAACTCCACTTCTGGAGGAATCTGACGTTCTCTTCTGACCTCTATAGTGATTGCATGATATGGGTATATACATGCAGGCAATACACTCATACACACAAAATAAAATATTTTTAAACCAATTTTTATTGAAGCTTTGTGCATTTCATACAAAATCCAATCGAGTCTAGACCCATTTCCTGTTCCTTGACCCCCACCCCACCAGAGCTCATGCATTCTGCCATACATGTTTTTCATCTTTTCTCAGTCTCTTTTAAAAATTTCCAATGCAGAAGTTTACTATTTTGAGCAGAAGTTTCACCATTTCGATCAGTTCTTTGATCCAGTCTTTTGTTGTTGTTGTCCCTTCCAATCTGCATCACTCCAAACTATGCATATATGCAGGCCACATATATCTTTTAGCAGTTTCAGCTTATGATTTCTTTCTTTTCTTTTTTTTCTTTTTTTATTAGGCTGAAAGATGTCATGTTTGAAGTCTCCTCCTTGGCAAGCCCAAACAACCATCAGTCCTGCATTTGTGCTCCACACTGGGGTTTTCCCTTCCCATGGTCACCAAATGAGGTCCAGTAAGCACCACGTCCTGTCTTGATCCTCCTGTACTGGTCTCTGTCATACAGCCTCGGTAGTCCAACAATGGCAATCAATACTATGAAGAGGCTGAAACCCCAGTAGTAGCTCAGTCCACAAGCTGGATTTCTCAGCAGTCCCCATCTGGCACTGAAGGTTTGGAGGATTCTTGGACAGACATGAGTCTTCAGTCCATACTGGAAGGTTGAAAAGCTGTGTCTCGGGGCTGGAGAGATGGCCTAGCGGTTAAGAGTGCTGACCGCTCTTGCAGAGGACCTGGGTTCGATCCCCAGCACCCACATGGCTGCCAAGAACCATCTGAAACTCCAATTCCAGGAGAACTCCAGTTCCAGGGGAATCCGACACCCTCTTCTGACCTCCGTGGCATTGCACAACACGGGTGCACAAACTTGCATGCAGACAGTACATTCATACACATACAGAAATAAATAAAATTAATTTAAAAAATTAAAAAAAAAAGAAAGGCAGCGTCTCATGTCTTTGAGGGATGGTAAAAGCAGTGGCTAAATAAAATATTTTTAAAAAAGAAGATGGAATCCAAATTAAATACAAAAGGTAATGTAATAATCAATATTGCCTATGTACATGTGGTGGTTTGAATGAGTGTCCCCCATAGACTCTAGGTATTCAGACGTTTGTCTCCAGTTGGCAGCGCTGTTTTTGGAGGTCTTGGGGTGTGTGGCCATGCTGGAGGAAGTGTGTCACTGGAGGCAGGCTTAGTGAGTTTAACAAGCCTCTTGGTCTTCAGTTGCTCTCTCTCTGCTTCCTGTGCTCTTTGCGAGATGTGACCCTTGGCTTGCTGCTCCAGATCCAACCGCCATGCCTCTCACCACAATGGTCTCTAATTCCCTGGAACCATCAATCGTAAGCTCAAATAAACTCTTCCTTTTATAAGTTCCTTGGTCATGGTGCTTTATCACAGCAACAGAAAAGTGACTAATACAGTACATATTGGGGCTTTGTATGTTTGCCAGGTGCACTTAACAGAACACAGTTTTAGAGAGTTTAGGTTTTGAATGAGTATAGACAGTAGAGAGAAAAACCTTATCAAATTGATGTTTATAATAAATCTCATGAATCCTACAGACAGAACAGAATCTGAAGTATAGAGGAGGCAGTATCTTAGGTGACAGGAAACCTGAAATCAAACTTGTATCAAGTGGTGTTCCAGTCTTAGGACAGAGCTTGATGGCAGGTTGTTTTGTGCGTCCGGACATCAGAAGGGTCTAGGCCCCTTAGGATCAGTTTGTGTGCAGGAACTCCTGCTCCTCCCTGTTCATCCCAGTCCTCCCTTACTATCCCAGCATAGGCCTAGGGAACTGTTGGTTAGAAATGCTGGTCACAGTGGGTCAGGATATCTGTTGCTTTGGGTCTACGACTAAGGCTAGGCTAATTGGACTAGGACCTGGTCAAAAGGTCATTTTGGTTTACAAAATCAGATATCATCCCCAGAAGTTTAGCTTTCTGGCAATACACTTTTCTTGAACTATTGGAACAGGTGCCTCATTAAACCAGTCAGAGAACTTTTCATTCTTTTACTTTTTACATCCTTATCAATAGTCAGACATAGAGAGTGCTAAAAAGTCATAAAGCATTAGTGCAGAGTAACAAAATATCTCAGGGTAATGCAAATATCACAGAGTAATAAAACATCTCTGATCATCATAGGGTTTCATTTTGAGGTTTCCATCTGTATTAGTCACTTTTCTGTTGCTGTGATAAAACACCATGACCAAGGGAACTTAAAAAAGGAAGAGTTTATTTGAGCTTACTATTGACGGTTCCAGGGAATCAGAGTCCATTGTAGCAGGAAGCATGGTGGCTGGGGTTGGACCAGCAAGCCGAGGGTCACATCTCGATACGAGCACAGGAAGCAGAGAGAGGGAGAGGCTGGAGACCGCAAGGCTTGTTAAACTCACTAAGCCTGCCCCCAATAACGTACTTCCTCCAGCACAGCCACACCTTCTAAGACCTCCAAGAACAGTGCCACCAACTGGAGACAAAATGTCTGAATACTTAAAGCCTTTGGGGGACACTCATTCAAACCACCACACCATCCAATAAGTAAAACAGGAAACTTTTTTTTGTCTTTTTTAAGACAGGGTCTCCCTATGGTCCCAGCTGACCTGGAACTCACTTTGTAGACCAGGCTGGCCTTGAACTCACAGAAATCTACCTACCTCTGCCTCCCAAGTGCTGGGAATAAAGGTGTGGGAAACCATGCCAGGTAACATCTAGTTTCTTATCAGCCTCCT
Source organism: Rhizomys pruinosus (assembly GCA_009823505.1). Lineage (NCBI taxonomy): Eukaryota > Metazoa > Chordata > Mammalia > Rodentia > Spalacidae > Rhizomys > Rhizomys pruinosus. The sequence continues at coordinate 231,359 of VZQC01012471.1, read as the reverse complement.
TATAGATCTGGTTCCTTATCAACCAATGCCCCTATCAGAACTCCCCATCTCTCCTTCCTTGATCCCAGTGAGAATCATGACACCACTCAAGAAGGCATGTCTCACCTTTAGGGATTCCTGGAAGACACCCACCATCTGGGATTCCAAGATGGCATAACCCCCTTTCTGGATTTCTGGTTCCACCTATAAATCCCAGACCTCTGCCAACCCCAATGCCCAATCTCCTTTCCAGAGGAAGGTTGCATGCCCCTTGCAGCTAATAAAGCTATCTGCATCTGTTGAAGGCCAGATTCCTTCCTATTTCTTTATCGCATTGCCTTCCCATCCTGATTTCTAACATAAATAACTTATTCTTTATCTTAAACTGGACATTCTGTTGCTTGTTTAAGTTGGGCAACCCCACATTAGGAAAAATGCCTATGTGGGAGAAACTAGGGAGAAATCTAGACTAGCATCCTCAGACCACAATGCAGGTCTGACCAGTGAGGAGTTAGGGAGAGGAGGCTGGGCAGAAATATCATGATGTTTCAGTCAGACAAACCAAAGTGGCACAAAGCTCTGTGAGGATCTGTTTTGCTTTAGTGTCCACTACACACTCAGTTTATGAGAAGCAACTGTGGAGCACTGTCCACAGAGTGACAGATTTCAGGACACTGTCAAAGAGACCCTTGGTCCACCATACCCCCTACAGTTGAAGTCTTGCAAACTAAACCCCTATTCCACAGATAATAAAACTGAGACACTATATGAGGAGTTGTGGTGCTTATAAAAGTCAAGGTTAGGGTCACTGAGATGGCTTGGCAGGTAACGGCTCCAGTCACCAAGCTTGACAGCCCGAGTTCAATCTCCAGGATCCACATGGTGGAGAGAAGGAGAAACCCAACTACTGAAAATTGTCCTCTGCCTGACACATTCACATCATGAAGGGTACAAGCCACACACTCCCATAAATTAAAAAATGGCTTTTTTTTTTAGAAATGGCATATTTTTAAAAAAATAAAATATCAGGCTTGTTTCTAGAGGAGCCAGAACTTGGTTCTCCAGCTCTAGAAGCCTGGCTCCTGACCCTTATGCCAATTTCTCTTCTTTCTGTCTCCCTCCCTGTCCACACCTTTAGAAACTGTCTACAGTTCACAATAGTCTGCTTAATTAAATGGTTCCACAGAGCATTCTTTATATACAATGGTTTAAAAAAGGGAATCTTGGGCTGGAGAGATAGCTGAGCGGTTAAGAGCACCGACTGCTCTTGCAGAGGACCCGGGTTCGATCCCCAGCACCCACATGGCAGCTAAGAACCGTCTGTAACTCTAATTCCAGGAGAACTCCAGTTCCGGGAGAATCTGACACCCTCTTCTGACCTCCGCGGCATTGCACAACATAGGTGCACAAACCTACATGCAGACAGTACATTCATACACATACAAAAATAAATAAAATTTAAAAATATATTTTAAAAAAAGGGAATCTTTAATAGTTTAGATAGACATCCATAAGAACAATTAATATGTTTACAAAGCAAAGTGAAAAGAACAATTCCCAAGACTTGATGTCTCCAGAACACTCTAGAAAGATTGCAAGTCTAGAGAGACTGGAACTCATAATTATTGCTACTAATATTTTTGGTATTTTTTGGAGACAGGATCTCCCATTAGTACCAGCTGGCCTGGAGCTTGCTCTGTAGACCAGGCTGGGCTTGAACTCACAGAGATCTGCCTGCTTCTGCCTCCAGGAGTGCTGGGATTAAAGGCATGTGCCACCACACCCGACCCAATTTTTTTTTTTTTTTTTTTTGGTATTTTCGAGACAGAATCTCCCTGTAGCCCCCAGCTGTCCTGGAACTTGCTCTGTAGACCAGGCTGGCCTTGAACTCATAAAGATCTGCCTGCCTCTGCCTCCCAAGTGCTAGGCTTAAAGGTGTGCACCACCACACCCAGGCCAATATTTTTTTTTTCTAGTGGCACAGAGCCACGTACTGTTTCATTGGGCTTCTTTTAGTTTTGAAATACTTAAAATGGGTTTCCACTATCTGGAACCAAGAGAAGGCAAATATCAAAATGACAAACAGTAAATAACTTGCATCACTGGATGGAGCCCTTCTTATTAGGCTAGAAAACATGTATCAACACTTGTGGGAATGACTTCTATAAATAGGCATAGTCTGGACTAATGACTTTTAATTAACCCTAGAAAAATCACAGTGCTCTTGTGTCTTGTGACCTGGATACCTGATCTTGTTTTCTGGCAGCCTCAATTTGGTATTTCACCCCAAAAGATAATGACTGAATCCAGGTATGCTTGAGAATTAACACATACATCAAAGCACTGAAAGCAAACACACCCAACTCAGGCAAAGAGGAGATTGGGAAGGACTTATGACCTTGGATAAATGAGGTATTATAGAATGAGGGATGGAAAGGTCAGATGGTCTGTTAAGACTAAGGTGGAGTCAAGCTTGTAATTTCCCAACTGAAGCTAGAGAAACCATTTTGAATAAAATCATGGGTGGGACTGGGATCAAGGACACCATTCCTGGGACAAAGTTCCAGCAAGATGGTTCTGTCAGTACAGTTCCAGGAGACAGATGTTTCTAAGAGATCTCTAGGGGAACAAGTGTCTTCCAAGTTCAGACCCACTATTAAAAACTAAATGTAAGAATTAGGTACTTTGTTTAGGTGATCATAGTGTTAAGATGTCAGCATAGTAATACCACAAACACCATAAGTTTATGTGGTGGTTTGAATGAGAGTGTCCCCCATAGGCTTTAAGTATTTAGACATTTTGTCCCCAGTTGGTGGCACTGTTCTGGGAGATCTTAGTGTGGCCAGTCAGTATGTCATTGGGGGCAGGCTTAGTGAGTTTAAGAAGCCTTGCAGTCTCCAGCATCTCTTGACTTCCTATACTCATTGCAAGATGTGAACTTCGGCTTTTTGCTCCAGCCCCGGCCACCATGCCTCCCACCACAATGGACCCTAATTCCCTGGATCCGGCATTCGTAATCTCAAATAAACTCGTCCTTTTATAAGTTCCCTTGGTCGTGGTGGTTTTATCACAGCAACAGAAACGTGACATTTACTTCCTAAAAATAAACATCCTTAGCAAGTCTCCTTTTCAGAGAGGGAGTAGAGAATTGAAATGTTGGATCAGAACTTCAGAGCAAATCTGTCTAGGGCCTTCAAACAGACCTTGAAAGCTAAGGTGAATCTATCTGTCTCTTGCTTGTTGGCCTTTACCCACTGAGCTCCCTGTCCAGCTCTGAGTTTTATTTTGTTTGTTTTTCTGTTCCACACATTCAGGAAAATAACTGCCAAGGATAATAGTCCCAAATCTTTAAATCTGACTTGATTTTGCACAGAATAGAAAGGCTACTACCACAGGTACACAGATTCACACACGTACACATCTTGGGACTGTACTTGGAACCAGCTGTCCTGTCTCAGATCTTAGATACACCAACGTGATGCCTGGGGAATTCCACCCCGGCTGGGGTTGAAGGGGGAGCTTCTCAAAAATTAAAAGTATGAAAAGAGTGAAGTATCATTTCTTACCCCCCAACCAAGCAAAGCTATCCAGGATACAAACTTGAAAAGAATTTATCTTCTGAGATCTCTGTATATTCCACGAAATTATCATTGTGCGTGAAATGATCTGTACTTGTTTTCTTTCCTGGGTGTGTGTGTTATGTATGCCTGATATGAAGATATGCTGAATAATTTTTGCTATACATGTCTGTTAAAACATTGTTGCATTTCATGTTTCATTTTTGTTTTTTCTCTTGAGCCTATGGAATTTGACTTGTCAGCACTGCTCTTGTGATTCTCAATGTTGAAACTCTGAGAGCAGCTCACATTCCAGAACTACCACAAGCTATACCCCCAAGGTCACTCAGAGACTACCAGTTGGAAATGCTGACCAAAAAGGAATCAGTGATGTGTCCCTCGTTTGCCAACTGCAGGGCATGAAGGTGCATTCACAGCAGTACACAGGAGATTAGGCTACTGATCTCACAAAACACTGAGTTTAAAGATTGTAAAGAATATAAGAATAGGCTAGTAATGGGGTGTTAAAGTGCTTATTTAATATTAGTATTGTATACAAATTGAATTTTATCCTCTATGAGTATTTTAGATGGGACAGTAGATAAGCCAGGAAAAAAAAATCCTATAAGAAAAATACCCATGTCACAGAGAATTTTCCTCCCTGGGAGAGGGGGGACCCACATATGTAGCATCCTGCCCCACCTCTGCCTCAGGTTCCCTGGTTACTAGGCAAAGCAAGGAGCAGACTCTCCAATCTTAGTTTCAAGAAGCTTTTATTAGGCTTACACACAAAGTAATAAAGGAAAGTGTACACTCACTAGCCGAGCAGTGGTTCTCCTTTCCCAACATGGCATGAATTCTGTGGCCTACATCCATGATGACAAAATGGCAAGAGAGCCCCAGCCCAATATGGTAGGCTTTTATATGCCCTAGTAGCATCCCAGGGCCCCAGAGTTCCATGTGCATTCTTTTAGCATCCCCGGAACACTAGCATTGCAGAAACATCATTGCAAGCCCAGCTTTTCGCTTACCCCCTCTCCCCTCTAAGTAAACCAGAATCAATTTCAAAGAAGATATATTTTATCCCACATTCCACCCCTTTTCTACAGCCCTTACAAACTGGACACGCCAACCTCTTCTTCAACAGTCCCTGGCCCTTGGAGGGGAGGGTGAGTGTATGAGGGATAGGACGGTCCATTTTTTCTCTAAGATAACACATCAAACTCCTGAATCTGTCCAAGTATTTTTTTTAATTGACTACTGGCTCATTTCAGAGTGTCCTTCTTATTTCTTATTAAAACACAAATAGCAAGAATCATTAGCATCTAAACAAACATTAACCATTATAACAAGTTACATTATGGGCACAAACACAAATGCTTGGATGGTATCTTAGGGCATTACAGCTCTTTAACAAAAGGATGGCTGGCAATAGATTTTTAATGTGGCCATAAGGTCTCCTGCCACTACAGGGCCCCAAGCTTGCTTTATCAGCTGTGTGCTCTACTCTGCCCCCAGGAGTGGGCCGTAGATCCAATTGAAATTTTTCTGGGTGTACATGTACCAGGCTGCCACTATTGCACTGCATCTCCTTTAGACATGTAAAAGTGCAGCACACAAGGTCCATAGAACTTATGAGACCATTTCTTTCCAGAAATTTGCATAGTACTCTCTGGCACCATGAAGGTTTGCTGTCCATTTGCAGTGCAAGGTCACAGCACAGTTTTTCTTGTGCTCACATCACATAGTATCTTCAGCAGTAGGGTCTTACTATCAAGTTCTTGTGTGCACTCAAAGTTATATCCAAATGGCTTTTGTTTGGGGGGCCTCCAAAGCCTCCCCAGCCAACAGCTTCTCGTAGGGCAGTCCATCCCTGGTACTGAAGCCTTTATTTACCAATACATCTTATTTAACCATAAAGCTCCCAAAGATTCCATAGTTATACCTGGCCCTGGTACCCCTTAATGAATTTACTCTTTATCTTTGTTTCTTTGAGTGTATTGGCTATCTCTCCAATTGGTCTCATATCTGTAAAACATTCAGAAATTAACATTAGGTATTAAATCAAACAACAGGTCCTACATAGCATGGGAAAATTTTATCTATCTGTACCTATTGTTGCCTTAAAAGATCCATTTTGGGTACAATAGCACAAATAAGAGGCATTAATTCAGTTAAAGCTTCAGTATCTGTAGTCATTTTCTCAACTCCTATCTGTAGTCACAACACCTGCTTTTTTTTTACTGGCACTATCTGGCTGCTGAGGGAGGCCCCAGATGGGTAAACTGCTCCCACCCCCAGCAAGACCTTTCTCATCAGAGAATGGTATTCTTTTTAACCTAGGGAGTTTATTAATCTACCCTCTGAATAGTTTTAATTCTTTGTAAGCCTCTTGTGAAGTGTTCCTTAGGCTTTAAAACCCCCAGAGGTTTTTCAGCATGGAATTTGACTTTGGATCAATTTTTTCTTCAGGAACTTGGGCTTGACATGGATCCTTGACATGGATTTGCTTCCTAGTAACACAAGCAGACTTCCTTTTCTGTTTTGTCCTTTTTATATCTCCTTTAGGTTGCTTCACTCCTCTACAGACATATTTTACATGCTGGTCTAAGTCACCTCGGCTTGACAAAACCTCTCCTACTTTATAAAGAGTCTGCCCCATCAAGGGACTCAGCACAGCCATTAAAAGTTTTATACCACTCTCAAAGTCCTTATTCAATCAAGCTTTTTTTTTCTCAAACCACTGTTAAACACATTCCTAGCTTGCCCAGTGACCTAGGCACTATATTTTGCTTTTCTCATACCTAGTTCCCTCAGTACCACTTGCCCCTCTCCTATCATTTTACACACACACACCCTTTCCCCGCCCCCAGTATTTATGGGAACTTCTATTAAGGATAACTACACGTCTCTAATGGCTCTTATTAGCCAATCCATTAGGGACTTATTCTCCTTATGCTGTCTCAGTCTATGCAGCTTATGTCTCAAGGCAGGATGGGTGGTTATATTACTCGGCTTTTCTGCTTCTACAGTGCTTAAAATAATTCCATCCACTCCCAGGTTTCATATCCTTACAAGCCAGGTGGTGATGGGCTCCTTCACTGCCTGCTTGAAAGTCTTTCCCAATTCCAACAACTCCAATGCTGAGTATTCTCTGACTGTCTTAGTTTCCCACACTGGGCCATCACTAAAGCCACCATTAGCATGTTGAGACATGGATTTTTCCTTTCTTTGTATTAAAGGTCAAACACAAGGGGCATTTGACACTTTTCCCATGTCACTCTCTTTTTTATTATTATTTGCCTTTTCTCCTGGGTCCCCTAGCTGCAAAAATCAGCAGGATGACACTTTTACTCCCTTTTCTCCTTTATGCAAGTTACTGGCAACATCAGAAGCCAATACTGAGGAGACCAGCCTCTTCATTTTTTTCTTGCTCTAATCTTTCCCTTAAATCTTTGTTCTCTCTTTGGGCCATCTCTCCTACTTGGGATATATCCTTAATAATATTCAGTAGCATCCAGGCCACCTCGGCCATATCTTGTTGCACCTCCCACCCTTGATCTGCTACTTTCAGGGCTCATAAAGTGTGCTCTAGGCCCTCTGTGCTTTTCAAAATATCTCCATGTTCACGTGGCAGTCCCCACTGGTCAAGTAAGCACGCTGCACTGTACCACTTAGAAGCAGACGGCCAGCCAGAGATTTTCCCCACTGACTCTACCTACCTATTCAACCTCACTCTTTTTTCACTTCTTGAAGTCCATTGCACAATCTATGCTGCCACTGCTACACTTGTGAACGATGTGCAAACGATCCACCATGCCAGTATTCCCTCTGCATTTTCCTCCAGCTTGATTTCAGGTAGTAGTTTTCCCCATAAGAGATAGCCTGCCATCACTTTTCCTGAGCTCTTGCTTTTGCCTAATTCTGCCTTTAACTATGCCAATTCTGTCACAGAGAATTTTCTTCCCAGGGGTAGGGAGGTACCCACACAGTTACATCCCATCCTGCTTCTGTCACAATTAGTTCCCCAGTTACTAGGCAAAGCAAGGAGCAGACTCTCCAATCTTAGTTTCAAGAAGACTAGACCCTTTATTAGGCTTGCATACAAAGTAATGGAGGAAAGCGTACACTCACTAGCCATGCAGCAGTTCTCCTTTCCTAATATGGCTGCCCAGAGTTCTGCCATAAATTCTGTGCCCTATGCCCATGATGTCAAAATGGCCAGAGACCCCCGGCCCTTATATGCCCCTGGCCCCAGCATGTCACCAGCGGCATCCCAGAGTCTCCTGTGCATTCTTGCGCATATCACTGGAATGCCAGCCTTCTCCTGCCACCCTGTGCATTCTTGCGCATATCACTGGAATGCCAGCCTTCTCCTGCCACCCTGTGCATTCTTGCGCGTATCACTGGAATGCCAGCCTTGCTCCTGCCAGCATTGGCGGAACCTGGCTGTGGCTCGGCTTTGCCCTTAGTGCCTCCCTCTACGTAAACGAGACTCCATCTTTGTGGTTAGCAGATATATTTTATCCCACGGAGGGGAGAAATGAGGTACACATATTAGTGGATAGTCATGAAGTTAATGAGCATAGAAAATAACCTCGGCTGAGGCTGTCATAGATTTTGAACACCTCTGTCTACATGGCTTTGTATGGTCATCTCAATTAAATTTAGACTTTCTTTTCTACACTCTTTTTGTTGTGCGTTGGTGGGGGCTTGGGGTGAGGGTAAGGGTACATGCCACAGCACATGCTGGGTATTCAGAGGACAATTTGTGGAAGTTGGATCTCTCCTTCCACCATGTGGATTCCAGGGATGGAATGTTCATTTCATCAGGCCTAGCAGTAAGCACATCTACCCACTGAGTCATCTCACTGCCCCTGGGTTTAGAATTTCAAACACAGTCTCTCATAGGGTCCCATCAAGATGTTACAGATTGGTCAAGCCAGTCATGGTAGAAAACTCCTGTAATCTAGCACTTGGGACGTGGAAGCATGAGGATGAGGAGTTCGAGATTACCTCACCTACAAAGTAACTGCAAGGCCAGCCTGGGCTACATGAGACCTGCCTGATAAAACAAAAACCTTGAAGCCAATGAGATACCTCAGGGGGAAGAGGTGTCATGCCTGACAATCTGAGTTTGATCCCCAGGACCCTCATGGTAAATAAAATGAGATAGCTCACTGCCACAGTTGTCCTCTGGCCTCCACATGTATATCCCACCTCATACATACCTATAAATAAATGTATAAACTTTTTTAACCAAAAAATATTAAGCTCTGGGTGTGGCTCAGCTCATAGTGTGCTGCCAGCATGCACTGAGCCTTGGTTTCAGTCCCCAGCACTGCCTATACCAAGGGTGGTGATGCACACCAGTGATCCTAGCACTCAAGAGGCAGAGTCCGGAGGACCAGCTCAAAGCCATCTCCACCTGCATAGTGAATTCCAGGACCGCCTGGACAACAGGGGACAGTACCAGAAAAGAAAGAGGGAAGAGAAAGAGAGAGAGAGAGAGAGAGAGAGAGAGAGAGAGAGAGAGAGAGAGAGAATGGGGGCTGGGGAGCCAGGGAGGGAGGGAACCATCAGACCTATTGTAATTAGACTTAGATACAAGTAATAAAACACCAAAATCACACCAGCAGAAACAGGATGGTTGCCCAGCTCCTTCTCAGAAGGCCCAGGAGTGGGCAGTCCGAGGCTGGCGTGTATGTCTTGGAGTCCTCAAAAGTAGGGATTCTGCGTGCTTTTCCACATGGCCAAGCCTCCATACCTTCCAGCCTAAGAGGCAGACTTTATTCCAGCTATGTCCCTACCAGAAGAGGGACAGGACGGCTGCCGAGGGAGGAAATGCACTGTCTCCACCACAGACAAATTCCACTAAAACCTCCACAGATCATGTGCTGAACAGACACGAGCTAAACAAGACTCTGCCATCACAGAGCTCTCACTTAGTGGGTGAAATAATAAAATAACCACGGAGCATTTATTAAAATAAGAAGCTGTCAGGGGCAGAAAGGATAAGAATTTGAATTTCAGGTGGCTACGGTCATTAAAATCTTTCTGCAACTTTCCCTACTGTTAAGTAACACACACACACACACACACACACACACACACACACACACACGGGGGGGGGGGACACGCCAAGAGTGTGTAGCTGTCACGATAACTTTCCAGCAAACTTCTCTTGGTGATTACTAAACCCTAAACCTGGGTGCAGTGAGCATCAGATGCTTAGCATGGGAAGCAGAGGATAACCAGGAGTCCTTTGCTGGATGGCAACATTTTTCCAGTTAAGTGATGGGGTGGGTCATGGCTACCCACCATACCTTTAATCCCAGAACTCAGGGCAGAGACAGGGGATTATCTGTGATTTGGAGGCCAGCCTGTTCTACGTAGCAAATTCCAGACCAGCCGGGGCTACAAGGAGACCTCATCTCAAAGTAAAAAACGGAAAACAAAAAAACTTGCTTTTGTTTCAGAAAGCTAGTCAAGTCCAAGTCATCAAGTCACACAAGTAACTCTAAGGGAACAACTGTCTTTCACTGACTGGACTTGAAAAAAGCCTTTTATAGAAAAAACATTTGATGGGGGCAGAGAGAATGGTACCTTGCCTAGGTTTCTTACTAGCTGCAGGACTGACCAGAGGTGGTGACTGTAAGGTAAAAGAGAGATGTGCAGTTACAGGTTGTAACACCTCATGGGAGGCCACAGTGCATGGCCTCAAAAAGGCTAAACCAGCACCAGTCATTATGGGTCTGTGATTCATACAAAATCTCCAATAAGGAAAGGAGGCCCAGGGTTCCTGAGAAAGGCACAGCCAGGTGTCCTAGAGGTCAAAAAAACAATGGAGAAAAGAAGTCAGAAGGTGATAAACTTAGCCTTGGTTACAGGAAGTACTAGAAAGAGGTTGGGGATGGAGTTCAGCTGGTAGAGTGCTTGCCCTGCATGAAGGAAGTCCTGGGTTGGATCCCTAACACCACTTAAGCCTGGTGTGGTGACACATGTCTATAATCCCAGTTCTGGGGAGGTACAGGAAGATTAGAAGCTCAAGGTCACCCGTGGCTACATAGGGAATTTGAGGCCAGCTAGAGCTGAAGAGAGAGAGAGAGGGAAAGAGGAAAGAAGGGGAGGGAGGGAAGAGGAGAGGAGGAGAGGGGAGGAAAATAAAAATGCTGGACTAGCCCGATGGGCAGTTAAGCAACTGCTAAGGACACTGGAGGAAAGTAGAAGTGGAGGCTGTCCTGGTCTGGCTCTGCACAAGGAAAACGCAAAAAGACAAACACGTTGATGTGGTGCTGCAAGTTCCATAGCCCAGAATCTAGGTTTAGTTTTTTTCTTTAGATGTTCTTTTCCACTTCACAAGATTAAAATCAGTTGATCATTGTTTGTGTGTCCAGATTCTGCATTTAATCGTAGTGATAACAGATCAACAATCAAGAAAGCAAAGAAGAATCTTTAGTGAATCATGTTGATTCCTTTATAGCAGGTTAATATAATCTTTCTTTATTCTGTGTGTGTTAATATCTAGTTTTTTAATAATATGTACTTGTGTGTCTCCATGTGTGTATATGTGCTTCAGACTCAACCAGATGCTACTCTGCTCAGTCATGGTAATCCAAGATCAAGCCCGTTCCAGCCCAGGCTCTTGGTCTGGAGTGTGATAGTCTCATAAATCACTACCCTGGCATGAAGACTGTTATGAACAGAAGTCCATTGAGAAGCAGACTCGAGAAAGCTCTCCGCCCTTCCTGTCTTTGCCCTAAAGTGGGACACACTGTTCCAAAGTCTCCCGTTCTCCCTACAGGAAGGAGCCACAACACAGCTTTCCTAGCTGCTTTTATCTATCAGTCTCTTCCCCAAAGCTGCTTTTTCTTTGTCATTTTTCCAAAATAAGATGTTTCCTTTGCTTAGATGCCAGCCTAACTCTGGAGTCACTCACCCATGCCTGCTGCCTCAGATCATCAAGACACACATGCTAATAACGTTGTCTGTTGCTCTGTCGCCATCCTGTCTGCTGATAGTCTAGTCTAAAGAGCCCCAGTCAGAACCAGGAGGAATGTTAGAGCCTCCTCACCTGAAATTCCCTCTCAAGAATCCCGGGCTAGGACTTCCTGAAAGGGGCTCCACCTTCATCAGAGGCAGCTTGGTCACAACTCCAATGGCCTCCAGACCTAGGACACATCTTCTTTCCCTCAAACAGGTATGGCCAACCAAGGGTATAACTGTGGACTATATGATGTCCCCCAAACTGTGTTTGCTGAAGAAATGACCCTTGACTACATGGTGACCCTCATCTGTCCAGACTTCTGAGCATCTCTTGATTTATGAGTGTCTCTGGGGTGGTCCAGACCAAGACAAGCTCCACACTGAAGCAGCTGGGCCTATTCACCAGCCCTAGCAGCTGTCCGTTTTACATCACACAAAAAGCTTTCATGTTTAATACTGCATATGTGCTCAGTCATCTTGGGAGAAGTATGGTAGATAAGCCCAGCCCCAAGGCAGCAGAGGGTACTGAGCCTCAAAAGAGAGATGGTTTCTTGGTGTTATATGGTCCAGTGTTGGGGATCAAATCCAGAGCTCCTGGCAGCCCTGAGGCCACAAAAGAAAGAGCGCCAAGCACAGAAAACGAAGCGGAGGCAGCCCAAAGCCCAGCACTGGTCAGGAGCCTCTTCTGGCTCTCCGCTTCCTGCATCAGCCCTCCTTTTCCAAATAGCCATGTTTTCAATCTGCCCACTCTCTTCAGCCGTCCTCCTTATCCATGATCTTCTCCTCCCCATCTTCTGTCCCCTAATCAACACTGGATTGTCCATGAAGGGCTGCTTTCCAAAGCCGATTGCTTGTATTTCTCACTAAGGAATGAATGACAGTTTAGGACATCAGAATCTAAATGAATCCTTTATTGGCAGACAAGACAGCATAAGTAGTGATTTTTAACACTGTGATGGGAGCTACGTTCCTCTATCCCCACTCTCTCTTCTCAAAATTGAGCATGGAGTTCTTGACTAATTGATCAGCTTCCATAAGTAAAGTTAGGTTTCTTCACCTGCCATCAGGCTGTTTTGCCCATTGTAGGGCATGAGAAGGGATGTGTGCCACTTCTGCCCACACTCTGAAATGGAAGGGCTATGTGTTGCTCCACTCACTACAACTCAGACATATATGGCAGAAAGCCGTCCTCAGCTATGCAAAACAGCATCTAGAAGCCAGAGGCCTGCTGCGGACTCACTCTTGACTGTTTCTACCGGTTTCATAGAAAGCTATCTCAGATCCCCTTTTTTCTTTGTGGTCTATGAGAGCAGCTAATATGTATCACATGAAAGTTTTTAGTATTTTATTTTTATTCTATGTGATGAATATACTGACTGCACATAGATAGGTGCAATGAACTCAGAGGTCAGAAGAAGGCATAGGATGTCCTGGAACTGGAGTTATGGGTGGTTGTTAGCTGCCATATGGGTGCTAGGAATCAAACCTGGGTCTTCAGTAAGAGCAGCCAGTGCTCTTAACCACCAAACCATCTTTCCAGCCCTGGTCACAAGTATTAGAATACTTGGCCCCAGTTGGTAGTTCTATTTGCAGAAGTTTAGAAGTGTGGCCTCATTCTATAAGGTATGTCACGGGGTAGGTGGGGGGTGAGTTTTGAGAGTTCACAGCCTTGGCCTTTTTCTAGTCTGTCTCTCTGCTTCTTGTGCCTGCTTGAAGATAGCTTTCGGCTCCAGCAGCCTCCCTCCATGCCTACGCCCTGCCCCCACCCCACCTGCCATGATTGACTCTTATCCTTCTGGAACCATAAGCCAAATAAATTCTTCTATATGTAGCCTTGGGCATGGTGTTTTCTCACAGAGACTGATACATCTAGCTCATCAGGACCTGAAAAACAATCCCACTGAATCATTGGTCTGGAAGACACCAGAAATGTCACTTGGCCTAGATAAAAGGAACTTGTGTAGCTGGAAAGGATGGACGGAGCTGTGGTTACCTAGGCTAACTGGATGGACATAGCTGTGGTTACCTAGGCTAACTGGAAGGCACAGCTTCCACCTAAAGGAACTGAAGGTTGACTTTTTGAAAGTAGACTACTAAACAAAGCACTCAGGTTGACTTCGGCCCGGAGTGTGACTTCACATTGGGCCCAGCTCACTCAGTTTACAATGAGAAAAGATTATCTGTCCAGGATCATTCAGTCCCTTTGAGAAGACTGTAGCTAGCACACAGCTATCCCACTGCAAGGACTCGTCCCCCTCTTCCCACTGAAGCTACAGGCATTTTGCTTCCTGTCACAGGCAAGCAAGGGATAATCAAGTGCTATTTTTACTCTGACTCAAAAATATGCACATAAGGAAACATCAGACATTCTTGTTCTGCCTCTTAAATGTTAAAACAAGGTCAGCAAGATGTCTAAGCAGTAAAGGCAGCTGCCACCAAGCCTAACCCGCATTCAGTCCCTGAGACCCACATGGTACGAGAGAATAGACTCTTGCAAGCTATCTTTTGACCTCCACATCTGCACTGTTAACACACACACACACACACACACACACTCACACACACACAAACACACACACACACACACACACAAACACACACACACAATGTAATTTTTAAAAAATTTTAATAACGTACAAAAAAATCACTTCTTGATCTTGGCTAAAATCAAGTGTAAAATAAAATATAAACACTGTAAGAGGAAAAGTCATCAGTTAAGAAGAGGCAAGGAAAGAGGCAAGCTAAGGGCTTCAGGTACGTTATTCACTTTCATAAGACCATGAACTCTGACTACACAGGCCTGGATCCCAGCCCTACCATATACAACCTCTATCTGTGTGACCTGGGGAACATTACTTAACCTCTCCACACCTGAATTTACTGTTCAATTAACTGGGGATCATCATAGTATCTACTTTCTAGGGCTGTCCTGAAAATTACATGGGTTGGGGGGCTGGAGAGATATCTCCATGGTTAAAAGCACTGGTTGCTCTTACAGAGGACCAGGGTTCAATTCTCAGCACCCACATGGTAGCTAACAACTGCCCACAACTTCAGTTTCACTGGAATCCAATGCCCTCTTCTGAGCTCTGAGGGCACAGCACAACATGGGTGTGCTTACACACATGCAGACAATACACTCATATACATAAAATAAAAATAATATTGGGGGGGTTGAGACAGGGTCTCCCTATAGCCCCAGCTGTCCTGGAACTCACTCTGTAGACCAGGCTGGCCTTGAACTCACAGAGATCCCCCTGCCTCTGCCTCCTGAGTGCTGGGATTAAAGGTGTGCGCCACCGCAACTGCTTAAAGACAGTTCTTAGCCACCATGTGGGTGCTGGGAATCGAACCCAGGTCCTCTGCAGGAGCAGTTGGCACTGTTAACCACTGAGCCATCTCTCCAGCCCCCCCAAAAAATAATATTTTTAAAAAACAAAATTACATAGGTTTATATTTAAGTGCTTTGAAAAAATGCCTAGAATACCATATAAGCATAAACCAAACAATGTCTTACAGGCATTTCTAAATGAATTGAGCTCACACATGCTTACTTTGAGAAGAGTGAAAGGAAAATAATTTAGCCAAACTTTTTTTAAAGATGTATTTTATGTGTGGGTGTTTTATGTATGTTTGCCTGCATGAATTTATCTGTTCCATGTGCATGCAGGAGCCCATAGAGTCCAGTAGAAGGTTTTGTATTCCCTGGAACTGGAGTGAGGTGACAGGCAGTTGTGAGCCACCTGCAGTGTGTGCTTGGAACCAAAACCAAGTCCTCTTTAAGAGCAGTAAGGTCTTAACTGCTGAGTCATCTCTCCAGCCCTTTAATCATACTTCTGGATTTAAAAGGTAGAAACCTGCAATAATAAGCAAACTTTTCTCTTTGGAATTTTGGGGCTCAAGTACTACATGGAAGCTAGGGTGATCTGGATACCTAAAGAAGCATTCTGAGAAATAAAGGAACTAAAAAAAAAAAACGGGGTGCTGAACTCAGCATATGTCTTCTTGATGGAAATTTACACAGTAACCTGCTAGAATCCAGTCAGTTGAATTCAGCTGGTCAACAGTGGTGTTTTCCCTGACAAACAGTGACACCCATAGGTCAACACCATAACAACAACTGAAAATATCCCAGTCCCAGCCAGATTTCTAAAACCCTAGACTAGATGGGCTTCAAGGATTTATAATAGGCAAACAGAAAACGAACAGTTGTTGGACCTGTATTTCCACTTCCAAATCTAATTTACGCTAGACAGTAAATAGCCTCTGCATTAATTTATGCATAAGGTGCTTGGAATCCCATTTAAAATGACAGTATAAATTTAAATTTAAAACCTAAGACATTGAGCTGGGCATGGTGGTACTCAACTTTCAAACCCAGCACTTAGCAGGTATAAGCAGAAGGATCACGAGTGCAAGGCTAGCCTCGGCTACATAGGGAGAGGGAGTTTGAGGACAGCCTTGACTACATGATACCCTGTCTCAAAAAAAAAAAAAAAGATATTGAATAAAGGGGCTGGATCTCTGAAAGTTCAAGGCCAGCCTGGTCTACATAACAAGTTCCAGGACAGCTGCAGCTACAGGGAGACCCTGTCTCAAAAAAAGACCGAAAAAAAAAGGCAAAAAAGTTTTAAATTGAGAAATCGAGTCACTGTGCTATAGACATGGAGAAAATATATACAAAGAAAGCTTTAAGAACGTTTTGTTCAACTTCTTCCCTCAATATGGCAGCTCCCTACCACCTTCTGACCAATATGCAAGGATGTCACTGTAGTCTGTAGTCACAATGTCATGGCTCCTGCAGATACACAGGAGATGGAGACACTCCTTAAATATTTAACTGAGGGGCTGGAGAGATGGCTCATTGGTTAAGAGCACCGACTGCTCTTGCAGAGGTCCCAGGTTCGATTCCCAGCACCCACATGGCGGCTGAGAACTGTCTTTACCTCCAGTTCTAGGGGAATCTGACGCCCTCTTCTGACCTCCGTGGCATTGCATGACACAAGTGCACCAGCCTACATGCAGACAGTACATTCATATCATACACATAAAAAAATAACATTTAAAATTTAAAAAATTAAAAAAATATTTAACTGAAGAAAAATTGGAATAAAAACTTTTTAATCAAAATGAGCACTGACGTATCTTACATTCCTTTCTCTCTTTTTTTTGGTAGATATTTTTTCTGAAATAAGCAAAACATAAATACCCACACTGAGAAACAGAGAACCATGAAATCAATTGTAAAATTATCCAACGCTTCTCACCAAAATGTAACTGCCAGTGTTGAGGAGAAAGGAAGTCCGTTATTGCTACACAGTCGGAGGTTCCACACTTAAACTGTTGTTACTCACAAAACTATTTAGGATTCAAATAATAATTAACAGTAACAGAGCCTCCCATTTAACAAAGTAATGAGAAGTGAGATGTACTGAACTCTAGAATTCCTGTTAGCACAGCAAATGTTCTCTATGTGTCATATATGTGAGGGTGAGGGTCATGTTGAATTCTTTTTTGTTTCGTTTTTTTTTGAGACAGGTAGCCCTGTAGCCCCAGCCGTTCTGGAACTCGTTATGTAGAGCAGGGTGGCCTTGAATGCATAGAGATCCAGCCTGTTTACTCAAAGTATCGGGGATTGAGGATACTTTTCAACAAACAGCACATCTTGGTCTTCAGTTTCCATTATAACTCTTTCTGGCACCTTGGACACTTCCTTTTACTCTTCACTTTGTCCACCACTAAGAAACTTCCAGTTTCCAGTCGTGCTGTAAGCTTCCGGTCCAATATGGTCATTTGTTTTCTGATTCCCTGAACAACAGCTTTTCTACAACAATCCTCAACATCCTCAAGTCTCTTCAAGTATTGCTCACATAACTCCTTACATTCTTTCATTTTCTGATTTTGAGAAACTTTTGAGTGAAGGAAAAAGGTTTTGTCATTCTTTAAGTAAGCTGATCAGTTTAGCTCCGTGTCTCTTCATTCGTTCTTTATCTGTATCACACATCATAATCAAACTAAACAATTCCAGAAAATAGTCTTGACAAAGCTTCTGCCCTTCCTCACTGCTGAGGCTTATGAAATGGTCAATTTTCTGTTCCATATTGTGAACAGTAGCACTGATCTCCACTTCATATTGCTTTTTCCTCTCATGAAGCTTCTCACTAGGCCCTGGACTGGGTCCATGTGTTCTTGATATACCTTCCTCGCCACTGGTATTAGTAACTAGATTGTATGCTGGGCTATTTTCACATGGCTGCTGTGCGTCATCAGATGGTGGGTCAGGATCCGCCTTCAGGTGCTTTAGAGGTCCGCCTCTGGGCCTCACAGGCGTGGGAGGTATGACAGTGGTCTCCTAGGCGGTCCACTACCACCATTGCCCTTCCTCACCACACGCTCCTCGAACTTCGATTTCCTCACTGGGTATACATGAGGTCCTGGCTTTGATTCTCAGCAGAGCAGACACAAAACCCAAAGGCACAAAGGATATGACGTAGTCAGTTATCTCTCTTCAAACTTCCTTAAACTTCAGTATTTCTCAAATTGTACTTGGAACAAAGATCAAACGTCCAAGAACACCATTCGCAAGATACCTTCTTAGGGTGGAGGGCAGGAAAGCCACCTGCTAGGTCCAGTAGACGACTGCCCACATGACCCACCAAACCAGGCCAAGTGGCTCCTGGTAGGCCAGACGGAAGGGGCGGGGCCTGAGCAGGAAATCCTTTCCTGGTTGGTACAAATCATCCAGGGCCAGGGACTGCTGGGCGTCTGGGAGGGAAAGCTCCAGCTCCGCTATGGGGCTGGAGATGGAGGCAGCAGCTGCGCAACGGATTGAAGTGACTGGGGAAATGTTCATCCGGAGCCTGGTGGTGAGGTGGGTTATGAGGTGAATATGGATTCTTCCAAGCTGCGGAGGCCGGGTGCAGAGGGCAGGGGTGGGGCTGCGGTACTACCGGGTGAACATTTCTCCAGTCACTGTTCAGAGGACTACAATTCCCAGCATGTACTGCTCTGAGACACCCACCCTACCCCCACCTCCACCCCACCTCGTCTGGGAACGGTGGTGGGAGACCTTGCCGGGGTCCCTGCGCTGCTTCTCGCGCTTGATCTCCACGGCCCTGGTGCACTAGGTTTGTTATGAGAGCTGCTTTGCAGCCCATCCTGGTCCTCAGTTTGTCTCTGCCAACTTGCATTTCTTGCTTTGTTCTTTGCAACATGATTTCATGTCTCCAAGGCTGGCCTGGAACTCTTGACCCTCTTTTGTGTGCTGGGATTATGGGCATGTGCCACCATTCCTGGCTTATATGGTGCTCGACTGAAGATAGAGCATTCCAAGTATCTGGTTCTCCAACTTCACACGCCCTCCACCCCCCCCCCCATTTTTCTTAAATCAACATTGCATTCTGTTGATTTAAAGAAAATCTCAGTACTCAGGATGCCTGGCATAAAAAGTGGAGACCCTGCCTAAAGAAAGTTTTAATACTGGCTAGCCCACTGTTCCCATCTTTATAGAAAAAGACAATATTCTCACCCACTTGTGCCCCTTTCCCAAAGCCTAGGGAACAACTTGCGGAAGAGGAGGCGTGGTAGAATGTAAGGGCTGCAGAGAGATTGGGGTGAATCCTGAGACTACAGCAATATAGACTGGACTCTTAATCAACATGTTTGTGCATACAAGCTTCTCCAACTGGACTATGGGAACCTTGGGTTGTTCAAAATTTGGACATAAATACTTGCAAATTGGTTTTACATGAATGTTACCTACATTCATTGTTTATGCTTAATAATTTGGCTCACTTCAAAAAAAATGCACCAATTACCTAATTGTATGGCAAACTGAGCAACATCAATGTTATCTGAAAACAACTGTGCTCTTATATTGTAGACTCCCTTAAAAAATAAAATAAAGGAAAAAGAAAAAAAGACAATAGTTCTATGCTTATTATGAAAAACAGAAGTCTGCATGGCCTTAACCACCATTCTCTCAGAACCCACCTGTTCTAGTTTGTTTTCCATTGCTGTGACAAAACACATTGACAAAAACCAACTTGGGAAGGAAAGGGATTTTTTTGGCTCACATCTCCTGGGTCACAGTTCATCACTGAGGGAGCCTAGCACAGGGCAGAAACCTGAGGGCAAAAACCTGAGGGCAGGAGCTGAGGCACAGGCCATGGAGGAATGCTGCTTACTGGCTTGCTCCTCTGGCCCATGCCCAGCCTGCTTTCTTATACACCACAACCTGCCCAGGGATGGCACCACCCATAGTGGGCTGGGCCCTCCCACATTGCTCAACAATCAAGAAAATAATCCATAAATGTGGCCACAGGCTAGTCCAATGGAGCCAATTCCCCAATTGAGGCTCAACCCGGGTGTGTCAAGTTGACACTAAAGCTATCTAGCACACCACCTTTCCCATCCTAGTAAGCCTAAATCACTGATTCTTAGTAATTTGGGGCATTGTCAATTTTCCATAAGAAATGAAGTCTGCATTTCCCATATCACCATTCTTCTTATCCTCAGTAGCAACATTCAGTATCTGGCTTAATTCATATTCAGGGGTAGCAAAGGCATGCCTAGGTAAACATTACTCACAACTTCACTGTCCAAATTTTTCCACACTCTGATGAGTTGTCCCATTACCTACAAATGTACTCTTCCAAAGGTTCCTGCCTGACCCAATGTGACAAGAGTAGGGGTAAGTTGGCTGCTACATGATCTCTCAGCCAAGGCAAAAGCTCCTGAGCCGCTTCCTACGGAGGCCTCAGACACTGAGCAGTGATCTTCCCTGAGTGCCCCAGCAGCACATGGAGAGAACTCAGGGGCATTTCCAGAGCCTGGAGCTCTGGAAACTGGTCTGAGGTCACGTGGCATCCAGATATGCCTTCCAAAGGATTCCGCATGAGCAACTACAGCCTCAGAGTCCCCACCAGGTGGCAAGTGTGTTCTGGGGCAAGAATGAAGATCTGCTTTTAACAGGTCCATCTCTTTCAGGTTGACGTCATGAGTACAAGCGGATGAATAACCTTCATGTTGCCTTTTTTTTTCTTTACTATATATACTGGGGATTGAACCTAGGAGGTCCTCCCAGCTAGGCAGTCATTCACAACTGAGCTAAAACCCCCACCCTACCAAACTCACCCTCTGTCATTTTAAACACTGAGTCACTTCTATGAATACTGTGGTGTGGTCCCCAGCTTAAGGGTTACCTCTGCTTCAATCACACCCTTTCTGATCCCTGCCAGTAGGGGACCATGAATATTTAAGAATTTCTCATCCCTTACCTACTAAAAAGACTTTCTTCTGCTCTGTTCCATATATTCCCAAACACCTGTGAGAATATGTACTTTTTCTTAACTATGAAATTTTTTTTTTTTTTTGGTCTTTTTGAAACAGGGTCTCTCCAGCTGTCCTGGAACTCACTCTGTAGACCAGGCTGGCCTTGAACTCACAAAGATCCGCCTACCTCTGCCTCCCGAGTGCTAGGATTAAAGGTGTGTGCTCAGCGAAATTAACTTTTTTTAAAAGCACAGTTAATGACATAATCTACCCAGTCTATCTTTTGTAAAAAACACGGTTCTGTTGTGAACATTTTATTTTGATTCTTCTGAAAATCAGTCTCTTGATTTAGTCAGTTCTGGGATCACTGGAAATTAGTGTCACATTCAAAATGATCATTCATTCAGGTAAATTGAACTTTTCTTGGTCATCTTCGGAGCAGCCGTCGGAATGCCAACTGGAAGCAACGTCACTGAAACTTGATTCCCTGGGCCAGTGGAAGGTCCTTGCTGTAGTTGATGGTACTGGGAGAAGTGAAGAAATAAATGAATGAATGATAATGCATATATATATATATATATATATATATAATACAGGACACATTCACACTAGAAACATGGGTCTATTTATATTAACAAGTTATAAACTGGTTTAAAATAAAAAACAAAACAGGAGACAAAACAATGTCTCTGTGGCTCCAAGTTTATGAAAGCAGCACAGCAAACTGGAAGGCACGTCAGTGGCTCCTCGGGGCTCTTATTTTGAGCAAAATACAAGAACATGGACACTATGACTTCCTTTCTCTAATAATTTGTATTATAGGGAAAATGCAAATAGTCTCATTTTGAAAATAAGAGAATAGTAATTTTTAAAAGCTTTTTTTTTCTTTTCAAACTAGTTAGCAGGAGCCATGTGGATTTCTCCTGAAGGAAAGGTTCTCTGCTCAAAGGGCTCTGAAAAGCCAGAACTGTATGTCCAGTTCCAAGTGTACAAGAGAACAAAGAGAACGTGAATGACTGCCAAGGAGGAGAAGCCGGCAGAGAGCATGCAGGTTCCAGCGCTGAGGACACAGTGGGCCGGCAGCTTGAGGCCCCAGATCAGAGCCCAACAGGACAATTTTCAGTCAGGGGCTGAGCACTAGCTGACAAGGAGGCCAGAAGGAACAAAACCCTAGGTGACCTTCACTTGAAACACGTGGGAGTTCATCTTGAGGTGTTTTTCTGATTCTGGAATATTTGCATATTACAGGAGTTACCTTGGGGATAGGACCTAAATCTAAACATGAAGTTCATTCGTGATTCATGTTCACCCTAATGCACTGCTGCAAGGCAATTTTTTACATTGCTAGTGTGCCTCCATCCTGACTGCCACCCCTCAGGTGACCAGGTGCGGAATCTTCCACGTTGTATTATGTCAATAGGGCTTTCAGATTTGGGAGCATTCCGGATTAGTGATGTATCAATGCCCAAGGGGGAGAAGACAGCTGCAGAATCTAGAAAAATCAAAGCAAGAGAAACCCAGCAAAGGCAGAAGAGGGAGACAGGGGCGTAGCAGCCTGTTCACAACAGCTTCAAGACCAAAGCCGCCTGCACAGAGCCCTTCCTCACCATGTAGATCTTCGCATGTACTGCTTCCAGGCATCGCTGCCCGACTCTCTGCCTCCGCCAGTGTGCTTTTCTCCTCCTGCAGAAATGCAAATCTCAGGCCTTTGTAGCAGTGCCTCCCTGCTGCCTCTCACCAGCACCAGTGATATGAAGATCAGAGAAGGCCAGAGCTACCAGACATGCTACTTTAATAATTAGCCCAGAGTTCTCCACAGCTAAGACAGACCCACCCCTGGGTGGGATGGTGCACGTCTAATCCCAGCATTCAGGGACTGAGGCAGGAGGACTGATTTCAAAATCAGCCTGGGCTACATAGCAAAACATAGTCTCAAAAAAAGAGAGAGGGCTGCAGAGATAGCTCAGTGATTAAAACCACTTCCTGCAGAGGACTGGGGTTCGGTTCCCAATTCCCACACAGTGGCTAACAACTGTCCATAACTCCACTTCCAAGGACTCCAACACCCTCTTCTGTCATCTGTGGACATTGCATTCATGGGTGCAGTTATTACATTCATACATGCAGACAAAACACCCAGACACACTTGCTATTTAGTGTGCAGATGTTGACACATACTACGGTAGCTTGAAAAATATTCAATTTGGAGAGAGTAAGACATGGCTGGCAATAAGCATTAAATGGCCACAGAAGGTGCAGGGATCACACATTCACAGAACCACACAGTGGAGGCAGGGATGGGAGCTAACATGAAAACAGGGGCCTCTGGGAACATCTGCAAACTAAATGGCAAGTGTGGTGTTCCATCTAAAATTAGGAAAGAACACCAGTCTTGGGGCTGGAGAATGGCTCAGTAGTTAAGAGCACTGGCTGCTCTTGCAGAGGCCCAGAGTTTGGTTCTCAGCACCCACTGGTGGCTAACAACATGTGTATCTCCAGTTCGGGGATTCAGTGCCCTTTTCTGACCTCCGAGAGCACCGCACAACACGGTGCACTTACATCCATGCAGGCAATAGTACACTCATACACACAAAATAAAAATAGTAAACAACAACAAAAAGAACGCCACTACACAAACTCCAGGGTATTGGTGCATGTCTGCTTTGCTTCTCTACAAAAACTCAGGTTTTACTACCTGTTTATTTGTTTGTGTTTTGTTTTGGTTTTGAGGAAGGGTATTACTGGCCTAGTACTCAGTACACAGTCTAGTCTGATCTCAAACTCATGGCACTCCTCCTGCTCCAGACTTCAGAGCCACTGGCCCCAGAGACATGGGCCACCACACCTGGTCATTCAGAGCCACTGGCCCCAGAGACATGGGCCACCACACCTGGTCATTTAGAATAATTTTTAAATTTTCTATTCATTTATTTACTGATTCTGTATGTTTCCATGTATGCGTGTGCCACAGTACACATGTGGAGGCCAGAGGACAATTTGTGGGAATCAGTTTTCTCTACCCACAACGTGGGGATCTAACTCAGATAATCAGGCCTGCTGGCAAGCACCCTTACCCACTCAGCCATCTTTGGATAATTTTTATTTTGGTCTTTTTGAATCTTTGGATAATTTTTAACAATAATACATGCTTGTTGGAAAAGGTTTTTAAAAAATAATCTTAGTAACTCATGGCTTATTAAAAATGTAAAAAATGAGCAGGATACAGGGAAAAAAACAATTTAGTATTTCATGTAATAAAAGTATGTTATGTATATATTAAGTATGTTAAACATACATCATGCCTACTTTGTAAATAAACACCAGAATCTTTTATGTAAAGTTTCCTGGCTTTGAAGCAGACATTCTTAGCCATTCTGAGTCTGGGATCTTCTGTCTAGAAACTATACTTCAGGGTTCACATATCTTAATCAAAAGGCCCTGCTGTAAACTGAGTAGCAGGGACGGTAAGAAATCAAGTTGGAGCACAT
Source organism: Rhizomys pruinosus (assembly GCA_009823505.1). Classification (NCBI taxonomy): domain Eukaryota; kingdom Metazoa; phylum Chordata; class Mammalia; order Rodentia; family Spalacidae; genus Rhizomys; species Rhizomys pruinosus. The sequence goes on along the minus strand of VZQC01012471.1, from coordinate 207,076 downwards.
CTCTTTCAGGCATGGTAGACCAAATATTACTTTAGAACCTTAACTGGGTTCCATTTCTTGATAAACTTCTAAAAACAAACACTACTGTTCCTTCCCGCCAACATGGAGAAGCTGTAATGAGGGCTGGGGACATAGCTCAGAGATAGCACAGTGGCCTAGATTCAAACTCTAGTACCAAAATTTAAAAAACAAAATTTACTATTTTATGTGTATAAGCCTATTGCCTGCATGTATGTAAGTGTATCCATATCAGGCAGTGTCCACAGAAGTCAGAAGAGGGCATCAGACCCCCCCTGGAACTGGAGTTACAGATGGTTGTTAGCCACCATGTGAGTACTAGGAATCCAACCCGGGTCCTCTGTAACAGCAGCCAGTGCTCTTAACCACTGAGCCAACTCTTTAGCCCCACCAAAAAAGTGTTTTTAAAGGAGGAATGATTCTCTACATACCAAATGCACCGCCAATCTCAGCCCCACTGGTAGGAATATTGACGTTCACAATGCCGCAGTCTGAACCCTTGGGTCTACGAGAAGAGGAGACACAGTGAAAGCAATGCTCAGGAAATCAAAAACGGAGCCAATCACCCGCACAAGCACTCAACGCACAAGTCAGACATAAAGCAAATGTTCAAAACAGACAAGGTTCTACCCAAGCCAGCGGAAGATTCTGCCCAAATCCTTGGTAAAGATGCTGCTTGAAAGTCCCTGTTTCACTTCATTATTCCATTCGAAGACCTCTTCCTCATTCTACAAGGACAGACATTGAAAACTGTTAGATGTTACAGTGCTCAAGTCAAAGCACACTAACATTAAACTCATTTCACATGAAATGTAAATTTAGTGTGCAGATGGAAACTGAGAATCCATACCAATTCTCTTCCTTTCATCATTTGGATTTTTTTTTTTTTTCCTTTTAAGGCAGGGTCTCCCTGTAGCCCCAAGCTGTCCTGGAACTCACTATGTAGACCAGGCTGGTCTCCAACTCACAAAGATCCACCTGCCTCTGCCTCCTGAGTGCTGGGATTAAAGGTGTGCACCACCATACCTGGCTCCTTTACTTTTACCATACAGGTGTGTATGTGAGTGTTTTGTTTGGCTTTGGGTTTTTTTTTTTTTTTTACTGTCTCATGTAGCCCAGCAGGCTGGCCTTGAACTCACAATCTTATTGCTGAGGATGAACTTGAACTTCTGGTCCTCTAACTCCACTTCCTGAGTGCTGGGGTAGCCACCCAAGCAGGGTGAGCCACCACACCCTGCTTTAGGTCACTTTCAGTAAGTAAAATGGTTGAGAGTGTTCTCAATTATACTTTGATAAATAATAGCTGAATACATTCTCTACTCAAGATATCAAATATAATAGCTAATATTTTTAATTTTAAAAATTGCATATGTATGATGAATGCATGCCATGGCATGGTGTTGCTCGCGTTGCAGCACTTGGGAGCCAGAGGCAGAGGGACTGGCACAGTTGGAGACCAGTCTGGTCCATATAACAAATTTCCAACCAGCCTGGACTGGGCTACGCAGTGAGACTATCTCAAATACACACAACAACCAAAATTATTCACCTGGATTCATTGATTATGATCTCATATCTGCTGTTGAGGCCAGAACCTGTCTCTAGACAGGGACTTATATTTAAGATACCCCAGCCTGGCCCCTGATGCAGACTGTAACCAGAGGTCTTCAGCTAGCCCCCACATCTTCCTCCTTTGTCTGCTGACAGGTTCACAGTGCTCAGGCTGTGGACTATAAAGCCCCTGTGTCGGGAGAAGCTGCCTCTATAGCCCACACAGCTCATAATAAGGTTGTCCAGGAGGCCAGGGCCACAAACTCCAACTCTGGTCCATGACCTCTTTCTGTTTCTCTGACAGTGAGTTGGACATCCTTTGTAGTTTTAAAGTTTCATGTCATATTTTACCCTGAAACTTCAAATTTCTTCCTAAAACCTTCCCAAAAGCTTCCCAAAATCAATTGAAATCCCATATGCTTTCATGTCTGCCTAGTGTTCCTTACTTCAACATTAGACTGCAGAAACAATCCAGTGTGGGGGATCTGGTAGGAATCATGGGAGAAGGAAGGGAAGGAAGGAGTAAAAATGATCAAAATATATGTTATGCGTTATGAAATTCACAATAAAATGTTACATTAAAATAATTTTTGATGATTAAAATGTAACTTCTCACACAATGAAAAACAAAATCTTTTTTTTTTTTTTTTTTTTTTTTTTTTTGTCTTTTTGAGACAGGTCTCCCTTTAGTCCCAGCTAGCCTGGAGCTCACTATGTAGACTAGGCTGGCCTTGAACTTACAGAGATCCACCTGCCCCTGCCTCTGCCTCTGCCTCTGCCTCCCGAGTGCTGGGACTAAAGGCATGTACCACCACACCCGGCCAAAATCCATTTCTTACCTTGAATTTGAAAACATAAAGAATTGGAGCAAAGGTCTCTGTGTGTGCAATGGATGCATCATGGGCAAGACCTGTCACAATGGTGGGTTCCACATAATTGCCAGGGCGATCCATAACCTTGGTAGAGACACAAAAATCACGAATGGATGCACTGTTTCTTTCTTTCTAGGACTTGGAATATCAGACATCATCCTTTGCCTATACTTTGTCAGAACACCACCATTTCTCGTTGCCTTCCTTTTCCCCCCCCCTACCCNAAAAAAAAAAAAAAAAAAAGTATTTATTTTTAAATTTAATTAATTTAAAAATCGGCAATCTATACCCATTGTGGTATTGTGGTTACTGGTTGAATAGTGCCCCATCCAAATTCATATGCTGAATGTGACCAGTACTCAGCTGAACATCACCTGAACATAAGACCTTCAAGTTTATTAATCATTAATAAATGAAGTCCCCAGAATAGGCCTAGTCCAATAAGATCAGTGTCTCTCGACCCTTGAGGAAAGGTCACATGAGGACAGGGAGAGAAAGGCTCATCCACAAACCAGACTTCACCAGAAACCAACTCCATCAGTACTCTGATATTGGGTTTTTTTGTGGTTTTGTTTTTTGGGTTTTGTTTTTTTATTTTATTTTGTTTGGTTTTTTTTGGTCTTTTTGTGACAGGGTCTCCCTGTAAGCCCCAGCTGGCCTAGAACTCACTATGTAGACGAGGCTGGCCCTGAATTCACAAAGATTCACCTACCTCTGCCTCAAGTGCTGGGATTAGAGGCTTCCTTTCTATATACCACCATGTCTTGGCTCTGAGGTTGGTTTTTGTTTGTTTTTTGCTCTTTTCAAGACAGGGTCTCCCTGTAGACCCAGCTGTCCTGGAACTCACTCTGTAGACCAGGCTGGCCTTGAACTCACAAAGATTTGCCTGCCTTGCCTCCCAAGTGCTAGGATTAAAGGTGAGTGCCACCACACCCGGCCAAAATCCATTTCTTACCTTGAATTTGAAAACATAAAGAATTGGAGCAAAGGTCTCTGTGTGTGCAATGGATGCATCATGGGCAAGACCTGTCACAATGGTGGGTTCCACATAATTGCCAGGGCGATCCATAACCTTGGTAGAGACACAAAAATAAAAAGAATGGATGCACTGTTCTTTCTTTTCTAGGACTTGGAATTAGAAGACATCATCCTTGCCTATATTTGTAAGAAAAAAAAATTTATAGTGAATTATTTTTCCAAAACAATACCCTCTCTTGATAAAAGTGATCTCCTGCTCTTTCTCAGAGAAAAAAAATAGAAAAAGGAATTTGTGGAGGAAAACCAATGCCATTCATCACAATAAAATTATTTTGGGGTAGAGGATGGGTGTTGAAAGTATTTATTTTTAAGCCGGGTGTGGTGGTGCACACCTTTAATCCTAGCACTTGGGAGGCAGGCGGATCTCTGTGAGTTCAAGGCCAGCCTGGTCTACAGAGTGAGTTCCAGGACAGCTGGAGCTACAGGGAGACCCTGTCTCACAAAGACCAAAAAAAATAGAAATCAATGTTTCTTTCAGTTTGTTCCTCCAGAGCATCCAGTTTATTAGTTCAGAAGCAGTTCCAAATGACATCTACACCCTCCGATGCAGCAGGGAAGTGAGCATGCATTTTCTAAACAGGCCAGAGCTACTTATTTCATGCTCTTCTATCACCATATGTGGTCTGTCACAACACTCCACTCTGCCTTTGTGTGTCAAAACTGAACCCACATGTATGCAAATGAGCAAGGTGGCTGTGTGGTAACATAACAGATCGGAGGCAACCAACATCTGCTTGCTAGCCCTGGCCTTAGAAGAGAACAACTAATCTAGACCAGAGCACTGCCTAAAAACACAGAACATGCATGCTCAGGTGTGCCCCATTCCTAAAGACCATCACAAGATCTCTGTGGCTTGTGTGCAGTTCAGCAGGAATAGATTGTCACTGGGCCCTATTCCAAAGTTCCAGAAAACTAGAGCAACCTAAGCAAACGCAGGGACAAAGGGAGGGGAATTTAGATAACTTGGGATGAAAGTAGCAGCTTAGCAGTCAGCCATGGAAAAACTGGGTAGAGAACATTTGTAGGAGTCTCACGATAACCAATCTCCATACAATAAATTCATATTTCTCCATTTAACTAATGATTATCTTTCTGTATGAAATATTCTGATGCCCACAGTTGTGCTGACCAGTCACTGACCATCCAACAGGCCTGACATTCTGTTCCGCCCTCTGAGTTCATGTCAGCTCTGCACTCTCATCGTGCACATGCAGCTGTTACTGTAATGCCTTTCTCCACTACATCACCTAAATAAGTATCACAGATTATGTTAAATCTATTATAGAAAACCTAATATAAACAAAAATGCACAAACATACATACACACACTATATAAGTACAGGTGGCCTCAAGACCTGAGAGAAAGTGTGTGGTCAGATGGCCTTTGCAAGACTCAGGTCTTCGTGAATATGAAATGAAATGAAACTAAACAGACAACCTACAGGTATACCATTTGTCAAATGAAGTCAATAAATTCGTACAATGCATAAAGCAAACAGTCCCTGAGGGTCATGGAGGCAGCACCAGGACGCAGAGGCAAAGAGGTCTCCAGGAGTTTGAGACCAGCTTGGTCTCTATAGCAAGATACATGTCAGCGAGAGTTAGATGGCAACACCCTGTCTCAAAAACAACTAAAAAGTAGTTCTCAACTGAGATGGCATGCAGCAGTTAAGAGCATCGACTACTCTTGGAGAGGACCCAGGTTTGATTCCCAGCACCCACATGGCAGCTAAGAACTGTCTTTAAGCCCTGGGCATTGTGGTGCATGCCTTTAATCCTAGCTCTCTGGAGGCAGAAGCAGGCGGATTTCTGTGAGTTCAAGGCCAGCCTGGTCTACGAATGAGTTCCAGGCCAGCTGGGGCTATAGGGAGACCCTGTCTCAAAACAAACAAACAAACAAACAAAAAAAAATTCTATGATTCCTTGGCTTAATTACCCAAATAACCAATAACTATGGATTCTAATTGTTCTGATTAATCTTGTGCTGTGCCATGACAAGAAGGTCTTTCTATACAAATTCCTAGAGACCAACTCAAGGGTGACTACAATTGAGCTTCTTGTTTGTCCTCCCAGAAATGTCTGATGACTTTTACGTCATCATTCCTCAAAGCCTTTCTCCCCCTGGAATTAGGGATAAAAAAGGACATCCAACTAAGACCCTTCACTAGTTTTTCTCAGAGCTCTGCTTGTGTCTAAAAAAAAAAAATAAGAAAGGGCCATTGCACTTGGCCCTTTCCTCCAGAGCCCATACCACAGTGCACCCCTTTCATCCCAGCACTGGGGAGGCCAAGACGGGCAGATTTCTGCGAGTTGGAGGCCAACTGGTGGACATATCAAGGTGGCAAGGCAGCTGGAGCTTTAGACAGACGGACAAAATGGATGTCTTTGGACGACATCATTAAGATGAAGCACGGGCAGCGCACCCCGAGGGTGAACCGAGGCAGAGGGCCCACGAGGAGCGGGCTGGCCATGGGGCGTGGCGGCAGCAGCAACGGCCCGGCCTTTCAGCAGGTCCAAGCGGCTTCCGGACAAGGGGCAGCACAACCTCTTCCACAGCTTCGACAGGGGTTTCGCGGGACCAGCCCGCACGGACACCTCAGGCAGGCTGCTGCTCGCCAACCTGCACTTCCGAGTGACAGATGGTGACCTTCAGAACCTCTTTGCTGAATCTGGGACCTTGAAGAAGGAGGCTGTGCACTACGACCGTTCGGGGAGAAGTTTAGGGACAGCACTTGTGCACGTTGAAAGAAAAGTGATGCCCTGACAGCTATGCGGCAGTATAATGGGGCCCCTTTGGATGGCGCCCTTTGAACATTAGCCTCGTCCCATCACAGATGGACACACAGCCAAGACCAGCACGAAGCAGAAACAGAGGGGCCCTGACTCGAAACCCTGGCTCTCAAGGTTTGGGTGCTGCTGAGTTGGCCAGAGAAGAGGAAGAGGCGCCTGGAGGAACTCCCGACAGCCCCTTTCTGTGGAGGAGCTAGACGCCCAGCTGGACGCCTACAGTCAGGAAAGAAGGGACAGCACTTAAAGGGCCAGCAAACCCCAAGCACAACAGGACCCAGAAGCCTCCTCCGCCATCCCGCCAACCCTGGAGCTCCGGAGGGCTGGACAACTGGACTGTGCAGACGATGCTGGATTGGTTTGCTGCTTTCAAACAGGATCGAAAAACTCATGTCGATCTGAAACTGACCTCTTTTGGACATAAACTTGACTGCTTGCTGTTGTGGGCAAGGTGGCACTTTCACATTTGCCATAATAAAATAGAAATGTGTATAGAAAATAGAAATATGTAAATAAGTAACTAAGCATTTAAATAAACATTTGGTTTTTATGGTTAAAAAAAAAAAAGAAAGGTCACTACCGGCCTAAGCTCTCATTACCTTTCCCCCGTAGACCACTGTGCCGCCTTCTTTTTTTGCTTCCTCCAGGGCTCCAAGAAACATGCTCACTGCCTGTTTGGTGTGGAGTGGTCCATAGAGAACATTAGCTGGGGAGAGAAAAGAATGTTCTTCATTTTGTCCTCCAGAGCATCATTTTATTATGTTAGAAGCATTCCAAATGAACAGTCTAAGCCCTCCGTTGACAGCGGGAGTGAGCATGCATTTTCTAACAGGCCAGATGCTACGTATTTCATGCTTTCTATCACATATGTGGTCTGTCACAACTACTCCACTCTGCCTTTGTAGTTCAAAAGCTGCAACCCACAGTATGCAAATGAGCAGAGGTGGCTGTGTGGTAAACATAACAGATGGAGGACCAAATCTGCTTGCTAGTCCCTGCCTTAGAGGAACAACTATCAACCAGAGCACTGCCCTAAAAACACAGAACTGGCATGCTCATTGGTGTGCCCATTCTCAAAGACCATCACAATCTCTGTGGCTTGTGTGCAGTTCAGCAGGAATAGATTGTCACTGCCCTATTCCAAAGTTGCCAGAAACTAGAGAACCGAAGCAAACGCAGGGACAAAGGGAAGGGGAGATTTAGATAACTTGGGAGGAAGTAGCAGCTTAGCAGTCAGCCATGGAAAAAGCTGGGTAGAGAACATTTGTAGGCCAGGCGCACGCCTTTAATCCTAGCACTTGGGAGGCAGAAGCAGGCGGATCTCTGTGAGTTCAAGGCCAGCCTGGTCTACAGAGTGTGAGTTCCAGGCCAGCTGGGGCTAGAGGGAGACCCTGTCTCAAAAAGACAAAAAAAAAAAAGTTGGTAACAGGGGCTGGAGAGATGGCTCACGGTTAAGAGCACTGGCCGCTCTTGCAAAGGATCTGGGTTCAGTTCCCAGCATCCACAAGGTGGATAACAGCCAACTGTAACTCCAACTTCAGGAGATCCAATGCCCTTTCTGGCCTCCTTGAGCATTGCATGCATGGATTCACTTTTGCAGACACACATGTAGGCAAAACATCCCACACATAAAATCAAAATAAATAATTAAAATGAAGATTGGCTCTCAGAAAGGTCTCCTGGGATGTGCATTTAAAACAAAAAACAAAGCAAAACTCTTGTAGTAAAGAGAACAGTATGAAAGAGCCAGGAATGCTTGAACCAAAAAAAAAAAAAAAAAGCTGGGAGTGGTGGCGCACGCCTTTAATTCCTAGCAACTGAGAGGCCGAGGCAGGTGGATCTTTGTGAGTTCAAGGCCAGCCTGGTCTTACAGAGGGAGTTCCAAGGATAGCGGGCTACAGGGAGACCCTGTCTCGAAAAGACCAAAAAAAAAGAAAGAAAGAGCCAGGAATGCTTGAAACACTGCGAAGCTGGAAGATGCTAGAGCCCAGGAAGCAAAGGTTCCTGGAAGATAACGCAGGGCAGGGCAGGGGGTGGGTGCAGCATCATAACAATGGGGATGGGCCAAAGAGGGACTCTCAGTTTTAGTCTAGGTCACAGTGAGGGTCCTAGGCAGAAGAGACAGTGAGATCACATTTTAACCACTCTGGTTGCTGTGGAAGGCGACAGTGGAAGCAGGGATGTCTCGATAGTCACACTTTCCCTGAGAGAGGACGGTGGTGACTTGGACAAGGATAACCGGCAGTATAAAGAAAAAGTACAACAACCATCACCTCATCTCACACTCAGCACACATCAAGCATGAGATTGTAACCTAGGAAAACATGTCATTAAATGCCTCCAGCTTCTCAGAAAAGGACAGGCCCCACCCAACTCAGAAGGTCAGAAGTACATGTAACACCATCTGTCAGGGGGAGCATCTTTGAAAACAGAATCAGTTACTCACAGTCCCAGGGGTTCCCGACGCGGATCTGTGCATAGGCTTTTTGAAGTCTATTTACAACTTCATCATGAATGCTTTCATGCAAAAACTACATGAAAAAGAAACAGAAAAAAAAAAGCAAAAAAAAAATAGTATTTTTTTAATTAATAAACAATTAATAAAATATAAAAGAATCTAGCTGGGCGTGGTGGGCATGCCTCTTAATCCTAGCACTTGGGAGCAGAGGCAGGCGGATCTTTGTGGTTCCAAGGCCAGCCTGGTCTACAGAGTGAGTTCCAGGACAGCTGGGCTACAGGGAGACCCTGTCTCAAAAAGACCAAACAAAAAAAAAAAAAAAAAAAAAAAAGAAATAGTGGAATCTCTTAAAAAGATAAGCAAAATCATGCTTTATTAATTTTTTGAAATTTTAATACAATGTATTTTGATCATATCGACTGCCCGTCCCCCATCTTCTCCCAGGTCTGTCCCCACTTCCCACTCCACCCCCAACTTCTTGTCTTTTTTTTCTTTTTAAACAAAATTAACTCCAAATTCCTCTGCCCATAAACTACTGAGTCAGGGCCACCAACTGGAGGGCAGTCAACTTATCAGGGTCACACCCTTAAAGAAAATTCACTCGCCCTCCCCAGACGGTTACCGATTGCCAATAGTTCCTCAGCTAGGGCAGTATTCTAGTTTGCTTTCAATTGCCCTGACAAAACACTGAACCAGTACCAACTTGGGGAGGAAAGGGTTTATTTGTCTCACATCTCCTGGGTCACAGTTCATCACTTAGGGAGCCCAAGGTAGGAATTCAGGGCAGGAACCTGGAGGCAGGAGCCGAAGCACAGGCCACAGAGGAACCTGCTTACTGGCTTGCTCCCCTGGCCCATGCTCAGCCTGATTTCTTATACAATACAGAACAACCTGCCTGAGGTGGCACCACCTACAGTGGGCTGGGCCCTCCCACATCACCCAGCAAGCAAGAAAATACCCCACACACAGGACCACAGGCCAGTCCAATGGAGGCAACTCCCCAACTGAGGCTCCCTCAACCCAGGTGTGTCAAGTTGACACTAAAGCTATCTAGCACAGGGAGGAACTCTGTTTACCTCCCTGATGCATGCTGGGATTTTATCCAGCTTGATCTGCACATGCCTTTTGTATGCTGTCATAACTGCTTTGAGTTCATATGTGCAACTATCCTAAAACCATACTTTAAGTATTTTCTAGTTTTAATATTAACTATATGAAAACAATTATTTCTTCTAGGTAAATGTTAGAATAAAACCATAAAGCAGAGCTGAGGATGTGGCTCGGTAGCATGTTTTCCTAGCATGCAGGAAGCCCTGGATTTGATCCCCAGCACCACATAAACCAGGTGTGGTGGCACAGGCCTATAAACCCAGCTCTGGAGAGGTAGAGGCAGGAGAATCAGAAGTTCAGGGTCATCTTCAACTACATAGTGAACTTCAAGACAGCCTGGGATGACACAAGCTTGTCTCAAAGCAAGCAAACAACACTCAAAACAAATTTTAAAAACATAACCCATGCCTTTATCAAGCTTCTATGAACCTAACCTACTAAGCTACACAAATCCATTGTTCCTATTTTTGTTCTGGAGGACTTAGTCTCTTGAAAAATACATGGGTACACCTGTCTCACACTGCAACTATGAGGCTCAGTAAACATGGGGCATAGTAGTTGGGTCACGGAAACCTCTGCTGAGTCACAGAAGTGCTTAGCCTTGGGTTTTGAAGGTCTCTAGCCAAGATTAGGCCAGGACCACACATTACTTCCCTGCTCTGGGGGCAGATAAGAGTTTTGAGCTATGTTCCTAGTAGCAGAGGAGAACTCACCAAACTACCAAACCACCAAACCACCAAACCATTCTCTGGATGGTCTCCAAGTAACAAAAGGACAGTAACTCTGGAAACAAGTCATGAGAAGGGTTGTAAGTGCTTGGTTTCCCCCGTATATCACTATGGAAGTCAATTTGGGTAATTATATTCTTTAATATTTAACACTAAATATAAAGCATAATTATGCATGCATACTCCAAACTAAAAGGTGGGCCAAACAAATGCATGGGTTTTACAGCATATTTTACCATGTAATTAATCTGTTCTATTTTTTTTATTATTTGTTTATTTTTAAGGGATTCTACAATATAAATAACACAGTTGTTTTCAGATAACATTGATGTTACTCAGTTTGCTGTACAATTAGGTAATTGGTGCATTTTGCAAGTATCTATATCCAAATTTTGAACAACCCAAGGTTCCCATAGTCCAGTTGGAGAAGCTTGTATGCTCAGGCATGTTGATCAATTAGGAGTCCAGACTATATTGCTGTAGTCTCATGATTCACCCCTATCTCTCTGCAGCCGTTACATTCTACCACGCCTCCTCTTCTGCAATTTGTTCCCTGGGCTTTGGGAAAGGGGCACAGTGGGTGAGAAGAAAACAGTCTAATTTCTTTGGAGTTGTCATTTTGGACTCTAGTCTGTTTGGGTTGTTTCCCTTCATGGGTTGACAGCTTATCCAGTGATACCTTTTTAGTCATACTAACAAAGCACAAGCAATTGGATGTACAGGCATTTAAGCAGTACTAATTATTATGGCAAGCTAAGCTGTGAGCATAGACACAGATGCTTGGGTGGTATGCTAATCCACAAACTGTGGTTTCTCTATAAAGGGTGACAAGTTCTTATTGTGGCTTATAACATCTCCTAACCACTAGAGGACATAAGCTTGTGGCATCCGCTGTGAGTTATTCCTCCAAGGAGAAAGCTAATAGCCAATTAGATTTGGGATATATATAGACACTTGGCTGCCACTGTTGCACAGTATCTCCAGGCAGTTGAGGTGTAGCTGATACTGACGGAGGAGACTTGCTTGTCTCAGGGAGATCAATATTTTGCTGTATTGCTTTAGTGGCCTTTGGTAACACTCTCTGGCATTTCAGAGGCCAGTTGTACGTTAGCAAGTGACGTCTCATAACATTTTTTCATGCTCACACCAGGTCTTCAACAACAGGGACTTACTGCCTTTCTCCTTGCATATATCCCACTTATAGGCAAAAAGGAACCTCAGACTGCCTGAGTCACAGACACTGAGCATCTCTCTGAATACTATTGGGGTTAACTGTTTATAATGGGCCCTAATGAAGTTTACCTTCCAGATACTGAGAAACCTTCCTACCTCTCCCCTTTATAGGAAAAAGAAAAACATGATGGTAATGAAATAATTCCCTAACTGTAAATTAGAGCCAACTGTTATAGAGGTAATTTCTTATAAAACAGGTATAACTACCCCTTTTTAATTGACTGATAGGCATAGGAACTATGAAAGGATAATTCTTTATCTAGAGCCAAATTCAATAGTAAAGTCTTTATAAGCTGTGTAATTAAGCAAAATATATTAGTACAGGAAAGCTCTGAGATCAGCAATGAATTATTCTGCCTAGGAGATGTTGACTAGGGGAGTCAACCCCTCCCCCAAATTATTCTGTTCTATTTTTAAAGAGGTCTGGTTATATAGCCCAGGCTGGCCTCAAACTTGTGATCCTCCTGCCTGAGCCTCCCCAGGGCTGGGAAATGTTAGCATAAGCCACCACACCTGTAGCAACTCTGATTTCTTTCTTGGCTTAAATACATTTAATGTAATTTAATGTATATGTCAACAAATTAAAATATAAACACTGTGAGTATCAGATCTCAGACTTTTTGTAAAATGCAGGAATATAAAAACTGTAAGAAAGGTCAAGATTGTATTTTCATTTATCTTTCATCTTGTTCTAATTAATTTAAATGTCAATCTTACATAGAATCTATTCATAAATATAAAGGAGAAAAAAAAACACAAAACCAGTCCCTCTAATTCAACTGCAGTTGTGTATTTGTGGTTGCTTTGTTTTTGCATGTTAGTGTTTTGTTTTTGCTTTTTGGTGTTTTGTTTTGTTTGTGTTTTTTGAGACAAGGTCTCCCTTTTAGTCCCAGCTGGCCTGGAACTCACTATAGAGGCCAGGCAGGCCTTGAATTCACGGAGATTGGCCTGCCTCTGTCTCCCAAGTGCTGGGATTAAAGGTGTGCACTACCAAGCCCAGATCAATTGCAGTTTTTTATATAAATGTAGCCAAATTTTGTACCTGAAACTTACTTAATTTTATGGAGACTCTTTCAGTACTTCGAGAGTCATAAAAATCAAAGCTATGTCTATAAACTGAAACCCAACTCAATCTAAGTCAACATATTAAACTTCCCTCATCCCTTATATGTTGAACGCACTGAAGCTAAACCACACCTCTTTATGCAGACATACTGCTGCCTGTAATATATAGCTGTAAATATAAATACATATACAACTCTATATATCTTTTGAGACATCACTCAGACTAGGCTCAAAGGACACTCTGACCTCAGCCTCCCAAGCATTGGAAGTACAGGTGCTTCTCGCCACCTTAGCTCAGACTATATCTGTCTATGGAAAGAACATACATGAGGGTCATTTGCTTTTACATAAATCATATCACATTAAGTCAACTTGTCCTCTCCCCTAGATGATACTGGACTAACTCCACATTGTCTATTGATATCACTGAAAACAGGTGTCATCTGAGTCCACTCACTGCAGCTGAGGCTGGGAACAGGCCGAGTCCCAGGTGGGGTGACATCTGCCACAAGCACAGGCATACAGGAGGGCCATACATTTGCCACCCATGTCTAGAGAATATATTTTTCTAGGAAAACTATGACTCCTACCAAATAGAATTCATTAAATTGTGGTGTTTAAAAAGCAGGACCATATCAGGCACATGTGCAAACACACTCACCAGCCGCCTCGCAGTGGTACACCTCTGGCCAGCTGTCCCCACAGCAGCAAACAGAGCTGATGGGATGACTAAGCTGAGGTCTGCATCCTCGAAAGCTTAAAGAAGCACAAACACATGCCATTAGTGTGCAGTGGGCAGGCAAAGCATTTGCTAACTGTACAAAATGACATCTTTAGAAAGCACAATAAGGCCGGGAGTGGTAGTGCACGCTTTCAATCCTAGCACCTGGGAGGCAAAGGCAGGCAGACCTCTGTGAGTTCAAGGCCAGCCTGGTCTACAGAGCAAGCTCCAGACCAGCTGGGACTAAAGGGAGACCCTGTCTCAAAAAAAACAAAAAAAAAAAAAAAAAAAAAAGCACAATAGCATCAAAACTATAATTGTAAAGTAAGAATGTTCAAGTTGCAGGACACACAGCCTGGGATGTGGAAAGGTGTGTTTTTCTTCTAAGGAGGAATATATGGTGGTAGAGAGACAAGATCCAGGACTTTTACCAACATGCACAATAAACTGCGGCTCTCAGTGTGATTTCTGCACCTCCTCCCGCTGTTTGAGCCTCCTGTGCATTTTCACTGCAGGTACACCATCCCCATTTTTATTCACCTAGAACTAATGCCATGGTCTATTTTGCTACCAGCTTCATTGGGTCCATAAAAAGAGAACAGTGCAACCTGTTCCCTGCTGCCTCTGAGATCTGGCGCTATCTGGGTCCTTGCTTGCCCCAGTCCCAGTCCACTCCTCAGTCCCAAAAAGCTGTCTGCCCCTGCAGGGAATGGCCCACCTTCTGCTTCAGAGAACAAGCAAACTTGTTGGTACCTCTGAAGAGACTAAAGCAAAGTCATTTCCAGAATCCTGTCCCTTCCTCCTCTTCCGATTTGGAGAGGGGGGACAGCACAATCTTCACAAGATTAGCTTTTACACTTCTATTAGTTGTAATCCCTCTTTTCTTATGCCTTCTAGAAACTTAAGAGTCACCATTCCCTCCTATGCTTTCAATGACTCCCTTCTGGCCTAACACCAAGAAGTAGTTTGTACACACAGATGACTTCTTATCCATTTTCACGACTTTTTCATTCTGTTATTTCTTTTTATTTTCTCATGCTGGAGACCAAACCCAGCGTCCTGTACCTGCCGGGCACTTGCTACCATTGAGCTAAATCCCCAGCTGCTACTGCAACTTTTTAAGCCAGTTTCCTCATTTGTAAAATATGGTTGTAATGTCTGGTGTCCAAATGGATTGGAAGGATGAACTTAAAAGTACTTGCTCTGAGCTCTCATGGCTAGGACATGCTTTCAGCATCTGTCACTTGCCATCCTGTCATCTCAGCACAAACTGTTCTAAGTATACAAATAACATAAATAATAGTAGCCAGTTCGTGGGATTTCCATGGGGATTAAATGAAATAATATATATGAAAGAGCAGAAGACAGTAACTAGCAGAGATACCCCGTGGTCACTTAAATGCTAACCATACTTTCTAATGGTATTCCTCCTTAACTAGATTAGAAGTTCACCTGGGACTAACCCTTCACCATGCATTTTTTTTGTTTGGTGGATTGGTTGGATTCCTGGTTTTTAAGACAGGGTTTCATGTAGCCCAGGCTAGCCCCAAACTTACTATGTAATGTGACCTTGAACTCCAGATCCTCCTACTTCCACCTCCCGGGATAACAGTGTCATCTACCACACCTGGCCACCATGCACTTTTTACATCTCAGGTGTGTACTACATATACCAGCATTTACACATGAAATTACTAACAGCTTTTCCTCACAAGTTGTGCATCTATTACATCTGAAGACCAGTTCCTTTGGGGCTAAAATTTAATTTTAAAAAGGTAAGAAATCTCTAAGTGCCAGGCGTGGTGGTGCACGCCTTTAATCCCAGCACTGGAGGCAGAGGCAGGCAGATCTCTGTGAGTTCAAGGCCAGCCTGGGCTACATAGCGAGTTCCAGGACAACGTGGGGCTACAGGAAGAACTTGTCTCAAAAAGACCAAAAAAAGAAAAAGAAAAAGAAAAAGAAAAAGAGAAGAGAAGAGAAGAGAAGAGAAGAGAAAAGAGAAGAGAAGAGAAAAGAAAAGAAAAGGAAAAGAAAAGAAAAGAAAAGAAAAGAAAAGAAAAGAAAAGAAAAGAAAAGAAAAGAAAAGAAAAGAAAAGAAAAGAAAAGAAAAGAAAAGAAAAAAAAGAAGAAGGCCGGGCGTGGTGGTGCTCGCCTTTAATCCTAGCACTTGGGAGGCAGAGTCAAGCGAATCTCTGTGAGTTCAAGGCCAGCCTGGTCTACAGAGTGAGTTCCAGGACAGCCAGAGCTACAGGGAGACCCTGTCTCAAAAAAACCAAAAAAAAAGAAGAAAAGAAAATGATACCTCGAAGCTTACACATTACCAAAAAAAAAAAAGCCGTAAAAAAAATGCCTTAAAAAAATGTTCAGGGGCTGGAGTCATGGCTTAGCAGTTAAGAGCATATATAGTGCTCATAAAGAGAACCTGGGCTCCCCAGTGGTTCGCAACCACCTAAAACTCCAGGTTTGGGGCTCTGACACCCTCTTCCAGCCTCCAACGGCACTGCATTTATATCCACAAACATATAAGTAAAAGCAAAAATAGGGGCTAGAGATATGGCTGAGCAGTTACGAGCAGTGGCTGCTCTTGCAGAGGACCCAGGTTTGGTTTCCAGCGCCCAAATGGCAGTTAACAACCATTCATAACTCCAAGGGATCTGATGTCCTTTTCTGGCCTATGTGGGCATTGCACACACATGGTGCACTTACATACATGCAGGTAAAAAATACACATAAAGAAAAATATTTTTTAAAAAGACATAGGAAATGTTGCAGGGCTAAAGAGATGGCTTATTAAGAGCATTGGTTGCTCTTGCAGAGAATCTGGGTTCAAATCCTAGCACCCACATGGCAGCTAACAACCATCAGTAACTCCATTTCCAGGGGAATCTAATGTCTTCTTCTGACTCTGGCAGACACTGCATGACATGGGTACACTTATACACATGCAGGCAATACACTTACACACATAAAATAATTTTTTTAAAGGAACTGTTCCTTCTAACATAAAAGCCCCCATTACTCCGGTAAAGGTCAACTTAGTGTCTCTGAAACCTAAAGGAATCAGCAAGTCACAAAGGAGTCTTGGTTGTTCTAGAGAAACAAGCAGCCAGTTTCCAGAAAACAAGAAGAGACACAAGGAGTAGAGACGAGAGAAGTCTCCCACCCTACTCTAGGCCCCAGGGAACATTTTTTCCCACATGAGTCCTTTATGCTTCCTAGCTCTCTCTTCCTTTAACCCAAGTGCATGTCCTGTCTCATAAGTAAAATTCCTTAACATGGGAACTGGGTCCCAAGCACACACAGCACAGAGATGAGCTCCTAAGGCAGGTCTGTAGTTGAAGAGGGCTACTGACAACACAGAGAACCGAAGACAAAGCGGCAGCCTTACCAATGATGGCATTGTTTCCTCCAAGCTCTAACAAACTTTTCCCTAAAAAAAAAAGACAATTTAATTCCTATTTCAGTATTTACTGCACACTCCCTTACATTACAGCCACCCCAGTCATCTTTTAATTTATTTTCTGATTAATAAAGCAGCTTAATTATGGTATCAATGTCAAATTTCCTGAACTGGATCACTGCACTATGAATATATGAGAGAATGTATTCTTGGGAAATGCACTGAAAACAGATGTTAATGGCTTCAATTTACTCCAGACAGCCCAATTACATGTGCAGACTGTATGTGTCTAAGTACATATGAGCATGTTCCTAGAGACAGAAAATGATAAAGCAGTGTACCCATAGATTAATGTGGCTCTCAGTTTTGGCCAGAGAAGGTTCTTTGCGCAAAGGTCAGCAGTCACTGCCAGACTCACAGCTGGTCAAAGAACTAAGAATGAATGACCACTGAGTGCCCAGCCATAAATGGAATCACCCCCTCCATGGCTTAGGGAACATCGAAGAGGGGCAGTAGGGGGAGCAGTGTGAAATGCTGACTTCCAGATGTGCACAGCTGTTGTACTCTTAAACTCACAGCAGCTGTGATTACCTGCTCAAGACCTAGACAAGACTGGGCCTGTCAACACCGTGTCATACAAAGGGGAGGTTACTTATGGGATCTCATCCCCATTAGGATTTATACAATTAATGGAGGGAGGAGAGACATTTTCTTCCATGGTGTAGCCACTGGTAACATGCCTGTACACCTGTAAACACGCTCACCCATGCTCCTACAAGCAGTCACAATGAGACTTGCTGAGGTCTGGCATGATGGCTTAGTAGATAAAGGTGTTTGCTGCCAAGCCTGAGTTGATCCCCAAACCCACATGTTAGAAGGAGAGAACAGACTCCTGAAAGTTGTCCTCTGACTTCCACACATGTGCTGTGTCTTGTGTGCCAACACATATCCACATACACTGACAATCAATTAAAATGTGTGGTGGTTTGAATGAGAATGTCTCCCATAGGCTTCAAGTATTCAATTTTTTTTCCCCTGGGTGAATGAACCTAATATTCAGATATTTTATCCCTGGTTGGTGGCACTATTTTGGGGGGTCTTAGAAGGTATGGCCATGCTGGAGGAAGTAGATCACTGGGGGCAGGCTTAGTAAGTTCAACAAGTCTTACGGGCTCCATTAGCTCTCTCTCTGCTTCCTGTGCTCATTGAAAGATGTGAACCTCATCTTTCTGCTCCAGCCCCTGCTACCATGTCTCCCTGCCACAATGGAGTCTATTTCCCTGGAACCATCAATCGTAAACTCAAATAAACTCTTCCTTTTATAAGTTCCCTTGGTCATGGTAGTTTTATCACAGCAACAGAAAAGTGATTAATACAAAATGTAAAAAGAATTCTTTGAAAAAGAAAATCCTTGGGTCATAGACATAAGACATGCTAATAGTAGAAGGACCACTGGTTGGGAAGAGGATTAGCGGGAAAGGGAGGGACAGGGAGGGCAAGGAGGGTAAATATGAGCAAAACATTATGTAGATGTATGAAAATATCATGAGCCAGGCAACACCTTTAATCCAAGCACTCAGGAGGCAGAAGTAGGAGGATCTCCATGAGTTCAAGGCCAGCCTGATTGGTCGACATACAGGAGACCTTGTCTCAAAAAGACACCCCACCCCCATAGCCGGGCATGGTGGCACATGCCTTTAATCCCAGCAGTTGGGAGGTAGAGGCAGGCGGATCTTTGTGAGTTCAAGGCCAGCCTGGTCTACAGAGCAAGTTCCAGGACAGCTGGGGCTACAGGGAGACCTCTGTCTCGAAACAACCAAAAAAAAAAAGACACCTCCCCCCCCCCCCAAAAAATAGCATAGCATAATGAAACCCATTATTACGCATATTTAACATATGCAAATTCAAGTATATCCGAAAAGAAAGCGCTAAATGGGGAAAATACAGAGCTAGTGAATCTGGTTAAATGCTATGAACAACTTTTTATGTGAGTGTTATAGTTCTGAAGTTTGAAATTATGTAAGAAGTAAAAAAAAAAAAAACAGGCTGGGTGTCATGGCACCTGCCGTTCATTAATCACAGCATTCAAGAGGCAGTGGCAGGTGATCTCTGAGATCAAGGCCAGCCTGAGCTGTATAGTGAGTTCCAAGCTATCTGAGGTACAGGGAGATCCTCATAAAGACAAAAAAAAAAAAAAAAACAGTATAAAATGAGTGAGTCACTGGGAAAAATGGTCCATCAGTTCCTTCAAATGGTAAACCCAGAATTATCATATGATCTTAGCAAAAGACAGGAACTTGGACAGCTATCTGAACACCAATGTCACAAAAGTCAGATGCAGAAAGAACTCAAATCAAGATCAACTAACTGATAGAGAAAATGACACATATATATACAATGGATTTGTTTAGGAGTTTGTTTTTTTGGGGTTTTTTTTTGTGTTTTTTTTGTTTTTTTTTTTTGGTCTTTTTGAGACAGGGTCTCCCTATAGCCCCAGCTGGCCTGGAATTCACTCTGTAGACCAGGCTGGCCTCACAGAGATCCACCTGCCTCTACATTCCGAGTGCTAGGATCAAAGTGCTGAGTTCAAAGGCGTGCACCACCATGCCCAGTGGATTATGGAAATTGAAGGAAATTCTGTTACATGCTACACAACATGGATAAAACTCAGACACTATGGTAAGTAAAAGAAGCCAATTGGGGGCTGGAGAGATGGCCTAGCGGTTGGGAGCACTGATTGCTCTTGCAGAGGACCTGGGTTCAATCCCCAGCACCCACATGGCAGCTGAGAACCATCTGTAACTCCAATTCCAGGAGAACTCCAGTTCCAGGGGAATCTGACACCCTCTTCTGACCTCCCTGGCATTGCACAACAGGGGTGCACAGACCTACATGCAGACAGTACATTCATACACATAGAAAATAAATCAAATTAAAAAAAAAAGAAGCCAATTGGGAAAAAGCCAACAAGCTGTGATTCTGCTCATACACCACATCTAAAGCAGTCAAGCAAAACGTGGAACAGTGACTGATGGGGATGCAGGAGTCAGTTCTCTCCTCCCACCTTGCTTTGGAAGCAGTGTCTAAGCCACTGGGCTGTGTATGAGCTGCTGGATGATTCTCCTGTCTCCACCTTCCGTCTTTCCAGGAAAGTGCAGAGATTACAGATTCGAAAACACCACATCCCCCTCTTCTGCATACTTCCAGGAATCAAAACTAGGTCATCAAAGCAAATGCTTTTACCAGCTGAATCATCTTGCAAGCCTGTAAATTGCCCGTTCTTAATTGCATTGAGTGGGGCTGGGGATGTAGCTCAGTGGTAGAGCATTTGCTTCAAATACTTAAGATCATGGGTTCAAACCCCAGCACTACAAAAAATGTACAGTACTTACCTTTATATTGTTGTACTTTAGAGATAGTTATACATTCTATACATGTGCTCCTTATCAGAGAAATAACTTGCAAGTATGTTCCACCATTGTGTGAGCTGCTCTTCTCATTCTTTTCCCTACTATGCCTTGAAGCACATGAGATTTTTGTTGTGTTGTTTTCTATAAAGTCTAAGAAGCCACTGCTTAGCCTGAGGTCACAAGGACTTACTTCCTGGGTGTGCCAGTTTAAATAAGAAATAGCCCCCATAGGCTCACAGATTTGAACACCTGGCCCCAGTTCCTGGCACTGCACTGTTTGGAGAGGTTCAGGATGTGCAGCCTCGCTGGAGGAAGTGTATCACTGGGGGTGAGCAATGAGAGTACACAGCCTTGCCCTACTTCCTCCCTCTCTCTCTCTCTCTCTCCCTCCCTCCCTCCCTCCCCCCCTTACTTTATGCTTCCTATGTACACTCAAAGACATGAGCTCTCAGCTGCCTGCCACTGCTGCCCGTACTGGCTACCCATGATCCCCTCCCATTATGGACTCTCCCTCTGGAACTATAAGATCAAGTTAACTCTTCTAGGAGTTGCCTTGGTCATATTTTATCACAGCAACATAAATTAACTAATGCGTTAGTTTCCTAAGATTTTTCACTCTGGACCCTTATACGTAGGTATCTGATCTCTTAGCTTTGTGGTATGGAATAAGGTAAGGGCAAAACTGATACCAATCCAGGTTGTTATCTAGTTGTCTGAGCACTAAAGAGACTCCTCTTATCCAATGAAAATGTCTTAGCATCCTTGCTTAAACAAAAAACAAACAAAAAAACCCACTGGCAACAAATTCACAGACTCTCCATTTTCTTCCACTGATCTTTGTGTTCATACTGCTGCCCATGTTACAATTTTGTAGTAAGTCAAAAATTAGAAATTATGAGTTCTCCAACTTTGTTCTTTTTTAAGATTGTTTCAAATATTTGGGGTCCTTTGCACTTCCATATGAATTTTGGCATCGGTCTGTCAATTGTCATAAAGGACCTGGAAATTTCTTTTAATATTTTATGTATTGCTTTAATTTTATGTGTATGAGTGTATTGCTTGTATGTAGGTAGGTAGGTGCACCCATGTTGTACAGTGCCCACAGAGGTCAGAAGAGGGAGGCAGAGCCCAGAGAACTGGAGTTATGAATGGTTTTTAGCCAGCATGTGGATGCTGGGAATTGAACCTGGGTCCTCTGTAAAAGCAGCCAGTGTCCTTAACTGTGAGCCCTCTCTCCAGCCCCAGGACCCAGAATTTTTATAGCAACTGTTCTGGGCCCATATCATAGCAATGCTCAACATCCTGAAAACTGAAAACAGAATGTCTTTCTATTTAATCAGATCTTAATTTCTTTCAATAATCCTTCCAGGTACTTTGCAAAAAAAGATTGACACTTTACACTTGTTGTATTAGTCAGTTTTCTGTTGGAGAGAGCAACTGTAGACCACGAGGCTTGTTAAAACTCACTAAGCCTGCCCCCAATAACGCACTTCCTCCAGCACGGCCACACCTTCTAAGACCTCCAAAAACAGTGCCACCAACTGGAGACAAATGTCTGAATACTTACAGCCTATGGGGGACACTCATTCAAACCACCACACTTGTTTTGTTAAATTTATGTGTAGGTGTTTTATTCTCCTGATATTTCCATAAATGGAACTGTTGTCAAAATTTCAATTTCAGATCATTCATTGTTACTGTACAGAAATATACCTGATTTGGGGGGGGGTCTTTTTGAGACAGTGTCTCCCTATAGCCCCAGCTGCCCTGGAACTCACTATGTAAACCAGGCTGGCCTCAAACTCACAGAGATCCACCTGCCTCTGCCCCCCAAGTGCTGGGATTAAAGGTGCACACCACCACACCTGGCCTACCTGTTTTTTGTTTTGTTTTTAAGTTGATCTTGCATCCTGCAACCTTATTAATGTTCTTATTTATTCTAATCATTTATAAATTTGCTTTTTTTTTTTTTTTTTGGTCTTTTCAAGACAGGGTCTCCCNTTGGCACCTTCCTCATCAAACCCCAACCCAGACACCTGTGGTTTAATTTTTCAATATTTCTCTGCATCTAGAGATGTAGAGAGGACTGTAGCTTGGGAAAAATTACACGGTTCAGGGATTAGAATTGATCTCATGAAAGTCGATAAGACTTGTTTGCCTGGGATCATTGCTTCGCTGCCAAGCCTAGCTCAATGGTCTGCTTTCTAGCTTATCACTATTCACCTTCTCCAAGAGCAGGCACTGGAGGGACAGCTGAATCCACAAAGCCACTATTGTCAGTTGTGACATAAAAGAGTGTGGGATTCACTTTTTCTCACACAAGGGAGAAACTGAAGCTGACTCAAGTAAAAAGGTAAAAGGAATCCTAGCCAATGTCCCCTCACCTGGAGAGAGAAGTCAGAGGAGGCCGGGGTTCCATTGTGAGCTGTCTGGGGATTGCTGGAACAGGGCTGTCATTGTTCTACTGCCTGCACTAAACTACCCCAAACCAGAGCTTCCTTTCTATTTATTGCCTATGGTCCCAAGTGACTGACAAAGGTAATTAGACCACGCTGTAACATCCTTGGAACTCCCAGGGGAGGTCAGGCTACACTAGAGAGTGAGGGATCTTTATTCTAACCCTTACCCCTAACTCTCTGGGGTCTCTCTCTGACATCTTTGATATCTGTGCACAGTCACTCACTCATTCTCAGTTTTCTGCTATTTCTGTTTAGTTTAAATCCATTATAAGCTCACTCAGGAAGTAGAAACTGGTGTACACACACACACACACACACACACACACACCACCTATGTTAGCTTCTCAAGCTCTAAAACAAAAATCAGGGGGCGGGTTATATTGAATTTAGCCTCTTTATAATTACTAAGATTACAACAGTAACACTACCTAGGCAGACTTAAACTACCAGTTGGCTTTGGTCTTCAGCAGTCTTATTGTGCCTACATTAACTTTTCCCAGAAACAAAGACACCTTCCCCCTCTCCACACTGTCTATACTCTCCTCCTTCACTAATACTAAACCAGGAGATTTTGCTTTCCTTCACATCCGAAACATTGTTCTGCCAAGGAATCCAAGCATCTTAAAGATGCTGACCAGAACACATGAATGGAAACACAGCTTTTATGTGTATGAATGTACTGCCTGCATATAGGTTTGTGCACCAGTGTCGTGCAATGCTGAGGTCAGAAGAGGGTCTCTGATTCCCCTGGAACTGGAGTTCTCCTGGAATTGGAGTTACAGACGGTTCTTAGCCGCCATGTGGGTGCTGGGGATTGAACCTGGGTCCTCTGCAAGAGCAGTCAGTGCTCTTAACCACTAGGCTATCTCTCCAGGCCCGGAAACACAGCTTTTAGAAGATGCATTCACGAATGGAAACTCAACTCTTTTTTTTTTTTTGGTATTTGAGACAGGGTCTCCCTTTAGTCCCAGCTGGCCTAGAGCTTGCTCTGCACCCCAGGCTGGCCTTGAACTCACAGAGATCTGCCTGGCTGTGCCTCCCAAGGGCTGGGATTAAAGGCGTGCACCACCATGCCCAGCAAGGACTTTTCTTTTTAACTGCCAAACAGGTCTCATAGAATTTGAAAATGTTCTTACATTTTTTTTCTATTATTTACTAGAGAGAATAACATTTTTTTCATCTATAAATTCAGGATTTGGGGTTGGGCATGGTGGTACATAACTCTAGTCCCAGTGCTCAGGAGGCAGAGACAGGATCTCTGTGAGTTCAAGGCCAGCCTGGTCTACATAGCAAGTTCCAGTCCACCTGGGGCTACAGGGGGACTCTGTCTCAAACAACCAAAAAACTTAAATAAATAAATAATAAATTCAGGAATCTACTAATATCCAACTATCATATACTTTTACAAAGCTATGTAAGTAAATATGGCCAAAACCTCAATAGAAAGGGTTAAGAAGGGGGGAAAAAACTTGTAAATACCACACACACACACTACTGAGAGATTCAAATCCTCATCACAAAGTCAGCACTTACCAAACCTCTCCTGTACCATCAAGGCAACCTGCTTCCCCACCTGTGTGCTTCCAGTGAAAGACAACAGGTTCACACGCTCATCTTTGGCCATTGCTGTGCTGCAAAGATAGATAGGGTCACCCAAGAAGAAGAATCCAGAAATGATGGCCCCCAACAGTACCACAGAAGCATTGATATGGGGCGTTGGCAAGGGTGTCATGCCTACAAGAAGTCTGTCCTGAGAGCATAATGGAAGGTCTGCATTAAAAAGAATCAAACTTTTCACAAGTAGAACGACATGGGAAAGCATGTGAGCTGTCTGATAGAAACATCTGGACAGATTTTCCTTGGCAGATCAGGAATGAAGTTCCTCGTGTATTGAGGTGCCTGGACATTATGTTCCTGGAATTTCCTTAACAAGCTCCTGGTGTTTCATTACTCGTAATCCATAAAACAATTCCTTTAAGAATGAAAAACGGGGCTGGAGAGACGGCTCAGTGGTTAAGAGCACTGGATGTTCTTACAGAAGACCCTGGTTCAAATCCCTGCACCTATCTGACAGCTAACAACTGTAACTCCATTTCCAAGAGATCTAACACTCTCTCTTCTGTCCTCCTCAGGCATTGCACGACATGGGTCCACTTAAACACACGCAGACATAACACTCACACGCATGAAATAAAAATAAAGAAAAAATGTTTAAAAAAAAATAGGGGCTGGAGAGATGGCCCAGTGGTTAAGAGGGCCGACTGCTCCTGCAGAGGACCCAAGTTCGATCCCCAGCACCCACATGGTGGCTGAAAACCATCTTTAACTCCAGTTCCAAGGGAATCCGATACCCTCGTCTGACCTCCGCGGCATTGCACAACACGGGTGCACAAACCTACACGCAGACAGTACATTCATACACATAAAAAATAAATAAAACTTAAAAATAAAAAAATAAAATAAATAAAAATGAAAAACAGCCAGGCATTGTGGTGAATGCCTTTAATCCCAGCACTCAGGAGACAGAGGAAGACGGATCTCTGTGAATTCAAGGCCAGCTTGACCTACATAGCGAATTCCAGGCCAACTGGGGTTACTGGGAAACCCTGTCTCAAAAAGGACAAAGAAGAAAAAAAAAAAAATGAAAATAAGCAGGGTATGGTGGCACATGCCTTTAATCCCAACAGGGAGGCAGAGGCAGGCAGATAAGATCAAGGCCAGCCTGGTCTACCTAGTGAGTTCCAGGCCATCTAGGGCTACTGGGAGCCCCTGTTTCAAAAAACAACAAAGACAAGCAGGGTGTGGTGGCACATCCCTTTAATCCTAGCACTCGGGAGGCAGGTGGATCTCTCTGAGTTCAAGGCCAGCCTGGTCTATATAGCAAGTTCCAGGCCAGATAGGACTAAAGGGAGACCCTGTCGCAAAAATAAATAAATAAATAAATAAATAAATAAATAAATAAATAAATAAAAATAAAGGGCCAGGCATAGTGGCGCACGCCTTTAATCCTAGCACTTGGGAGGCAGAGGCAGGTGGATCTCTGTAAGATCGAGGCCACCCTGGTCTGCATAGTGAGTTCTGGGCCAGCTGGGGCCACAAGGGGACCCTGTCTCAAAGCAAAACAAAATTTGGCAAAGAGTAACATTTTCATCATAGGAGTATGGTGAACGGACTTGACTCCTAGGAAGCTCCCCCTAGTCAAAGCTGGTAAAATAATGTCAGCTTTCCTTTGCTTCAGAGCAATTATAGATAATTCCAGCTTAAAGAGGCTATAACATTCTAAGAGAAAGAAAATATTCGCAAAGGATCTCCTATTACATGACTCCATTTATTTATATGGAACATCCCAAAGAAATTCATAGAGACAGAAAGTCTGCTCGAGGGTGTCAGGGGCTGGGGTAAAGGACAATGGGCAGTGTACGTGAAAGGTAGGAGGTTTCTTTCAAGGGTGGGCTAAACATCCTAGAATAAGATAATGATGGATATTCTACAAGCTACTCAGCAGGAGCTGAGGGTACAGCTCTGTGGAAGAGCCCAGCCTGCACAGGGAACCTGGGCTGCAGACCTAGTACCAACAAAACAAAAAGCCACCAAGTCGTATAGTTGTTTTTTTTTTAAATATTTCACTTTTTATTTTTATATTATGTTTATGAGTGTATTGCTTACATGTACATGCACCTGTGTCATGCAATGCCTGCAGAGTTCAGAAAAGGGTGTCAGATTCCCTGGAACTGGAGTTGGGGCAGTTGTTAGCAGCCATGTGGGTGTCAGAAATAGAACCTGGGTCCTCTGCAATAGCAGCCAGTGCTCTTAACCTCTGAGCCATCTCTCCAGCCCAAGTTGTATAGGATTGTTTTTTTGTTTTTGTTTTTTGGTCTTTTTGAGACAGGGTCTCCTTGTAGCCCCAGCTGGCCTGGAACTTGCTCTGTAGAACAGGCTGGCCTTGAACTCTCAGAGATCCGCCTGCCTCTGCCTCCCAAGTGCTAGGATTAAAGGCATGCACCACCACTCCCGGCTTCAAGTTGTATAGTTTTAAAAGGGGGATTTTATCTTGCCAGGCATGGTGGCGCACCCCTTTGATCCTAGCACTTGGGAGGCAGAGGCAGGCAGATCTTTGTGAGTTCAAGGCCAGCCTGGTCTACAGAGTGAGTTCCAGGGCAGCTGGGGCTACATGGAGACCCTGCCTCAAAAAAAAAAAAAAAAAAAAAAAAAAAAAAGAGGGATTTTATGGTATATGAGCCATATGGCAGTTAAAAAATATACCAAAAATATTTTGGAGACACAGTCTCATGTAGCCAGGCCAGCCTCAAACTTGATATAAGAGTTGAGGATGGGGGCTGGAGAGATGGCCTAGCCGTTGAGAGCACCGACCGCTCTTGCAGAGGACCTGGGTTCGATCCCCAGCACCCACATGGCTGCTGAGAACGTCTGAAGCTCCAATTCCAGGAGAACTCCAGTTCCAGGGGAATCCGAGACCCTCTTCTGAACTCCGCAGCGTTGCATGACACGGGTGCACAGACTTGCATGCAGACAGTACATTCATACACATACAGAAATAAATAAAATTAATAAAAAAAAAAAAGAGTTGAGGATGACCTACAATTCCTGATCCTCTTGCTTCCTCCTCCCTAGTTCTGGGATTACAGGTGCGCACTGCCACAAGGTATATTCAGTGCTAGGGATCCAACCTAGAGTCTCATGCATGATAGGCAGACACTCTACCAACTGAGAGCTACATCCATAGCCCCCTTTTATGGTCAGCTATGGAACAGACAACAGACTTAAGTCCTAGGCTGGGGTACAATGTCATAGCCTTCCTTTGTAACAAATAGCTAGATAAATTACGTCTCAGGAAACAACTGCTGTCTCAAATATAAACATACCTGATCAGTATCTTAGTGACTAACACAACAAGTACTACTGATCCTCCAGGAAAGATTATGCACCAAAACGAGCTCAGCCAGATCTGTAGTAACAGTGACACAAGGGCCAGCCTCACCTCTGTAGCTGCACTGGGTTCCGTAATTACAGTAGAAGACTCTCACCAGTCAACCTGAAGTCCTTCAACCAGAGCACGCTCTTTATCCATTCACCTACCCAATATCCGCTCCACCGCAAGTCAAAGAACAAATGGCACCAGGCAGCTTGTTGTCCTCCAGAACCCTGGCTATGATCCTAGCAAGAAAAAGGTGAATATGAGTCAGCCAATAAACTGGCATCTTAAAACACTTCTTGCAAACAAGAAATAAATCCCATCACCCATTTTCTCTTTCAACTTCCTCTCCCACTCTGCCAACACTCAGACGTGGATTTTTCAGCATATACCACACACATATAACACATAAGATTTTCACACATGGGGCTGGAGAGATGGCTCAGCAGTTAAGAGCACCAAAAACTGCCCTTGCAGAGGATCCAGATTCGATTCCCAGCATCCACATGGCAGCTAAGAACCGTCTTTAACTCCAGTTCCAGGGGAATCTGACACCCTCTTCTGACATCCACAGCATTCCACGACACAGGTGCACCTACTTACATGCAGACAGTACACTCACACACATAAAATAATAAAAAAAAATTTAAATATGAAAAAAAGATTTTTAAACATTCAAAAGCAGAATTTTTAGGTTAAAAGAGCTTTAAAGGGGAGGGAAAACACATACAAAACATGAATAGAAGATATAATGAATTGCTCAGTGGTTCAAAAGATGATTTTCATCAAGTATTCTCTGCCAACTATGAAGACACATCCGGGTCGATATGGCAGAGATTAGAAGCTCAGTGGTAAAGTAGCCCCAGGCTAACTGGTATTTTTCTTTTTCTCCTTTTATCCCTAACCATAAATCCATTAAAAGAAAATAAGAAAGGATTAAGACCTAGAAAGCTGAGGGAATTTGTATCTCTGCACCTACTCCCATACCGAAGTAGGAAGCAGGAACCGAGGACATATAGCTCTGTCATAGAGTGCTTTCTAGCATGGATCCTGCCTGGGTTCAATCTCCAGCACCACGTAAACCAGGCATGGTGGAACATGCCCATAATACTAGCACTCTGGAGGTGGAGGCGGGAGGATAACCTGGGCTACAAGGGATGCTATTTCCTCCAACCTTTTTCCCCGTCCCCCAAAAAAGAGCAGTAAAGGTTTGGGGGGGGGGAAAAACAGTGGTGTATGCCTGTTAGCCTACCTCTTGGGAGGTGGAGGCAAGAGGTCAGGAGTTCAAGGTCATCTTCAGATACACAGTGTACAAGGCAAACCTGGGTTACATGAGATCTTGACTCAAAAAAAAAAAAAAAATCAAAACAAAAACAGATGAAAAGGAGGTGGAAGAGGTCTGGAAAACCTAGGGAAGTTTCCATGGAAATACGTACAGGACATGGGGCCTGCCCTGTGGAATCCTGACACAGCTAAGGACTCCTGTCAACGGCTTGACCCAAAATCACTTTAGGAATTAAACAGCAGTACCCTGAAGGCCGGAAGAGACAGTCGACATGCCAAAGCACTTCTCTTGCAATTTAAGCTGGTACTGTTAAGGAAGACCACAGTTACATACTACTTAATGCCGACTTTGAGTTGTAAAAAATGTCTCAACAAAAGAATTGGAAAAAAAAAAACTCTGGAAAAGACTCAGAAAAAGATGCAGGACATGTATGGCAGAATACAGGGACTCGGGTCGGGGAAGGGGGGCATGGAAAGGGAAGTAACTCTAGATTTGATTGAGAAATGATGTAAGACTTATGTAAAAAGTTTAACAACAATAAAAAAATGTCTCAAGTAATTCTGGGTTTTCTGAAGCAGAATTCTTCCTTTCATTTTGAATTCCCAGTGGAGTGTGGTAGTTCATGTCTGTCATCCCAATAATCAAGAGGCTGAGGCAGGAGAATCACCATGAGTTTAAGACCAGCCCAGGCTATGCTAAGATGCTACTCAAAACAAATAATTTTCGGTTTCCAGAAGACAAACAGAGCAGTTCCTTTATCATCAATCATTCCAACTTGCTGGCTACTTTCCAATTTCTGTGACTTGCATCTAAACCAGGATAATTGTGTCACGTTCTTTATCCTTTCCTGAGCACAGAGACACCTGTCTCCATGGTACCTAAAAGCTGTGCTTATAGAATTATTACAGGACATTTGGGGCTCCTTAGGGTTTTAAACCTGGTGTGATGATTAATCTTGATTGTCAACTTGACTGTATGAAGGAGTGCCTGGGAGAACACACAGCTGGTGTGTCTGTGAGGCAGGCTCTGACCTAATCAATAGATTAATCTCCTGATGGAGGTGTATGTTAGGTTATTGGGAGGTGGAAAAGGCAAGAAGTGGACCCAGAATACAGTAAACTCCCACAAGAACATTTGAACTCTTCAAAACTATTTGAAGGAAAGGAAAAGGCTAAAAGCAAAACTATTACCAAAACCAATGCTATTTTGATCAAAAACAGTACCAACAGCTAGTCTATTGTTTTAAAAAAAGTTTAAATTTTAGCTGGATATGGTGTTGTGTGCCTCTAATCTCAGCACTCAGGAGACGGAAGCAGGCGGATCTCTGCAAGATCAAAGCCAACCTGGTCTATTTGTGAAATCCAGGCCCATCTGGGGCTAAAAAGGAGACAGTGTCTAAAAAAAAATAAAGAAAGAAAGAAAAGAAAAGAAAACAAAAAGAAAGATGGGCTGGAGAGATGGCTCAGCAGTTAAGAGCAGTGGGTGCTCTTGCAGAGGACCCGGGTTCAATTCCTAGCACCCACATAGCAGCTAACAATCATCTGTAACTCCAGTTCCAAGGGATCCAACACCCTCTTCTGACTTCTCCAGGCAATGCATGATACTGATGTACTTACATACATGCAGGCAATACACTCATACACATAAAATAAAAATAATAAATGAGGGATGGAGGGAGGGAATGTTTAAATTTTAAAAATTGTCTGAGGAGTCTCATCAGCTTTATGGTTTTTTTTATTCTTCATGTGCAGTATTTTTGTCTGCATGTATATGATTTCACCCATGCATGTGATGCCTGTGGAGGCCAGAAGAGGGCATCAGATTCCCTGGAACTGACCATTGTTAGCTGCCAAATTGAACCCAGGTCCTCTGCAAGAGTAGCCAGTGCTTTTAATCATTGAGCCATCTCTCTCTGGCCCCATGTATGGTTTTTATATGTTTAATAAAATTTAATTTGAACAACCCTTTTAAGATATCATTATCACATTATTCCTTTTAATTTAACACTAAAACATACTCTATCACTTTTTGGTTTTCTTTTCTTGTGCTTTATGGTGAATTTTGTTTTTTTGTTTCAGATAGGGTCTCACTGTACAACCCAGCTGGACTGGAATTTGCTATATAGACCAGACTGGCCTCGAACTCTCAGAATATCTCCCTGCCTCAGCTTCCCAAGTGCTGAGGTTAAAGGTATGCACCACCATGCCCAGGACTTTTTTATTTTACATTTTTATCTATTTATTTCTTTTGAATGTATGTGAGTATTTGATGTGTACTACAGCGTGCATGTGGAAGTCAAGGACAACTTGTAGAGGTCTGTTCTCTCCTTCCAGTGTGTGTTGTGGGGACTGAACTCAGGTCATCAGGTTTGGCAGCTGGTACCTTTACCTGCTGAGCCATCTAGACAGCCCTCCTTTTTAATTGTGTGTGATATGTATGTATAAGTGTGGTATACTCATGCCATGGCACGTGTGTAGAGGTCAGAGGACAACTTTCAGAAGTTGGTTCTCTCCTTCCACCTTGTGGGTCGCAAGGATGGAAGTTGGATCATCAGGCAAGCATCTTTACCAGCTGAGCCACTCCATCTACACTGTCCGTGGTGACTTCTGAAACAGGGTCTTACTGTGTAGACCAGGTAGTTTCAACTCACAATGCTCCCGCCTTTCTTGAGAGGTTAAGTACTAAGATTAGAGGCGAGCACTAACACGCTGGCCTATCTTTCCTCTCTTATACCCCACTTTTTAATTCCTAAGCCATTATTCCTAAATGATATCTTAACATTAAGCATCCTCTTACATGTGGTTTATGCAACGAGCTCTTTATTAAAATTTATTGAGTGAGTCGGGCGTGGTGGCGCATGCCTTTAATCCTAGCACTCGGGAGGCAGAGGCAGGCAGATCTCTGTGAGTTCAAGGCCAGCCTGGTCTACAGAGTGAGTTCCAGGACAGCTGGGGCTACAGGGAGACCCTGTCTCGAAAAAGCCAAAAAAAATATAAATAAATAAATAAATTGTTAAATGAAACCAGATACAGTGGTACATGCCTTTAATCCCAGCACACAGGAGGCAGAGGCAAGTGGATCTCTGTGAGTTCAGTCAGTCTGGTCTATATTACAAGTTGCAAAACAGCCAGTGGGAGCCTCTCTCAAGAACACATTGATTAACTGAATTTTAAATATTAATTTTTAATTATTTTAATTTTGTGGGGCCTGATATTTCATTTGGCTGGAGCATTAGGGGAGCTAGCTGGCTTTTTGTCCAGATAACCTGCAAAGGCTGGGGGTCCAAGCCAGCATCCCCCCTCACCAATTGATAAGACCAGCTCTATAGCCTGGCTTTGAGGATTCCAAGGGAGGTCACATTCCTGCACTGTCTAGAGAGCACGTCTTGGTTTCTTGAACCAGCTGGAGCCTCTGGCAACTCATGTAAACACAAGACAGCTGTGGGTTTCCCATGCACCCTCTCACCCCCATTCTCACCCTAGAAGCCTGTCAAATGTTGGTATATAAGACCCCAAACTCCCACAAATAAATGAGTTTTGGTCTCTTGCAGCCAGCTCCAGGTCTTATGATCTGCCAGGTTTACCTTCCTTCCTCCCCCCCCCACCCCCAAGGAACCCTTCCCACATACTTGGGACACCCTGGAACCCTACTGCCCCACATAATTTTAATTAAAGTAAGAAACCATGCATCTACTGGAAATAAAACAGCAAATTTACACTATAGCCCTTGGGAAAGTGCCAAATCTCTACATTCTAGATTTATAAATTTATACCATTGATTTTATGACCTCACAGCTACTAAGTTCTCAAATATGAATAAATAAGATACTAGTCATTTTAATTTAAAAAAATACGCCTTTTTAAAATAGTGCTAAATGAATCAGTGGACTAGTATACACTAATCAGTTCTTTTTGTTTTGTTAATGGTTTATTCAATAAAAATAAAAAAAAAAAAACCAATGAGAACTAGCAAAGTGGAAATCTATTTCCCAAACCATTCACTTGGGCTGAAAATGTATCTCAATGGTAGAGCTCTTGTCTAGCATGCATTAAAAAAGCCTAAATTTAATCCATAGCTGTGGGGATGGGAGGTGGGGTAAAGCCATAAACTTGTTGGATAGCTATCAAATATAGCCCCCTAAACTTCCAGAGTATTTCTGGAGATGTTATTTTCCAAATAACATAAAAAATGTCTAGAAGAGCTCAAGTTCAACATCAAGTTCAACACTTACGTCAATGCTTGGCATGCCTGGCATGCTTCCAAAGAGGTAAATTAAACAACACAGCTCAGAAAGAGCCACATAAACTGCAAAATGATGTAGAAGTGTTATTACAGCCAAGGGGAAAGAGGTTATCTGAATTCCATACTAAGTAAACATGACACTTTCCCATCAGATTAAAGGCTCAGGGCCTATCAATCACCCACGCATACTTACTTCGTGACAGCTACGCTGATGAGGGAAGTTGTTGGAGCTCCTTTCCTAGAGAAGGGTTGTTGGTTTTTTTAAGTAGAGAAAAAAGAAATTAATTTGAGGGAAAATAAATATTTTCATTACAAAGCAAAAGCATAAAAAAAATTTGGAGAAAAAGTTCTGTCCAATTAGACAATAAATAACTAATAAGTGAAACAGAAACCTGTCTTCTGGGTGGCCTCTGGGACCTTATACTTAGAAAGCTTCATGAACATAGAAATGGGACCAAGCAACCCTGAGTCTGCTGCTGCACCCATAGTACAAACTGTTTCAGTAACGTTACGGAACCGAAGGAATGTGTCAACTACATAACTAGCTTGTGCTTCAACTGGATTATCATTGCCTAGGACATTATAGCAATATACCTTCCATTATGTTTATGAAGGTGTTTCCAGAAAGGATTGACTAAGGGGGAAAGATCCACCCTGAATGTAATTCACATAATCTCATGGGGCAGGGTCCTGCACTGATAAGAGGAGAAAAAGCAGAAAGCCAGCTAAGTGCTAGATTCTCCTCTCCCTGCTTCCAGATCCACCAGAAGAGAGCAAGCTGCCTCCCCACAGACAAGAGTTGGGCCACCACTACACCTTCCTTGACCTGACAGGCTATATCCCCTGAACTGTGAGCCAAGAGAAACTTTTCCTCCTTCAAGTTGTCTGTTATCATGTAAGTTGGTTGTAGCCACGAGAAAACTAAAACAGAAAGCATGGGTTCCTTTGGCAAGATGGCGCCAAAGCATTATCCTTCAAACTATGCTTTGTTTTATAGAAAGATTGAGAATATTTTATTGGAGGTGGCATTTGGCTGGGCACTGTGCTGCAGAATCGTAATCTCAGCACACAGGAAGCTGGGGTGGTAAGATTGCCAGTTTGAGGCTATCCAGAGATACAAAGTGAGAGCCTGTCTCAAAACAAAAAGCCAGATATGGTGGCCCATGCCTGTAACTCCACCACTTAGAAGTGAAGGAAGAAAGATTAGGAGTTCAGGGTCCTATCTCAATATAGTCTAATATAATAATAATATTAATATATAATATAATATAATAATTATGCACATATTCATATATTACATTTTATTAAAGACTAAGCCCTTCAAGTATGGATCCTAACTCTATGTAGTATCAAAACTGAATTACTGGGGCTGGGGAGATGGCTCAGTGGTTAAGAGCACTGACTGCTCTTGCAGAGGACCCGGGTTCGATTCCAAGCACCCACATGGCGGCTAAAAACTGTCTTTAACTCCAGTTCCAGAGGAATCTGACACCCTCCTCTGACCTCCACAGCATTGCATGACACGGGTGCACCAACCTACATGCAGACAGTACACTCATACACATAAAAGAAAAAACTGAATTATAATAACTCCATCCCAATTGAAAAAAGAACTGGGAGGAGAAGAGGGATGCTATTATATCACATCATAAACTTGTATCACCAGTGGTAAAATATGAATTAAAAGCACAACTAGGACATGTGACTTAATGTGTTAACCAAGAAGTCTAGAAAACATTTCAACATATCCAAAATCCTTTTAGTAGTATATGAAAACATCTACTTTTATCATCTTTTTACTACCAGATGTGAAGATGAACAGTTCTTACCAGAGGCAGACGTTTCCCGAGATCATGGCAACGGCATTGTTCCAGCCGTACACGGCCACGGGGAAATTGAAGGCTGTGATGATTCCAACCAGGCCTAGAGGATTCCACTGTTCGATGAGAGCATGGCCAGGTCCTGAGGGGGGTGGGCATGGAACACGCCCCAGTACAGTAATTTAATGCATGTGCAGTTAAGAACAGAGTGTAAGGGGCTGGAGGGATTGCTTAGTGATTAAGAGCACTGGCTGCTCTTGCAGAGGAGAGGAGAGGACCAGGTTCAGTTCCCAGCACCCATATGGTAGCTAACAACCATCTGTAACTCCAGGTCCAGGGACCACCACACCCTCCTCAGGCATTGCATTCACATTGCACACTTGCATGCAAGAAAAACACACACATAAAATAAAAAAATAAAAATAAAAAAGTTTTAAAGAACAAAGTCTAAACTTTTTTTCAGAACGAAAGTACATGTACCCTACCAAGTACCATGGAAAGATTCCAGATGTTTCCAAGGACCCCTTTATATGTAAAACAGAATTGGTTATTACTATACTATCATCTGTTTCTTTTGTTTTGTTTAAACAGTTACATTTGCCTGCATATAAGTGCACATGCAGAGGCCAGATGAGGGCACCAAAGTCCCAGGAAATGGAGGTACAGAGAGTTGTTAGCTGAACCCCCGTCTTCTGTAAGCAGCTAGTGCTCTTAAACACTGAACTATTTCTCCAGCCCCCACTATACCATCTTATCAACCACAGTGGTGATTATGCCTCTGCACCTCAGGAATTGCAGAGGTAAGTGCACTATCGGTCCCATCTAGGAGATAGACCCATTTGTAAGGTGCTAAGAGGGACCCTAAGAGATGCGATCACAAAGGGTAAAATGTGAACAGAGACCAGGGCTTGTGATGCTCAGGTATCTGTTCTTTGTTGCCTGTTGACCCTACGGCCAACCTCCCTAAATTCAAGACAAGAAAACTCATGTATAGGCTCATGTTGAATGAATTACAAAAACGTTGCATTCACTGTAAATAAGTAAATATAAAAAATTAAAAGGATAGAAATATTTATATTTTGGCTAGGAATATAGTTCAGTTGCTACAGTGCTTGCTTAGCATGAACAAAGCCCTGGCTTGAATCCCCAACACTGTGTAAAACGGCACGTGCCTGGCATCTCAGCACTCAGAAGTAGAGACTTAAAGATCCAGAGTTCAAGGTTATCCTCAGCTACACAGTGAGTTCCCTCCAGCCTGGAACACATGTTTTTCATAAACACTCTCAGTCTGTATAATAATCTTCTAAAACCAACTTAAGGCTTTACTTCAGTTTGGCAATGACACTATTTCTAATCTATCTGAAACCATAATGCACATCTTTACAAGTGGCTTTAAACTTATATATATAATATATATATTATATATATGTGAAAATTCTTTTTAATTTTATTTATTTTTATTATTTTATGTGTATAAGTATACTGTCTGCATGTAGGTAGGTGCACCCATGTCGTGCAATGCCACGGAGGTCAAAAGAGGGCGTCGGATTCCCCTGGAACCGGAGTTAAAGACAGTTCTTAGGCACCATGTGGGGGCTGGGAATCAAACCTAGGTCCTCTGCAAGAGCAGTCAATGCTCTTAATTGCTAAGGCATCTCTCCAGCCCCCCAAATTATTTTCTGAATGGGTGAAAAGAGTCTCTTGGTCTTGCATCTGCCAACACTAGGTTTTACCTTAAAACAAAACAAGGGGCCAGGAGATGGCTCAGTGGATAGAGGCTTGCCACCAAGCCTGAGGATCTGAGTTCAGTCCCCAGGACCCACATAGTGGAAGGAGAGAACTGACTCCCACAAGTTGTCTTCTGACCTGCACAAGTGTGCTGTGGTGTAAACACCCCTCGCTAGCCCACACCATACAAAATAAGTAGCGCAGCCGTTAAAGGCTGAGGTTAAGAACCGCAAAAAAGTAAATGCAATTAAAAGATTCTTTTAAAGCCAGGCATGTTGGCACGTGCCTTTAATCCTACCACTCGGGAGGCAGAGGCAGGTGGATCTTTGTGAGTTCAAGGCCAGCCTGGTCTACAGAGTGAGTTCTAGGCCAGCTAGGGCTACAGGGAGACCCTGACTCGAAAAGACCAAAAAAAAAAAAAAAAAAAAGATTCTTTTAATGTTCTGGATCTAATGTTTCCATTTGCTTTTCTTAGCAATTCTGCTTTTGCAAACTGTTCATAGCAGAGTTTGTATGTTTGTATGTATGTATGCATGTATCTGCATGTGTGTGTATGTATGTATGTATCTGCATGTGTGTGTTTGCACAGGAAGGCCAGAGGAAATGTGCAGCAGGAGTGGGCTCTTTCCTTCTGCCATATGGGTCCCTGGGAATTGAGCTGAAGCTGTGGGGCTTGGTGGCCCAGCCCACGGAAGAGGCTTTGACGCTCTAAGTCACCGCACCAAATGCTTGGCTTATCTGACTTCCAACTTACTTTCAGAAGGCAAGATGGGTCCTCCAATCATCCTTGACAGGCCAACGGCATAATCACAAATGTCCACATACTCCTGAACCTCTCCGACGCCTTCAACTAAGATTTTTCCCATTTCCAGTGACACCTAAAAATATAAAACTCTGAGCAGAAGTTCTCCAGCAGTAGTTTCACGGTCTAAACAGTCCACCAAGAACAAAAGTAAAATGTTTTATGTAGTTGGTGAACTGCTACAAAAGCTGCTCATTTTTCTGACTTAAATACTTTTTATTAATTGTTTGAGAATTCCATGCATGCATACGATGAATTTTGTTTCTTTTTTGTTTTGTTTTGTGTCAGGGTCTCACTATGTAGCTTTGGCTGTCCTGGAACTCACTACGTAGATCACGTTGGCCTCAAACTCAAAGCAACTGACCTGCCTTTAGCCCCCAGGTGTTTGGATAAAAGGTGTGGGCCACCACGCTAGGCTTTTTTCTGATGAATTTTTAAACCACAGAATGTTTTCACTTTCCCCTCTTTCCTCTAAAAAAAGGAATTTGGAGGATTTTTTTTTTTTTCTTAAAAATAACAGCCTGGTCTACAGAATGAGTTCCAGGACAGCTGGGACTACAGGGAGACCCTGTCTCAAAAAGAACAAAAAAAAAAAAAAAAAAATCTTAGCCGGGTATGGTGGTGCATGCCTGTAATCCCAGCACTCGGGAGGCAGAGGGAGGCAGAGTATTTTTTTTTTTTTAATCCACAATCTTAGTGGAGCAGTGATCCGTACCTATAATCTTAGCAGTCAGGAGACTGGCTTGAACCAAGGCTGGACAACACAGCAAAACCCCAGTCTCAAACAAAATAAAATGTATATACAGAAATGTGACAATGTATTCTCAACACAAATGGTTATATACACAAAAATCCTTTACTGGGGCTGGGGAGATGGCTGAGATGGAGAGGTGGCTCAGCAGTTAAGAACACTGGCTGTTCTTGCAGAGAACCCAGATTTGGGTCCCAGCACCCACATCTTGGCTAATAACTGTCAGTAACTCCCGCTCCAAGAGATCCGATGCCCTTCTCTGGCCTCATGGGCACTGAATGTTATGGGTCACTTACAGACAAGGAAGTAAAACACTCATGCACATAAAATAAAAACAAATTTCTAAAAAAATACTTTACCAAGTTTCCCAGTACACGGATCTTCTCCCGCAAGGCATCACCAATCTGTCTTACTATTTCTCCTCGCTTTGGGGCAGGAATCTAAAAGAAAAAAAAAGTGGAATTTGGGCCTACGATGCAAAGTGTAGATTCACATCCACCACCGTGCTAGATTCGCACCATGGAGGACAAAGCACAGCCACATCAGAGAAGGCTTTCTCCATCACAGAGGTGCTATGTCGGGGCAAAACACAGTGCTGGAGCCACTCTCTTCTGGGAGTTACAGAGGGAATGAGAGGGCAGCAATTATAAACTTCCACCAAGGATATAAACACAAAGGCTGTACTGAAAGACAGAACACGTCAATACTGCAGGCAGGGAAAATCGAAGGTCAGATTGGAGCTGAATCCTGAAGAATGGAAAAAAGTCACCATGAGAAAAAAATATGAGAGAGGGATCATGAAAAATAAAGTGCTGATTGGGAAGGCCAGCACCTCCCCCAACAAGCAGCTTGAAAGAAGGGGAGTCTCTTCCCAGCACTCAGGGGGCAGAGGCAGGTGGGAGATCAGCTGGGTCCACAGTGAGTTCTAGGACAGCTGGGGCTACAAGGAGACCCTGTCCCAGAGAGAGAAAAACAGAGAGGGGCTCTCACCTTAGGTATAATACAAAACCTGCAATGGTTCCTAAGGTCTTCTCTGTACCTTTCAAAAACACAGTCTGCTGGACAGAGAAAAAAATTGAAGGGGAAGAGTAAAAGCAGGGAGATCAAGGGACAATAGCTCAGTTGGTAAGGTGCTTGCCTAGCATGCACAAAGTCCTGGGTTCAACCCTCAGTACCACGTAAGCTGTGCATGATGGGGCCCAAGAGAAATGAAGAACTAAGAATAGCTCTCAGGTCTCTGTCTTGAAAAGCTAGGTAGAGGCTGGCAAGATGGTTCACTGGGTAAGTAGCTTGCTGCCAATCCTGACAACCTGAGTTCAATCCCCAGGACCCATATTGATTTAATAGAGAGAGAATTCAGACAGGAAGACCACTAGGCCAGACAAGAGCTGGCATTATCTGAACCACAACAGTGACAATAAAGATTGCTGTAGTTCAGGGTGTGTCTCTAGGACAGATGTTAATGGAGTTTGGAAGTGGGTTCTAAGGATTAGATGAGGTCCTACGGGTGGTACCCTATGACTTCATTATGCCATTAGAGGAGGAGGAATAACCTGAGCTAGGACATCTGTCCAGCCTGGGAATTCTATTAAAGAATTTCAGGGCTAGAGATATGGCTCAGGATTTCAAGTCCAGCCTGAGCAACACAGTGAGACCCTGTTCATAAATAAATAAATGATGAGACTGGAGAGATGGCTCAGTAGTTAAGAGCACTGGCTTCTCTTGCAGAAGACCCATGCTCAGTTCCCAGCACCTACATGGCAACCAACAACCTTCCAAAACTCCAATTTCAGGGAATCAGGATATCTTCTTCTGGGCTCTGTGGGTACTGCATACACATGTACAATTATATACAAGCATCCAGAATACTCATATGAAATAAGAGTAATTAAAATATTAAAAATAGAATAACTAAACTTTAAAAAATTTTTTTTTATTTATTCTTGTATATGTATGAATGTACTGTCTGCATGTAGGTTTGTGCACCCGTGTTGTGCAATGCCGCAGAGGTCAGAAGAGGACATCGGATTCCCCTGGAACTGGAGTCAAAGACGGTTCTCAGCCGTCATGTGGGTGCTGGGAATCAAACCCGGGTCCTCTGCAAGAGCAGTCCGCGCTCTTAACTGCTAGGCCATCTCTCCAGCCCCTACCTAGACTTTTTAAGATATGGACATATTCATGCTAAACAGCTGCCAGCTACCTGACATTTCTTTTTGCAGTTAAGAAGAAATAGTCCGTTAACAGTTCCCTGTTTTCAAGGGACAGAAGTCTCCAGCTCTTTCTCATCAGCAATGGAGGGCACACAGAGACGCAGAACAGAGACAAGGGGACCCTGGGCTAAAACCAGCTCATGAAGACAAGCGGCAAGTCTCATTACTCCCAGGCAGGTTCTCTGTGGTAGGATTTGGGTTTGGGGTTTTGTTTTTGTTTGTGTTTGTGTATGTGTTGTTTTGTTTTGGTCTTTTTTTTTTTTTCTTTCTTTGAAACAGGGTCTCCCTGTACCTCCAGCTGGCCTTGAACTCACAGAGATCCACTGCTTCTGCCTTCCAAGTGCTAGGATTAAAGGCCTGTGCCACCATGCCCGTCGAGGTTTGGGGTTTTTTAAGACAGGGTCTTCCTGTAGCCCCAGCTGGCTTGTAACTCACTATGTAGACCAGGCTGGCCTTGAACTCACAGAGATCCACCTGCTTCTGCCTCCCAAGTATTGGGATAAAAGGTGTGTGCCACCATGCCTGGTTTTCTCTGGTAGTTATCATTAAGAGAAAGAAATCTGGGGC
Source organism: Rhizomys pruinosus (assembly GCA_009823505.1). NCBI lineage: Eukaryota > Metazoa > Chordata > Mammalia > Rodentia > Spalacidae > Rhizomys > Rhizomys pruinosus. The sequence goes on along the minus strand of VZQC01012471.1, from coordinate 165,888 downwards.
TGGAGAGATGGGTCAGCGGTTAAGAGTGCTGACTGCTCTTGCAGAAGACCTGGGTTTGATCCCCAGCACCCACATGTCGGCTGAGAACTGTCGTTAACTCCAATTCCTGGGGAATCCAATGCCTTCTTCTGACCTCCAAGGCATTGCACCGCACAGGTGCACAAACCTACATGCAGACAGTACACTCATACACATAAAAAATAAATTAAATTAAATTTAAAAAAAGATAGTTTAAATAAAAAGAGAGAAAGAAATCTGCTAGGTGTGGTGGTGCATGCCTTTATTCCTAGCACTTGGGAGACAGAAGCAGGTGGATCTCTGTGAGTTCAAAGCCAGCCTGGTCTACATAGTGAGCTCCAGGCCAGCTAGCTAAAGGAAGAGCCTGTCTCAAAAAGACAAAAAAAAAAAAAGAAAGAAAAAAAGAAAGAAAGAAAGAAAGAAAGAAAGAAAGAAAGAAAGAAAGAAAGAAAGAAAGAAATTCATTTTTAGCTGGGCATCGTGGTGCATATCTCTAATACCAGCACTTGAGAGGTAAAGGCTGGAGGACCACAAGTTCAAGGCCAGTCAAGTTTGAGGCCAACTTGGGCTACTTTCGACCCTCTCTCTTAAAGAAAAAAAAAGAAAAAAGAAAAAGTTTTCCATATATTCATATGTTGTTTTTTGAAAAATTGCAAGCTTGGGCTGGAGAGATGGCCTAGCGGTTAAGAGCACCGACTGCTCTTGCAGAGGACTGGGGTTTGATCCCCAGCACCCACATGGCGGCTAAGAAACATCTTTAACTCCAGTTCCAGGGGACTCCAACACCCTCTTCTGACCTCTGTGGCATTGCACGACATGGGTGCACAAACCTACATGCAGACAGTACATTCATACACATACGAAAATAAATAAAATTTTAAAAAATTAAAAAAGAAAAATTGCAGGCTTAACTAAAATGAACTAAATGAAACAGTGTTTTGTCCAAATGTTGGCAAAGCCTGCAGAGAGGAAGCAGCTACAGCACAGAGGCCACACAGTCCCATGAGGAGGGTCCTGGAGGAAAGGCAGGACCACCAGCTGTGATGTTCTTGCCTGAGGCCCAGCTACCTTATCTTTCAGTCACTGCCCACCTGGCCAGAACCCCAGAGGACAGTCAGGAAAAGCTGTCTCTACCTAGACTTTGAACTCAGTTGCTTAATTTGGATTCTAACAAGTAGGTCCCCTAGTGACCCAACTTACAATCATCCAGGAAAGGGACCTGTTCTGACTTATCCCCCCACCCCCACCCCTCCCGCCCTTCTACTCAAGCAAAAGCTCTAAGATACACAAGTTGCTGAAGGGAAACTGGAGGTTGAGTCTGGCATGTGGAGCAAGGCAGGAGGCCGTCAAGAGAGCCTGAATGTGAAAATACCACCACCAACAACAAAAATACAGCACGATAGGCAGGAAGGTTACCATGACAGCAACCCCCACAACAAAGCAAGGAAAGCTAGAGAGATGTCTCAGCAAATAAAGGCACTGGCCCCCCAAGACTAGAGCCCCGGGTTCAATCCTCAGAACCACACAAACATGGCAGGAGAGAACTGACCACAACGGAGTTCTGACCCCCACCTGAGCACCATGGCCCACCCCCACGATAACATCAGGCACACATCCAATAACAGTAAACAAGATTGGGGCTGGAGAGATAGCTCAGATGGCTTAGTCGTTAAGAGCACCAACTGCTCTTGCAGAGGACCCAGGTTCAATCCCCAGCACCCACATGGGGGCTAAGAACCGTCTTGAACTCCAGTTCCAGGGGAGTCCGATGCCCTCTTCTGACCTCCGTGGCATTGCACGACATGGGCGCACCAACCTGCATTCAGCCGGTACACTCGTACAGATAAAAAAAATTAAATAATAAAATAATAAATAAAGTTTATTTAAAGTCAGTTAAAGAAAAGACAGATCCCAAAGTCCAAAGCTATTCTCAAACATGTTTCTATTTGCTAGGTGTGATGGCAGACACATTTAATCTCCATGCTGGGGAGGTACAAACAGGCAGATCTCTGTGATATCAAGGCCAGCCTGATCCTCAAAGTGAGGTCCAGGCCAGCTGGGGCTACAGGGAGACCCTGTCTCAAAAAGGCCAAAAAAAAAAGGTTTCTTTTTATCTTCCATAAACACACATAAGCAGTAAATATTTCTGGTTAAAGACATGTGAATAAGCCGGGCGTGGTGGCGCATGCCTTTATTCACAGCACTCGGGAGGCAGAGGCAGGAGGATCTCTGTGAGTTCAAGGCCAACCTAGTCTACAGAGTGAGCTCCAGGATAGCGGGGACTAAAGGGAGACCCTGTCTCAAAAAAATACCAAAATAAATAAATAAATAAATGAAATAAAAGATGTGAATAATTCCAGCATTTGAAGACTGAGGCAGGAGGGTTACCAGTTCAATGTCAGCCTGGGCTACATGGAATGTATCTCAAAACAAACTTGTGGGAACCAGATGTGGCAGCACACACCTCCAGAGGCAGAAGCAGGCACATCTATGAGCTCCAGGCCAGCCAAGGCTACATGGTGAGACCCTGTCTCAAAATAAACAAATATAAAATAAATGTGGGGCTGGAGAGATGATCCAGTGGTTATGAGCACTTGCTCCACAATCACGAAGACCAGAGTTCTAATCCCAGCACCATATAACAAGCCCCACAAAATCCTGTAACCCTAATCCACTGGGTGAGGCAGAAACAGGATCACTGGGGCTTGCTGCCTGGGACATCCTATCTCAGAGGAGCAAGCTCAGAGTGCTGAAGAATACTTGACACCCTCTTCTGGCCTCTTCACACATGCACATAACACACACAAATAAATAAATAAATAAATAAGTTTAAAAAATAATTGGGTCTGTGAGATGGCCCTTGCCACCATGCCAGATGACCTGACTTTGCTCCCTATGTAGACCAGGCTGGCCTTGAACTCACAGAGATTTGCCTGCCTCTGCCTCCTGAGTGTTGGGATTAAAGGCATGCAACCACACCCAGCTAAATTTTTTAAGTGGAAAAATGTAAAATTTCACTAGCATTTTTTTATTTTATTTATTTTTATTTTATTTATTTTTGTATGTGTATGAATGTACTGTCTGCATGTAGGTTTGTGCACCCGTGTCGTGCAATGCCGCAGAGGTCAGAAGAGGGTCTCAGATTCCCCTGGAACTGGAGTTCTCCTGGAATTGGAGTTACAGACGGTTCTTAGCCACCATGTGGGTGCTGGGGATCAAACCCAGGTCCTCTGCAAGAGCAGTCAGTGCTCTTAACCGCTAGGCCATCTCTCCAGCCCCTTCACTGGCATTTTTTTTTAATGGGGCTAGAATGTTGGCTCAGCAGTTCAGTTCTCTTGCAGAGGACCTTGGTTTGGTTCTTTGCGCCCACATGATGACTAACAATCATCTATAACTCCAGTTCCAGAGGAATCCAATGGCCTCTTCTGAATTCTATGGCCTTTGAACCACACAAGAGCACGTACACATATGCAGGCAATACACTCATACACATAAAATAAAAATAATGTTTTATTAAGAATGAATACATGTGGGACTGTAGAGAGGGCCCAGTGGTTAAGAGCACCAACTACTCTTGCAGAGGACCCGGGTTCGATTCCCAGCACCCACGTGGTGGCTGAGAACCGTCTTTAACTCCAGTTCCAGGGGAATCCGACACCTTCTTCTGACCTCCGAGGCATTGCACGACACGGGTGCACAAACCTGCATGCAGACAGTACATTCATACACATACAAAAATAAATAAATAAATAAATAAATAAATAAATAAATAAATAAATAAATAAAATGAATACATGTGGCCAGGCATGATGGAACATGCCTTTAATCCCAGTGCTTGGGAGGCAGAAGCAGGCAGATCTCTATGAGTTCAAGAAGAGCCTAGTCTACATAGGGAGTTCCAGTCCAGCTGGGGCTACAGAGAGGACCCTGTCTCAAAAAGAGGAAAAATAAAAAATAAAACAATATATATACATATATATGTAGTGTAAACAATGAAAAGGATGTGTTTTGATTGTTGCAACATCTGCTACACCAATGCAAGATGTTAGTAAGGGATAAAGAGATGCAGATGAATGCTATAATTTCAGCTCATTTTTCCCCAGACCTAAATTTTCACTAAATTTTTTTTTAGTTTTTAAAGTATATATATGAAAATAATAATTTAAACATTATACACTGGACCAAGGAGACAGCTCACTCAGTAAAGGCACTTGCCTGGCAACCTGAATTCTATCCCCAGGAACCAGGTAAAGGTAGGAGAGAACTGCCTCTACAAAGTTTTCCTCTGGCCTCGATACAACACACACATACATCATGAATGCAGGCACATACACACTAATAATCCATTTCTTGAAAAAAATTATGCATTAACCTTAAGTTGGTATACAATGCAATCCTAAAATTTGTGTGTGTGTGTGTGTCTTTTTTGAGACAGGGTCTCCCTGTAGCCCCTCCTGGCCTGTAACTCACTCTGTAGACCAGACTGGCCTTTAACTCACAGGTATCTATCTGCCTGCCTCTGCCTCCCAAGTGCTAGGATTAAAGGCGTGTGCCACCACGGTTCTTAGCTGCCATGTGGGTGCTGGGAATCGAACCCAGGTCCTCTGCAAGAGCAATCAGAGATCTTAACTGCTGAGCCATCTCTCCAGCCCCAAAATCCTAAAATTTTAACACACCACACATATTTATAAAAATCCCATCCATCAGGCACGGTGACATGCCTTTAATCCAAGCACTCAGGAGGCATAGGCAGGTGATCTCTGTGAGTTCAAGGCCAGCCTGGTCTACATAGCAAGTTCCAGGCCAGCTTGGGCTACAGGTAGACCCTGTCTCAAAAAGATTAAAAAAAAAAAATCACATCCATGCAGCAAACACATGGGAGAGTGGAAAGAAGTGCAGCAAGACATCTCCGATCGATGACCTTACGTGCTGAAGAGGTGGGATGAAGATTAGGTTAAAGAGATACATAATCCTTAAAAAAAAAAAGTGGGGTGTTGAGATGGCTCAGTGGGTAAAAGTGCTTGCTGCAAAGCCTGATGGCCTGAGTTCAATCCCCTGCATACAGTTTTACATCGTACTGATGCCTATCATGTGCAAGCCATCCTGTAACCACTTTGCCTGATAAAGTCAAGCTCAGGACAACTCCTAGGCTACCCTTTTTATGAACACACTCTCGAGGAGCAGAGGGATACTGGAAAACTCCAAGTAATGCTTTCTCTCCTGTACTCCCCCCTCCACCACAGCTAGTCCCCACCTATTTGCAGATCAGTGAGACCCAGATCGGTACCAGTCACGATTTTCTCTTGGCTATTCTAACCCATGACAGATTCAGAGATGAAGGAGGCAGATTGTGTGCCTCAAGGCCAACAGGAACTCCTTGGCTCTGAGAAAATGTGGTTGCTTCTCTGCACAGGCATGCTGATATGCTGTGAAAACACTCTCTGCTCAGTCAGGAAGGATAGGGAGGAAGAGGAGCAAACAGGTATTTTGATATAGATCTTCCATTCTTTTGCTCAATTAGAAATTCGGGGGAGATGTTCATAGCTCCCATTTATACTACATCGATATACTTCTAATCTATTTAAAATTACCCATAACAGGGAAGAAACTATCACAGTTCCAAAAAGCACACATTTCAGAACTATGTGATGTTTAATCAATTTTTGTAATTACAGTAGGTGACCTGCGTGTGCTGGGACCATCGGGCTCATACTTACATCTGCCCAAGTTTTCCAAGCTTCTCTGGCTTTCTTTACAGTTTCTTCATAGTCTTCCATACTGGCCTAAATTCAGAATCAAGAAGGTAAGAGAAAAGGAATGAAAAGGGATAATCTCCTTCTAAAATGTACATAAGGTGGAAAATAAGTGTCTCTAAGAGCCATATATGATGATTTCAACAGTCTGTAATAGTAAAACTGTCTAGGCAAGGGCTGAAGGTGTGGCTCAATGGTAATACTCTTAACTTTTAAGATTAGGACCCCGGGTTCAATCTCCAGCCCCAGGAGTGGATGGATATCAAATTAAGCTAAAACATAAATTAAAAACCAACTAGAATCCAATAAAACAAGAGTTAATCCAACTGTGCTTTTAAAATATCAAATTAAGATAAAACATAAATTAAAAACCAACTAGAATTCAATAAGAGGTAATCCAACTGTGCTTTTAAAATCTTGCTTTCAAAGCATGGTCTATTTAGCCACACCTAAAAACACCAGCTGAACCATATAAGATTGGGCTCCAACACAGATGTGAAGAATCAGAACCTTCATTCTAACAAAACACTGGTTTGATTCTAAAGCAATACCTAAAATGGAATGTAGCCCAGTCAGTAGAATGCTTGCCTAGCTTGCACAAAGCCCTAGGTTCAATCCCCAGCATAAACCAGATATAGTGATGCAGACTAGTGGATCAAAAGTTCAAGGCTATATAGCAAGCTCAGAGCCAGCCTTGGCTACATGAGATCCTATATCTGAAGCAGGTCACCTTTTCTAGCTCACACCACCCCCAACCAGTAGGCACTCTCTCCCAGTCATTCTTAGAATGAAAAAGCAGCACATTATTTTTTACATTTTACATTGTATTGCTCCTCAGCTTCCTAACTGGCATCAGCCTCTATAGAAAGCTCGCACTCATCATCCTTAACAGCTTGAATTTTACAAACTTACCTGCCTGACTCTTGCAATTGGCTCATTGTTAGCTGGACAATAGGTCGTAATAACCTTGAAAAAAAAGAGACAACCCATCACACACAGAGATAGTAGTCACTTCCAAAGGAAGGGCTAACTTCTGTACCATTAGCCCAGTCTATCGAGGCTGGGTCTTGGATTTCTCATTTAGGCATTAGGAACTTTCTTTTTGTAAGTATGTATGTACACACATACACACAAGCCTTAATGTAACTAGTTACTCAACTGAAGAGTTTAACTTCTCCCTTATTCTGCCCACTCTCTGGTCTGAAAATGGAATGGCCAAAAAGGCCAGTGAAGCTGGAGGTCTCCAATTGGTAAGGCAAAACCAAGGTGTCACTAAAAGGCCCTCAGGTGACTAGATTTTTATCAAGACCCTAATTTGCCTAGATTAAAAAAAAAAAAAAAGGCTGAGGGTTTCAGTGGTGGAATGGTTGCCTAAGATGTACGCGACCCTGGTTCAAGCCACATAACCAAAAAGAAAAAAGAGAAACAGGATGAAGTTTCCAATTACAAGAGAACAATTAAAATCATCTACATCTCCTACAGCCTACGACAGCCAAAAAGACGCCTCCCTATATCAAAACCTTTCTAAAAGTTGGACGTCACGTGTTTCTGGAAAAGCTTCCTTTCCTGCCTTTGAAAGTCTGCCTTCTCATAAAACTGGGCCACAATAGCCTTTCTGCCCACTGCCTTCTATAAAACGCTTATCACACTGTTGAGTTCTGAGCGATACTGAAAGCCAAGTACTCAGCGGAAAAGCTGACGAGATTCTAGCAAGCACTAGCTTGCTACAGACTCCTTGAAGCCTGCAATACGGTTTGGAACAAGCATGACTTTGGCCTGCCTAACAGCTCCAAAATGCGTTGGATTCCTCCTGGTATACAACGTGCCAAAATCTAAAGTTTACTTCTTTCCTTCTTTCTTCCTCTACTCTGCAGCTTCAAAACTTCCCATCCAGTCCCTCCTGCCACAGCCCCGCGGCCTCCCAGAGCAAACCGCTGCAGATGGCCGGCGCAGCATACCTCTCCCCGGCCGCCCCAACTTCCATTATACACGCCCTCGTTTTCCTCGCGCAGCCCCAGCTCCTGCAGCCAAGCATATTGGGGCTGACTGATCAACAGGGTGGACATTAGGGCGGCAGGCCTGCTCCCAGGGCCCGAAAATCTGCTGGTTTTTACAGCCTGCACTCGGAGCGCGCGGGCCAGGTGCCACATACTGAGATCAGCACATAGGCTCGAAAAATGAGAAGATAGAGCCCCGCCCCCGCTCCATAGAGCCCAGGGTGCAGGCCCGCCCCGCCCCCTAGAGCCCACTGGGCAGGGTCTGCGATTGGGCAGGGCTCGCTCCGCCCTGGGGACACGCCCCCCAGACGAGAGAACCCACTGGACAGGCCACGCCACGCCACGCCCTGGAACACGCCCCCTACCAACCCCCATTCGTTTCCCCTGCCCCCATCCCATCCCCCAGCCCCTCTAGCTCAGTCTTTCTGGACAGCTAGGAAAACTTCCCAGCAAAATGTACGCTCTTAAGGTTGGAGTGGAGCTTTCGAATCTCAGTATGCGTGCAAGTACCTTGACATTCTGGTCCCTGAAGTAGCCCAGAGAAGAATGTTTATTTTCACTGCTTTGGGAAGTTACAGATGTTTACTAATAAAATGAAAAATAATGCATCGTTGCTTTGCCTGGATATGTTCTTACTTTTGAAAAACAAAGATAGCTTTGATCGATTTCCTTCACACTCCATGTCTTCTGTCTTCCGGCAGAATCCTACCCACTCACCTCCCAGGCAACCCTGTGGCCAACTCTGTAAAGGAAATCCTGATGTCTCCTCACCACTAAGGGGCCACAGTGATTCCCAACCTGGGCTTTCCATACACTTTCATTGCTTTCTAATGTCATTTTGTTTCTACACAAAGCTTGGCTTTCCTCCAATTTTTTGGTGGGCTTTTTAGTTTGGGTTTTGGTTTCTGTTTTGGTTTGGTTTGGTTTGCTTTGGTTGAGACAACGTCTCACTACGTAGCCCAGGCTGGGCTCAAATTAGGGGCAGTACTCCTACCTCAGCCTTTCCAAGTGTATCAGGTGGGAGCCGCTGCTTCCAGCCTTTCTTCCCAGCTCTGTGTCACTAGGGATACACAGAGGCTCTTTTGAAGGTTCTTAGTCACATGGATAAAAAAAAAAAAATGTTAACGGAACCCTGAAGGAAACGTAAAGACCATTTTATTTGAATTTGAGAGAAAAAAACAGGGTAGGTAAACTGGAGATCCCAGCAGCTGTCTAGAGGACTGATGGGTAACAGGAAGAGGCTGTTTTAGTCAGTGTTCTAGTTAGTTTCTCTATTGCTATAACAAAACACTCTCATCAATACCAACTTGGGGAGGAAAGGGTTTATTTGTCTTTCAACTCCCGGGTCACAGTTCATCACTTACGGAGCCCAAGAGCAGGAACCTGGAGATAGGAGCTGAATGAAGCATAGGCCATGGAGGAATGCTACTTACTGGCTTGCTCCCCTGGTCCATGCTCAGCCTCCTTTATTATACAACACAACAACCTGCCCAGGGGTGGCACCACCCACAGTCACTCCCACATAACCCAACAATCAAGAAAATATTCCACAGACATGGCCACAGGCCAGTCCAATGGAGCCAGTTCCCCAAATGGGGAACCCTCAACCCAGGTGTGGCAAGTTGACACTAAAGCTATCCAGCACAGTCAGAAATCAAGCAGAAGAGATAGGCAGTGGACATCTACAGCAGCTGCATAGAGGTTGGGGGGAAACAGAGAGAGATTGTCCAGATTATCAGGGTGGGGGGGCTTGAGATTTGGGTTCGAAAAGAGGAAGTAGAGTAAGAGAAAAGAAAAACCTAAGCTTTTTGAGTTATAACTCAGAAAGAAACAGTCTTACCAGTGATGGTCTTTAAGAAACTACATTGTCAGGGGGGTGAGGTTGAGGCAGCGGCTACCTCAAGGGTGAGGACCTCCAATGAGGGGTCTGGTGCCTGCATCTTAAAGTTCTGAGGAGCAGCTGGACATGTAGAAGTGCCCCACCTGGTATGATCAGAGAGTATAATGTCTCAGGAAAGCAGTTACGGGCGATGGACTATATCCAGTAGAGACGAAAGTGAGGATGAAAAGCCCAGATCTGCCGAGCCGTCAACATCCTTCACCGCAGGCCCGGCAGGCAGCATCAAGGGAGCCCACATACACCTGCTCTGAGGCTCGCAAAGCAGCACACAAGAGACAGATCTCCCCTGTGAAATTCAGCCACACAGATTCAGTATTACCTCCCAAACAGCAGAAGAGTGGTTCCCAGGAAGCCCTGGGCTGGTGTCTGTCCAGCAGCAATGATGAACTAGCAGCCCAAGGCACAGAAAGACCGGCCTAAGGACACAGTGGCCCAGGAGAGAAATGATGTCTCCTTCCCTACCCGGAGTGCTGCCCAGAGAGCAGAGACCGTGGTCTTCCTGCCAGGCACAGGGCCCAAGGGCTAGAAGAAGAGTGAGACCTCAGGAGAAGGCCAGGACATCTGGAACATGCTGGATAAGGGGAACCCCTTCCAGTTTTACCTCACTAGAGTCTCAGGGTCCATATCAAGGATATTTTATCTCCTCTGTTTGGGACACTTGTTTCTTCAGCTCAGTTTAACTATTGTTTCCGTGTGGACTGGCTCATAAAGCAGTATCCACCAGAGTTCAGGAAGAAACCCATCCTGCTCGTGCATGGCGACAAGTGAGAAGCCAAGGCTCACTTACATGCCCAGGCAAAGCCCTATGCAAACGTTTCCCTCTGCCAGGCAAAGCTGGAAATTGCGTTTGGAACACACCACACGAAAATGATGCTCTTGCTCTATGAAGAAGGCTGCGTGTCATCATCCACACCTCCAACCTCATCCGAGAAGACTGACACCAGAACACCCAAGGAGTATGGTTGAGCCCCTTGTACCCACGAATGGACCAGGAAAACCACAAATCTGGAGAATCAAAAACCCACTTTAAAGCTGATCTCATCAGCTATTTGATGGCCTATACACTCCTTCTCTCCAGGAGTGGATACATGCCATCTGGGAACATGATCTCTCTGAAACCAATGTTTACCTTATCGGTTCAACACCAGGACGCTTTCAAGGAAGTCACAGAGATAACTGGGGACATTTTAGGCTTAGGAAGCTTCTGAATGGGCAGGCTTCATCTGTACCTAAAGCCGAGTGCTGGCTATAGTGGGTCAGTTTTCAGGCATTGGCTCCCTGGGAGCTGATGAATCAAAGTGGTTGTGCTCTGAGTTTAGAGAGCTTGCTGGGGGAGGATAGCAGAAATCCAGGAAAAAGTGCAGCTCCTCTTCATCTGATCTATCCTTCTGTGGAAAATGTGCGCGCCAGCTTGGAAGGATATCCTGCTGGGGGCGCTCTTCCCTATGGCATCCAGACAGCTGAGAAACAGAGTTGGCTCCACTCCTACTTTCACAAGTGGCCAGCAGAGACATCTGGCCGCTGCAAATATAGGTCTCCTTGAGTCAAGCAAGACTCCTCCATCAGCACCAGCTACACCTCACCTGCCTGGAAATACTGTGCAGCAGTGGCAGCCATATGTCTGTATATGCCACATATTAAGACGTACATGAGGCCCTCACCAGACTTCAGTAAACTTGCTTGGTTCCTTGTCACGAGTGAGAATCTGTCCAAGGCTGCCTGGGGAGCACTGGAGAAGAACAGCACCCAGCTGAAGGTCGGCTCCTACGAGATCGGGGTCCTGTTCCTCCCTTCGGCATTTGGTCTGGACAGCTTCAAAGTGAAGCAGAAGTTCTTCTCTGACAGCCATGGGCCGACAGCCTCCTTTCCTGTGCCCTATGACCTGCCCCCAGAGCTCTACAGGAGTAAAGATCAGCCGTGGATTTGGAACATTCTTTACATCAGAGCACCAGATACACACGGGAACATGTGGGTGCCCTCCTGAAGCCAAATTCTGTAGAGCTGTGTAAGACGTGGAATCTTCTCATTGGTGTGGGATGTTCGCCTCCCTGAAAGTCTTCTTGCACTGGTTCAAAGCTCTTTACAAAGGTCACTCTTGGTTATGTATCTGCCATTGTCAACATTCTCACTAAAAAAAAACAAGTGTTATTATCTTAATTCACTTTTATATGCTCTTGAAAGCAAGCTATTAAACTTCACAATGTTAAAAAAAAAAAAAAAGAAAGAAAAGAAAAGAAACTACATCAGGGGCTGGAGAGATGGCCTAGCTGTTAAGAGCACAGACTGCTCTTGCAGGGGACCCGGGTTCAAAACCCAGCACTCACATGGTGGCTGACAATCATCTTTAACTCCAGTTCCAGGGGAATCCGACGCCTTTCTTCTGACCTCCGCGGCATTGCACAACATGGGTGCACAAACCTACATGCAGACAGTACATTAATACACATAAAAAAAATAAATAAAATTAAAAAAAAAGAAACTACATCAAGGGAGGGGCTTCTGAGTGTGTAAGCATGTATCTCATGAAGAGAACAGTTATTCCCCTCATCTTTTTTTTTGGTCTTTTCGAGACAGGGTCTCCCTGTAGCCCCAGCTGTCCTGGAACACACTCTGTAGACCAGGCTGGGCTTGAACTCACAAAGATCTGCCTGCCTCTGTCTCCCAAGTGCTAGGATTAAAGGCATACGCCACCACACCCGGCTTCCCCTCATCTTAACATGCCTTCAAATACATTCTGGTTCTTGAAGTTACTGGAACTGACAGCTTCTTGGAGGGCATTCTCCTGCCCAGGTGATTGACATGTTTCTCTAGAATCAGGAAGGCTCTATAGCCTCCTCCAGATAATTCTAATATCTGATAACACTTTCAACAACATAGTAGACTACAAAAATTAGGGGATTTTTTTGGGGGGGAGGGGGAGGTGAGACAAGGTTTCCCTGTAGCCTCAGCTGGCCTAGAATTCTCACTCTCTATGTAGACCAGACTGGCTTTGAACTCACAGAGATCTGCCTGCCTCTGCCTCCCAAGTGCTTGGATTAAAGGTGTGTACCACCAGGCCCAGTGAATTAGGGGATTTTTGTTTTTTCTGTTGCTGTTGGTTTTGGGGGGAGGGGGTTGTTTTGAGAGCCGAGTCTCATGTAGCCCAGACTGGCCTCCTACTCACTGTATACCTGACCTTGACGCCTGCCTCTCCCTCATGAGTGCTGGGATTATAGACATGTACAACTGTCTATAATCAACTGGAGACTGATCCAGGGTTTCATAGGCCAACACTGTACCATTGGAGAGCTATATCACTAATCCAGTGGATTTTTCTATACCACAATGATAAACATGAGAAAGAAAAAGACAGCCTTGTTTACCATAGCCTTAAAACAAAATAAAACGAAGGGTGGTGTATTAGTCAGGGTTCTCTAAAGAAACAGAAGCAACAGGATGAATATATATAACTATATACAATTTATTGATTTGCTCACGTGACGGAGCTCAACAGTAGCGCCGAACTGGAGAGGCAGGGAATCCAGGGAACTGCTCAGTCCGCAAGGCTGGATGTCTCAGGAGTCCCAGTCTAGTGCTGAAGGCCCGAATGGATTCCAGGAGATCTGCCAGTCTCAGTACACGCTGGGATCCGAAAGGTTGATCACAGCAGCAAGACAAACTCACCAGATGAGAGAGAGGCAAGCCGCAGGAAGAAGGAAAAAAGGGGCCAGCTCCCGCTGCCGTGGCCTTAAATACTGCCTGCCGGCAGAAGGTAACACCCACATTTGGGGTGGGCCATCCGGGTTGAGGTGGTCCAATCAGAAGACCCTTTTCTCTTATTTGTTCCTTAGTCCAGTCAAGTTGACACCCAGGATTAACCATGACAAGTCCACCCCTTGTCAACTTGACACCCAATAAATAGCCTCTGCTTAAATGTCAATTGCAAACGATGGCAGGGTCATAATTCCACCTAACATGTTATAAGTATCTCATGTGCAATAGCAAAGCATTATATCTTAGAGTAGGTGGTAATGTCCTTGAGAAGAACTTAGTCCTTCAGTATCTAATAACCTAAATATGACAACACTTAACACATATCTCAGTTGCACATTCAAAGGGGAACACAAGTATCCACTTAATATACATACATATATACATATATATATATATATATATAAACAAGCACATTCTTAACCAAATAGGACGAAGGTTAATATCTATTATAATCCACGTTTCTGCAACTGGTCCCGTGGCTTCAGCTGATATTTATGACTACCTTCTTCTACTACCCATTCTGTATTTCCTCCGCCATCAGCAAGCACCTCTGCAGGTCTTGGCTCTTTCCCTGGAGGAGTGACCCATACCTTCATCCCTGAAGGGTCTGGGCCATTTATTGTCCTGTCTGGTTTGGGTTGTTGGAGTTTCCCATTGACCTTAATCATAGGACATGGTAGCACCAGAAGGCGCCCTACAGCATCTCCTGCCTTCCAGACATAATCTTCCTTGCCCCCATTGTGGAGAAAAAGTCCAATTTCCCCATGGTAGTCTGGATCAATCACTCCTCCTACTACTGTTATTCCTTCCTTAGCCTGTTGGCTTAAAGGCAGTAGAAGCCCGAAGTGGCCAGGGGGAAGTCTTAGCTTCCAGTTCAATAGAACGTTTGCTGTATCTCCTGGCAAAAGCACTCCCCCCATTGGAGCCAAAACGTCTAGACCAGCAGAACGCAAGGTCGTGGGTACAGGAAGCAAAAATTTTCCTACTGGGTCACTAGGGGTGATAGTGAGTGGAATCATTCCCACTTCCACCCCTTGGTTCCTGGACCCATGAATTCTGGCTATAGGAGAAACAGTACCATATAGTGGACGCTGATTCAAAGCATATACTGCTTGCTGGAGAACCTTGCCCCAGCCCTCCAGGGTATTGCTACCTAATTGGCGCTGTAACTGTGTCTTCAAGAGGCCATTCCATCGTTCTATCAAGCCAGCTGCTTCTGGGTGGTGGGGAACATGGTAAGACCAGTGGATACCATGACCATGGGCCCACAGTCGCACTTCTTTGGCTGTGAAGTGAGTTCCTTGGTCAGAAGCAATGCTGTGAGGAATACCATGACGGTGGATAAGGCATTCCGTAAGTCCCTGGATGGTAGTTTTGGCAGAAGCATTACGTGCAGGAAAGGCAAATCCATAACCAGAATAAGTATCTATTCCTGTAAGAACAAAACGCTGTCCCCTCCATGATGGAAGTGGTCCAATGTAGTCAACCTGCCACCAGGTTGCTGGCTGGTCACCCCGGGGAATAGCACCATATCGGGGGCTCAATGTTGGTCTCTGCTGTTGGCAAATCTGGCACTCGGCAGCAGCTGTAGCCAGATCAGCCTTAGTGAGTGGGAGTCCATGCTGTTGAGCCCATGCATAACCTCCATCTCTGCCACCATGACCACTTTGTTCATGGGCCCATTGAGCAACAACAGGGATAGCTGGAGAAAGAGGCTGACAATCCACAGAACGAGTCATCCGATCTACTTGATTATTAAACTCATCCTCTGCTGAGATCACCTTTTGATGAGCATTTACATGAGACACAAGTATCTTCACATCCTTTGACCATTCAGAGAGCTCTATCCACATACTTCTTCCCCAAATGTCTTTCTCACCAATTTTCCAGTCATGCTCCTTCCAAGTCCCTGACCATCCAGCCAAACCATTGGCTACAGCCCATGAATCAGTATATAATCGAACCTCTGGCCATTTCTCCTTCCAGGCAAAATGCACAACCATGTGCACTGCCCGAAGTTCTGCCCACTGTGAAGACTTTCCTTCACCAGTGTCCTTTAGGGTTGTTTCAGAAATTGGCTGTAATGCTGCAGCTGTCCACCTCTGGGTGGTGCCTGCATAGCGTGCAGAACCATCAGTAAACCAGGCCCTAGTCTTCTCTTCCTCAGTCAACTGATCATAGGGCAAACCCCATGAAGCCATAGGTGCATGCTTAAGCCCAGGAGACATTGTAACAGGAGTGGGAACCATAGGCATTTGGGCAACTTCTTCATGTAGCTTGCTTGTGCCCTCAGGGCCTGCCCGGGCCCTGTCCCGTATGTACCACTTCCATTTGACAATGGACTGTTGCTGTGCACGTCCTACTTTATGGTCTGGTGGGTCAGATAACACCCAGCTCATGATGGGCAGCTCAGGTCGCATGGTGACTTGGTGGCCCATTGTCAAACGTTCAGTTTCCACTAAGGCCCAATAGCAGGCTAAGAGCTGTCTCTCAAAAGGAGAATAGTTGTTTGCAGATGAAGGTAGAGCCTTGCTCCAAAATCCCAAGGGCCTCCGCTGTGATTCCCCTATGGGAGCCTGCCACAGACTCCAGACAGCATCTCTATCTGCCACTGATACCTCAAGCACCATTGGGTCTGCTGGATCATATGGCCCTAGGGGCAGAGCAGCCTGCACCGCAGCCTGGACCTGTTGAAGAGCCTTTTCCTGTTCCAAGCCCCACTCAAAGTTTGCTGCCTTACGAGTCACCTGATATATGGGTCGTAGTAACACACCCAGATGAGGAATGTGCTGCCTCCAGAATCCAAAAAGACCCACCAGACGTTGTGCTTCTTTCTTGGTGGAGGGAGGGGCCAGGTGCAACAACTTATTCTTTACCTTAGAAGGAATGTCTCTGCATGCTCCACACCACTGAACTCCTAGAAACTTCACCGAGGTAGATGGCCCTTGAATTTTAGTTGGATTTATTTCCCATCCTCTCATGCGCATATGCTTTACCAACAAGTCTAGGCTAGCTGCTACCTCCTGTTCACTGGGTCCAATCAACATAACATCATCAATATAGTGGACCAGTGTGATATTTTGTGGAAGAGTCAGGCGATCAAGATCCCTTCTAACTAAGTTATGGCACAACGCTGGAGAGTTAACATACCCCTGAGGTAAGACAGTAAAGGTATACTGTTGGCCTTGCCAGCTGAAAGCAAATTGCTTCTGGTGGTCCTTATGAACCGGTATTGAGAAAAAAGCATTGGCCAGATCAATAGCTGCATACCAGGTACCAGGAGACATATTAATCTGCTCGAGTAAGGACACCACATCTGGTACAGCGGCTGCAATTGGTGTCACTACTTGGTTGAGTTTTCGATAGTCAACTGTCATTCTCCATGATCCATCTGTCTTTTGCACAGGCCAAATTGGAGAGTTAAATGGAGATGTGGTAGGAATCACCACCCCTGCATCTTTCAAATCCTTGATAGTGGCATTAATCTCCGCAATCCCTCCAGGGATACGATACTGTTTTTGGTTCACTATTTTCCCTGGTAGAGGCAACACCAATGGTTTCCATTTGGCCTTTCCAACCATAATAGCCCTCACTCCACAGATCAGGGAACCAATGTGGGGATTCTGCCAATTTCTAATTATATCTATCCCAATTATACATTCTGGGACTGGGGAAATAACTACGGGATGCGTTCTGGGACCCACTGGGCCCACCGTGAGTCGGACTTCAGCCAAAACTCCATTTATCACCTGACCTCCATAGGCCCCTACTTTAACCGGAGGGCCACAATGCTTTTTAGGGTCTCCTGGGATCAGTGTCAACTCAGAACCAGTATCCAATAGGCCTCGAAAAGTCTGATTATTTCCTTTTCCCCAGTGTACAGTTACCCTAGTAAAAGGCCTCAGGTCCCTCTGGGGAAGGACAGGAGGAAGGCAAACAGCATAACTCTTTGGTATTGTGACAAGGTCCTTCCTCACTGGAACCCGGCCACCCCTTCATTCAAGGGGTTCTGGGTCTGTGAACTGTCTCAAGTCTGGAAACCGGTCAACTGGGCGGGATTCGCTACTCCTAAAATCAAATGTTGACTTCCTGTCATTCGTTCTAGAGCTTTTCTGCTTATACAGATCAAATAAAAACTTAGTAGGCTTCTTATGTATTTGGTTCCTGGGAACACCATGATTAATTAGCCAGTTCCAAAGATCATTTCGGGTCATGCCATTATAGGTATTGTTTTGCCTTTGCCACCCATTATGATAATTACTGTAACTACGCTCATCTGGCCTTCTGCGATTCAGTGCTGCCACCTGACGCCTACCCTGAGGTCCTGTTAGACCTACTACGTGTACATTTAATTTATGCAAACGAGCCACAACTTCTCTAACTGTAAGATCTGGCATAAGAAATAGAGCAAAAACAAAGCTCTTCAAATGTTCTGGTGTCTCTCTCAGTACTTTCCATCTTATAAATTCAGTGAGTGGCATGTCCTCTGGGTCCTCATATTGTGGAGAATGTGGTTTTACACTTCGAATCCACTCGAGCATGCCCATCTGCCTGACCCTCACAATCCCTTCATCAATACTAAGCCAAGGAATATCAGGCATCTCTAACTCGCTGTTAGTAGGCCATGTTTTAATAAATACATCAGCCAACCATTCAAATAAACTTTTAACACCTTTTTTAACTGCTCGAGCTTCCATGTTAAACCTAGAATCTCTACTCAGTGGGCTCATATCGATAAACTCAGTATGATCCAATTTTATATTCCTTCCACCATTATCCCACACCCTTAAAATCCATTCCCACACATATTCCTTAGGCTTCTGCCGGAATGAATCAGCAAACTCATTAATTTCTTTAGTAGTATATCGCACCTCCTCGTGGACCACACTTTCTATCTCACCTTGAGGGGCTTGCTTAGACTTCAATCTGGTTATAGGTCTAGAGGCAACAATTGTTGGGCCCTGAGGGACATCAGCTCCCACTGGGAGGGGGGGATTAATTTCCTCAGGCAAGGGTGGGGAGGAGGGATCTGCAGGGTGTGGATTCTCTGCTGAGGGTGGGGAGGTTAATTCCTCAGATAAAGAAAATCCCTCAGAATCCGAGGGTTCAAAATCCTCATCATCATAGTTCTCCCACACATCTCCATCCCAAGTTTCAGGGTTCCACCCTTTCCCCACCAGTGCTCTCACTTTAACTGCTGACACTTTTCGTGGCTGGGAATTAAATTTGCGTTGTAAATCAGCCAACCGTATAATAAGGGCTCCAGCTTGATTTTCTGCTGCTTTAGCTCTTTGGCTGCTGGAGAGAAGATTCTCTTCCAGAGCACACTTGGAAACCTTTAAACTGTTGTTTCGAATCCGGAGCTGGTCATTTTTATCACCGAGCTCCATATTTTCGTCTAACAGTTTATCCAGACATGCTAGGAGCAACAAGGCAACATCATTATTTTCCTGATTTTTCTGCAATTTCTCGAACGTTTTATATATAGAGTCACTAAATTCCTTGCTTCTCACAAGAGGTGAGTTAGGTGAGTCAAATGGATCTATCTTCATAATTAGATCAAATAGTCTGCACCAAGGATTATCATTCCTCTTCATGCCACCAGGAGAGCCTTCAGTAACTCTAGGCTTCATTGGGTTGGAGAGCTGGCTCCAGAGGCTACCAAGCCCACTAAAGAAATTCATCCTTTCAATTCTGTTTCTCTAGAACCACTTCTGGTACCAAAATCTGTATTAGTCAGGGTTCTCTAAAGAAACAGAAGCAACAGGATGAATATATATAACTATATACAATTTATTGATTTGCTCACGTGACGGAGCTCAACAGTAGCGCCGAACTGGAGAGGCCGGGAATCCAGGGAACTGCTCAGTCCGCAAGGCTGGATGTCTCAGGAGTCCCAGTCTAGTGCTGAAGGCCCGAATGGATTCCAGGAGATCTGCCAGTCTCAGTACACGCTGGGATCCGAAAGGTTGATCACAGCAGCAAGGCAAACTCACCAGATGAGAGAGAGGCAAGCCGCAGGAAGAAGGAAAAAGGACCAGCTCCCGCTGCCGTGGCCTTAAATACTGCCTGCCGGCAGAAGGTAACACCCACATTTGGGGTGGGCCATCCGGGTTGAGGTGGTCCAATCAGAAGACCCTTTTCTCTTATTTGTTCCTTAGTCCAGTCAAGTTGACACTCAGGATTAACCATGACAGGTGGAGAGATGGGTCAATGGTTAAAAGAACTGTACGTTCTTGCAGAAGACCTGGATTCAAATCTCAGCACCCACATGCTGGCTGACAACAGTCCATAACTCCAGTTCCACAGGATCCGACTCCCTCTTCTGATCTCCATAGGCATCACATGATATAGGTATATTTACATACATACAGGCAATAAATACACTCAAACACATAAAATAAAAATAAACAAATAAAAAATTTAAAAACAAAAGAAAACCAAAAATCTATAAATAAACCTAATCAAGGAGGTGAAAGACCTACAATGAAATCTTGAAAATACCAAAGAAGCCAGGCATGGTGGTATATGACTTTAATTCCATCACTCAGGAGGTAGATGTGGGTAGATCTCTGTGAATTCGAGGCCAGCCTGGTCTACATAGTGAGTACCAGAACAGCTGAGGCTACAGGGAGACCCAGTGTCAAAGACCAAAAGCAGAAGAAAGAAAAAAAAACCCTATAAACTTTGGGGGGAGGGTGGAGAGATGGCTCAGTGGTTGAGAGCACCAGCTGTGCTTGCAGTGGACCTGGGTTCAATTCCCAGCACCCACATGGAGGCTAACAACCATCCATAACTCCAGTTTCAGGGGAATCCAATGCCTTCTTCTGACTCTGTGGGCATTTCAGGGGTGCACTTACACATGCAGGCAATACAATCATACACATAAAATACAAATAATAAATAAAATACCAAATAAATGCTGAAGGGAGGTTGGAGAGATGGCTCAGTGGTTAAAAGCACTGGCTGCTCTTCCAGAAGACCTGGGTTGGGTTCCCAGCACCTATATTGCAGCTAACATCCATCCATACACCCTCTTCTGGCCTCCATGGAAATTGCACACACAAGTGCACTTACATAAATGCACACAAGACACTCATACACATAAAATAAATATTTTTTAAATAAATACTGAAGAAAATTGAAGACATTAGAAAATTTTATTACCTCTCATTCTCATGGTTTGACACAATTAAATGTGAAACTGGGGGCTGGAGATGTAGCTTCGCTGGTAAGAACTTGCCTAGCATGCACAGAGCCCTGAATTTCATCCCTAGCATGACATAAAAAACTGGATGTAGTGGTATACACCTGTAATCCCAGAACCTGGGAAGCAGAGGCACAAGTTGTTACATAGCAAGTTCAGCACCAGTCCAGATTACAGAAGACTTTAAAAAAATGTGTTTAATAGATCAAAGACTGTAATATACCATTGAAACTTCTCAAATTTCAAGATGTAGGTATAGGCGAATACTTTTTTTTTAGGCAAATACTTTAATAGCTGTGAGAATGACTTTTCTGAACAAGTGATTTTTGTCTAACCTTGTATCCAAAGTTAATCCTATGTTTTGAGATCATTTAACACTATCTCAATTTACTAGGCCTTGGGCTCCTTCTGTAAGCTAAACATAGAGCTTTAGTCCCTCCTGATTCTTCCGTGCCCTTGACCCTGTACAATGGTAAGTATTTGTGTGTGTTGTGACCATCAAACTCCCCTTTGTATTGCAAACAGGTGTAATTAAATGGGTAATATCTATTCATACTTTTATGTGCTGTTCTAGGTTAATAGGGGTCAAAAGGGACATAATTCTTTGATAACAGTTCCTCTTTTCCTTTCCCATTTCATGCTGTGCAGTAGTTGAGTGGACAAAGAAAGGATGGGAGTCACTGATGAAGCTTCAAGCAGAGGATCTGAGACTCATGGTCCCCAGATGCAGATCCTTCTCTGTCCAGAGTTTTTATTTAGTACTGAAATAACGGATGAATTCACAGGAAATATTGTGCCAAAAACATGTAAGAGATACAATAATAAGTTACACAGAATAACAAGTTAAGGAATACAATGTGTAGACGTTATCAGGCAAAGGAAACTTTAAACTAAAATTAGTCATAGAGGTCAGCCAACCAGAGTGTTTTTCAAGAACTTAAGAACACATAATTTCAGTGCTCTCATGGAAAAAAAAAAAAAAAAAAAAAAAAAGAACACATATTTTGCCCCAGAGGTTTGCCTTCTGGGTAAACTGCTAGCAGTGATCACGTACTTCTTTTGTCACTTCATTGAACATTAATTCTGGAAGTATGCCACAAGCCACCGAGTCCCAAGGCATATTAACTTCATGGAGCAGCTTGCTGCATTTCCCCCTTTTTGTTTAACAGATCTACAATATAAAACAGAGATTACAGCTGCTTCGTCTCTCAGCTGTTGTTGTCTTAAGGTCGGTTTCCAGACTGAGCAAAAGAAACAAGGAATACAGAGTATAATTACAAGTAACCCCAAAGAGAAATTTCCAGACCATTTTAATTGACTTAAAGAATTTAAGGATTGTAATCCATCTGAAATGTCTTGTAATAATTCCTTTCCCTAAATGGTTCCTATTTAATCCTTAAATGTATCAGAGATATGTTCTTGCAATTTCACTATTTCTTCAGTCATATTTCCATGCTTTAACAAAGGTTTTCTGGGGCTGGAGAGATGGCTCAACAGTTAAGAGCACTGACTGCTCTTGCAGATGGCAGGGGCTAGATTCCCAGCACCCACATGGCGGCTAAGAAGGGTCTTTAGTGCAGGGCGTGGTGGTACACACCTTTAATCCTAGGCAGAGGCAGGTGAGTCTCTGTGAGTTCAAGGCCAGCCTGGTCTGCAGAATGAGCTCCAGGCCAGCTGGGACTAAGGGGAGAGACCCTGTCTCAAAAAAAAAAAAAAGTTTTCTAAATTAAATTGTTTTTGTAACCAATTGTTTGATCCCCTAGCATCACTACTGTTTGTCATCAATTAGCAATTTTAGCATTAATTTCACTATAATCTGTGTCTGAGATGTTCATAGTTGTTCAGAGTCCAGTGCCAATTGGACACAAATTCTGTTTGAATGGATGGATGTAAAGCAGTCCCAGCTACTGCCGCTGTGGTAATGATAGCAATAATTCCCATTATAATAGCAACGATTAGTCCAACCACTCTTAGTCCTTTTCACCAATCCGTTGATCAATTGATGGAGATACATGGTCATGGGATTATCTTGCCATTCTCAGTTCAAATGTACAGGTAACTAAAGTCCTGTACAAGTCCTAAGTATATAAATGCTTTCCTGTGAGAAGTTAACTGAAATAGTATGGTTAAGGCAAGTATAAAGAGTACAGTTATGGAGTTTACGGCGCCTGCACAATGGGGGGGAGGGGGGCTGCACCCTGCTTTACGCAGGCGTTATGGACGGAGAAAAGCCCCGAGCTCAGGATTGCTTGATCAAGCGCAGCAGGGAAGGATCCGTTTTGGCGGGCGGTTGGCATTGTGCAGAGGCATCCGTTGCGGTGGTTTGTGGTGCAGCTTTTACCATGGAGGACTCGGGCAGGCCTTAGTGATCCTGGTGGCCTTGGTCCTTCAGGTGGAGCAACATGGGAAAGAAGACCAAGCGGACTGCTGATAGACCTTCGGAGGATGAGGAGGAGCATGTCGTGGAAAAGGTGTTAGACAGGCGCGTGGTGAAGGGGCAAGTGGAGTATCTGTTGAACTGGAAAGGCTTTTCTTTTTTTTTTTTTTTGTTTTTTTTTTGGTCTTTTTGAGACAGGGTCTCCCTGTAGCCCCAGCTGTCCTGGAACTCCCTATGTAGACCAGGCTGGCCTTGAACTCACAGAGATCTACCTGCCTCTGCCTCCAGAGTGCTGGAATTAAAGGGGTGCACCACCACGCCTGGCCTGTCACCATTTTTCTAAAGAGGAGGGGCTGGAGAGATGACTCCGTGTTTAAGAGCACCAACTGCTCTTGCAGAGGATCCAGGTTCGATTCCCAATACCCACATAGCAATCTTTAAACTAGGAGTGGTGGGTGAAAATAACAAACCCCAGGAAAAATCAAAAGGCAACAAGAGGGAGGATCACGTATTTTTATTGGACAGCACTGGTAGAAGATAGGGGGAAATACGGTGACGGTGACCAGCAATGAAAGCGAACCCGACAGGTGGCAGCGGTGCCAGCAGGTGGGCCCCCTTCACCACCTGGCCTCGGTACTAGGCCAGAGCGCTATTGCTGAGCACACCTGCGCGCCCACCGAGGTGTGCGTAGGTGAACCCTGGCGCTGCGCCCACGACCCCTCCCCCCGTATTTTTTTTCTGGCACCAACTGTCAGTCTCGCACTTTTCTACTGAGATCTATATAGAAGGTTGGAGGTGCATGGAACAAACAAGGCCCCAGAGAGCTCCACCTAGTTCACAGGATAAAATTTCTCAGCAGAACTTGGAGTCAGCAATGGCTAAGCCCCGGGTGGTGGTAGCTCCTGTGCTAATGTCTAAGCTGTCTGCGAACGCCCCCGAATTTTACCCATCAGGTTATTCTAATTGTACAGAATCCTATGAGGATGGTTGTGAGGATTACCCCACTCTATCAGAATATGTCCAGGACTTTCTGAATCATCTTACAGAGCAGCCTGGTAGTTTTGAAACAGAAATTGAACAGTTTGCAGAAACTTTGAATGGATGGGTTACAACAGATGATGCTTTGCAAGAACTTGTAGAACTAACTCATCTACCAACAGGCTACGTCTATTCCAAATTTCTCCTATATGGGAGGACGCCTGTGTCATTACCTGTCCCACCATCTGACAATTAGCCCACAGAGTGGCAACTTCCGCCAATTGCTACTTCAAAGATGTCGAACCGAATATGAAATTAAAGATCAAGCTGCAAGAGGGGATGAAGTGACTGGAAAATGGTTTCATGCATTTGTACTATTTCTGGGAGAACTTTATCTTAACCTAGAGATCAAAGGAACAAATGGACAGGTAACAAGGGCAGATATTCTTCAGGTTGGTCTTCGGGAATTACTGAATGCTCTCTTCTCTAATCCTATGGATGACAACTTAATTTGTGCAGTAAAATTACTAAAGTTGACAGGGTCAGTTTTAGAAGATACTTGGAAAGAAAAGGGAAAGTCTGGTTTGGAAGAAATTATTCAGAGAATTGAAAATGTTGTCCTAGATGCAAACTGCAGCAGAGATGTAAAACAGATGCTCTTAAAGCTTGTAGAACTCCAATCGAGTAACTGGGGTAGACTCCATGCAACTTCAACATACAGAGAAGCTACACCTGAAAATGATCCAAGCTACTTTATGAATGAACCAACATTTTTTTTTGTCTTTTCAAGACAGGGTCTCCCTGTAGCCCCAGCTGTCCTGGAACTAACTCTGTAGACCAGGCTGGCCTTGAACTCACAAAGATCTGCCTGCCTCTGCCTCCCAAATGCTAGGATTAAAGGTGTGCACCACCACGCCTGGCTATGAACCAACATTTTATACATCCGATGGTGTTCCTTTCACTGCAGCTGATCCAGATTACCAAGAGAAATATCCAGAGTTACTTGAAAGAGAGGATTTTTTTTTCCAGATTATGAAGAAAATGGAACAGATTTATCAGGAGCGGGTGATCCATATTTGGATGATATTGATGATGAAATGGACCCAGAGACTGAAGAAGCTTATGAAAAGTTTTGTTTGGAATCAGAGCATAAGCAAAAACAGTAAAGTTAAATTTGAGGAAAAAAAAAAAAAGGCAACAAGAGGAAGTCCAGTCTCTTGAACAGTGCTGATGATATTCAAAAAAAAGAGAGAACAAAGCAATGATATCACTCAGGGCTTTGAGAGAGGACTGGAACCAGAGAAGATCATTGGGGCAACCTACTCTTGTGGTGACTTAATGTTCCTAATGAAATGGAAAGACATAGATGAAGCAGACGTGGTTCTTGCAAAAGAAGCTAATGTGAAGTGTCTGCAAATTGTGATAGCATTTTATGAAGAGAGACTGAAGTGGCATGCATATCCAGAGGATGCAGAAAGCAAAGAGAAAGAAAGCGCAGAGAACTGAAGGAGGGGTGGTCTCTTGTTATTTGTACATAATACGTTCACGTTCCTGGCTCCTCTCCCTTCTCCCAGCCCTTTCTATCCTAAACACATCCATTAAAGAGTGCTGATCACTGTGCTCCTTGGAGAAATGTTGGTATTGGTTCTCTTGTAACATAGTGATGGTCTGATTCATAAGTGAAACTCTGTGAAGACCAGACATTTACATACTGTGTGTAATTCCCACAGTTTTTTCCTTTACCTTGATCTTTTTCTTCTCCCCTGTAATTTTTTTTTGTCTTTTTGAGACAGGGTCTTATTGGGAGCCATGGCTAGCAGGCAATGGTCTTGCCACAGCTATCCAGAGTCACCTTAGGTCTCTGTTTCCCCAAGGCTCATCCATCTAGCACTAGGCAACTGACCAAGCTTATAGTTAACTTATTAGGATGTCATGCCCTATTTGGCTGGAGTACCCTGCTTCTTCTTGGGAATTCACCCACCCATAACCTTCCCCAGAATACAATGGGCAGTTGGGTATCCTAGCAACCTAACGGCCTTAAACTATGCCAACTGGGGCTGTTTCCTTCTACTTGCTCCTATATAATCTGCCTTACAAAAAATAAACTTTGAGACCTTGATCAGATTCTTGTCTTGGTCTCCTTCTTCGTGTCTGCTTTTTCTCTCATTCAGGTTACTTTCCCCTCGGGCCCTAGTTGAAGACCCCGTGGGCCAGGGCAAGTGGCGCCCAACGTGGGGCTCGAGGTACGAGAGCAGACCTGAACGCTGCTCATCATAGAGAGGACGTCCTTCTTTCACTTGGATCACCACCCATCAGGTGAGTCAGATCCGCATTTGTGACCACTGCAGGCAATGGCCTGTAATACAGGTCACACATGGTGATCACTGCAGGAGTAATCCGCCTGTAATACTGATCATGGGAGGTAAGTGGAGTGGCAAATTACTCAGTAAGAGAGTAGCTCGGTAAGAGAGCATGGGACAAACACTTAGTAAGCATGAATTGTTTATACAGGGCTAAAAAATTCCCTCAAGACATGAGGAACTAGGGTTAAGAAAAAGGATTTAGTTAAGTTCATTTTTCTAGAGGACGTCTGTGCTTGGTTTCCTCAAGAAGGAACCATAGATGAAAAATGGTGGAGCCGTGTTGGTGACTGCCTAAGAGATTATTATCAAGCCTTTGGCCCAGAGAAGGTCCCTGTACAGGCATTTTCTTACTGGAATCTCATAAATGATGTTCTACAGGTTGTTCATTTTCAGTCAGAGGTTTCAAAATTAATACAAGATGGTGAACATTATCTCAGAAAAGGTTTTAAGACTAGTCAAATCTCTCCTGTTCAAAAGTCCCCCCTAAAGGCCATGGTCTCTCTCCCCCACCCCCACCGAGATATGCCACCTCTGCCTCGAGGGGCCCCTGGACACCAGCCGGCCTTAAAAAACAAAGTGCTTTAAAAGGTACCTAGCATAAGCTCCTGTTTTGGTTTCAGTTTTTTTGTTTCTGTGGCACCAGGGCTGCTGCCTTAGAGGAAGGTCGGATGCGACTAGTTCCTCTGTGCATGAGAAAATTAGGATGCTCCGACTCTCCAGTAGATGAACAGGAGGTTTGTCTGATACTGGACTTAGAATGGTCTAGTATCCAGGGTTTGGGGGCACAGACAGTGGGTCCGGCCCTTTGGCTCTGATCATGGCAGACAGCCCCTGCCGTCTGAGTCTTTTCTGTGTCCTCTGTGTTCTCACCATGTTTGTTTGATCTGTGGTCTTTGTGTTTTTCTCCTCATTACCGCTTTTGATTCTGTTCTTCTGTACTTCAAATCTAACATGGGACAACCTACTTCTTCTAATCCCCTACTCCCCTCTCTCCTGTGCAGGCAAGCATGCACACAAAGGGCCCATGCTGTGAGCTCCAAGCAGCTAGAGCTGTTACTGTTCCACTCCCCTAGAAATATAAGATCCATCATAGTAAGATGCCAGGCAGCTGGCCCTCCTTAACAGGACTGTTAGTTAAGGTGGAACTGACATTTAATAAAATCAACTCAGCATTTGGGGGCTTTGAGTACAAAAGTGTTTTAATGGAGCTAAAAAAAAGGTCTTAAACTCTAAATGTGTGTAAATGTGACAATAAAAAATTAATGGTTCCACAGCCCTACACAGCCAAGGTGTACAGACCAGAAAACTGAGAACTTTCTGTGCATTGACATCAAGTTATTCTATGAGATTAAAAAAAAAAAAAAGGAATCTCTCATTACATTAAGTCATATGTTTATGCAAGCTGTCTATGTGTTAACTGTTCTCCCATGTGTCTGAGATTCGTGTCATGTGTGTTCTTCTTTGTTGGTTTCTGTTAAAAGTGGCCACTTCGAAATTCTTTCATTCTGTATTGTGCACATAAATTAAGTTTACTTTTGGCATGCCTCTTAAACTTTTTCAAAGGCCTAATTTAAACCTGGGTTCCTAAGTTCCTACAGAGAAAATTCTAAACTGGTTATCTAAAGGTTTTATTTGTTATCTGTTAACACTGGATTTGATCCCCAAATTAAACTGTTTTAAAGTTGCAGGAATTCTAACTTCAGTTTCCTTTCAACTCATTTTCCAGACCTCTAAAGACCTGATTTTTAACCCTTATGGTTGAAACAAATGTCCATTTTCTTTTCTTCTACCTAGCCAGGCTTTTGACAGCTGTGCCACCATAAACAGTGGCACACAGCTTCCCCTGGATGCCTGTAGACTACAATATCTTCCCTCCAATGAAACAGCCTAAAATGTTTTTGGTATTGTTCATTGCTTAATTGTCTTGGTTTTGTACTGCCTTGGTAGGAATGAATGTTTTCTGACACTTTATTCTTTAGCTTCTTCCTTGGTTAAATTGACTTTAATTATCGTATTGTGACTTTAGTTATGGCTAGCCTTCAGTACAAAATGGGCATATAATTCTGTTTTTCATCACTTGTTAAAATATTTCAATAAGTTCATAGTTTAAAACTAAAGGTGTAAAACATCAATGACAACATGATAAGAAAAACTGTATTAGCCTCCTCAGCCTTGAGAATGCAATTGGGGCTGTATGCTTTAAATGACATCTCTAAAAAATGAAAACATGTCTGACAACAAGGTATGTGGGTCTGTTCAATACAAACACTAGATTAAAAATCTCTTATACTGTTAACAACTCTGTAATAAACTTACAGCATATTAAGAATCTATCAGACCATTAATGGACAGTATATGGTGTTTTCTCCAATGTATGTATGTCTCTGTATGATAACAATGTATGTCTGTGCCTCTGTTCAGTACAACTTTTATAAATTACTATAACCAAAGTTATAGTAAGTTAGTGTGGTTATAAAGTACTGTTCACTTTTCAAAATTCTATAATGTGGTTATAGCACATACAAAAAAACTGTGTTCCGATCTGAGATCTCCTGAGCCCAGCAGAAGGAAGAGGGGGAGACAGGCAGGCTTGTGTGACTCTTGAGATCTGAGATCTCCTGACCCAGCGGAAGGTGCCGGAGCGCGGGCTGAAGAGCCCCCCCACCCCCCCACCCCCGCCAACTGAGATTACGAAGAAGCATCTGAAGGAGGCAAGCAAAGCAAGCCTTCAACACAGTGAAGAGGCATTTAGGACTCACATTGGAATACAGGCAAGGAGAAGCCCATATGCCAGGATCACGAAGAAGAGACTACACTGGAAAGGGGCAGGATAATCCCGTGCCAGCTTTACCAACCCTATGAAAGACTCCAGGCATGAATCCCTCTGGGATGCCCACAGAGACACAGACATCAGAAACACAAATCGGGAAAATACTGAAAAGAAACTACAAGATCCATAAAGCAAATTAAAGATCTAAGAAAAAGAGAAGAGAAACTCAAGAAGGGGACTGAGAGAGAGAGAGAGAAGAGAGAGAAGGAGAGAGAGAGAGAGAGAAGAAAAAAAAAAAAAAAATAAAGCGAAAAAAGAAGAAGAACAAGAAAAATCATGTGAAAAAAGAAAAAGAAACCAACCAGCGAACAAAGAGCTACAAGAAGAGATCACAGAAGCTCCAAAAAAAAATGGAAACACTAAAGAAAATCAGAAAGAGGAAATGAAAAAAAGAATCAAACATCTCATACCATTCAAGAGGAAAGGAAGAAAACAGCCCTCAGAATCAAAATGAGAAGGAAGCAAGAAGAAAATATCAAAACCTGCGAAGAAACACAGAGATCAACTAAAAACCTCAAGGAAGATAGTGAAAAATTAAAAAATACACAAAATGGAAAACCAGGAGCTGTGGGACACTTATGAAAAGATCCAACCTCCGCATCATAGGGAATAGAGGAAGGAAGTAATCCCAAGGAATGGTATTGAGCAGAAATTTCAACAAATAATAGATGAAAACTTCCCCAAACGAAAAAAGAGCAACCAATACAATACAAGAAGCACATAGAACTTCCAAACAGACAAGATCAGAAAAGAAATTCTCCACATCATAGTTAAAATGCTAGACACCCAAAACAAAGACAAAATCCTTAAAGCCACAAGAGAAAAAACAACAAGTGACATATAAGGGGAAACCCATCAGAATTACAACGGACTTCTCAACGCAACAATGAAAGCAAGAAAGACCTGGAGCAAAGCATTCCCAGTGTTAAGGGACAATAGATGCCAACCCAGGTTACTATACCCAGCAAAAATGTCACATAATAGTGGAGAGAGGAGAAGGACAGGAATTCCTATGGAATAGAGAATAAGAACAAAAAAAAAAAGACATGAAACCAACCTTCAGAGAATACTTGAAGCAATCAAAGAACAGGAAGAAAGAGCAACCACCCAGGCACCTAGACAAGGAATACATAAAAGCATAACTGCAGAAGAGCAAGAATAAGCCTAAATCAAAACGACAGATGGATAAGTAAGGCAAGAAGGAGCAACCCAAACCTCTCAGTCCTAACCTTAAATATTAAATGGACTAAAATTCCCCAAATCAAAAGACTAGACTGGGAGACCATGGATTAGGAAAAGAAATCCATTGATATGGCTTCTAAAGAAACAAATCTTACCTTTCAAGGACAGGCACACAACTTAAAGTAAGTTATGGAATGGGTAAAAAAAACTATTCCAAGCTCATAATGTACCAAAAAGAAAAGCAGGTGTTGGCTAATTTTCATATTGGTTAAAATAACTTCAAAGTAAAAGAAAATTCAGAAGAGATAAAGAAGGCCATTACATTTTCATCAAAGGAACAATCCACACCAGAGAAGATTTCACAATATTGCAGATACCTATATGCCCAAATTATGGTGCCACCAAACTTTATAAAACATTGCTCCAAGGACCACAAGTCACAGACTACCCCAGCACACTCATAGTGGGAGATTTCAATTACCCGAATGAGTCCTTTGGATAGTACACAGGACAAAAAAATAAACAGAGAACATCTGAACTGAACAATATGATACACCAAATGGACCTCATAGACCTCTACCGAACATTCCATCCTAATACCAGAGAATACACTTCTATCAGCACCCCACTGGACATTCTTCCAAAAATCGACCACATCACTGGACACAAGAAAGAAACCTCTACAATACAAAAAGATTGAAATAATTCATTGCATCCTGTCAGACCACAGTGCATAAAAAGCTAATATCAACACCAGGACAAGCCCTCCTGCCTACAAGAACCATGGAGACTAAAACACACACTCTTGAATAATGAATATGGGTCAAGGAAGAGATAAAGAAAGAAATAAAAAACCTTCCTGGACCTGAATGACAAGAGATAGAAAAAGACTTGAATCAACACAACAAAACCAATGGGAACTTAAAGCAGTTCCTAGGAGGGAAGTTATAGCCCTGGCTGCCTACATTAGAAAAAACAGGAGAACAGAAAATCAAAGTGAACGATCTACACACTTACCGCTAAAAGCACTTGAGAGGCAACACAGATGAACCTAAACGCCAAACACCACAGGAAGAAATACCCAACATCAGAACGCCAATCAATGAAAATAGAAACAAAGTAAACAAACAAAAATCAATGAGTCCAAGAGTTGTTCTTGAAAGGATAAAAAAGATAACCAGACCTCTAGCCCAGTTAACCAAAAGAAAGAAGGAACAACTCCAATAATACCAATCTGAGATGAAAGGGCGAATCACAGACAGAAGAAAAAGAGATCAAGAAAATTTATGGGAAATATTACCAAAACCTATATTCTAACCAAGTATGAAAACTAGAGAAATGGAGGGGGTGAATATGCTGAAATCCTGGGAATCAAACAAACTTGGTCAAGAGGAGACAGCAGCTTAAAACAGACCCATTAACATATGAAGAAAAATAGAGGTATGTATAAGAAGCCTCCCAACTAAAAAAAAAACCCAGGCCCCAGACGGTTTTTCACAGCAGAAATTCTATAAAACATTTCCAAAAGACCTCCACCATGATTATGAAACTGTTTAGTAAGTATACAATCAGAGGAATCTGCCCAAATTCCTTCTATGAAGCCAAACATACTCTATTACCAAAACAGGCAAAGATCCAACTAAAAAGGGAATTATAGACCCATTCCCTAATGAACACAGATGCCAAAATTCTAAACAGCATACTGGCAAATTGCATACAGCACACAATAAAAAGATATCCATCATGACCACAGTTTGGATTCATACCAGAGTGCAGCAAAATGGATGGTTCACATGAAAAATCAATAAACTCATCAAACACATAAACGGACTCAAAGACAAAAACCACACCATCAACTCAAATTGATCTGAAAAAACCTTGACAAAATTCCAGCATCCTTGGTAGCTTAAAGTCCTAGAAGGAAATTGGATTGGAGGGATCATTCCTCAATTAATCAAAGCCATATACAGGAAACCCACAGTCCAATATCAGCCTAAATGGGAAATGCGAAACATTCCCTTTAAGGTAGGAACTAATGCATGCAATTGCCCCCTGTCACTCATCCTCCTCTTTCAATATAGTGCTTGAAACATTGCTGAGGAATAAGCAAGAAAAGGAAATTAAAGGAGTACTATGGATAAAAGAGGAAGTCAACAAACTCTACTCCCTTTGCTGATGATATGATAGTGTAACTTAAGGGGTGCTTAAAAAAACTCCACCAGAAAAACTCCTAATAATGGATTAACAGCTTCAGCAAAGTGGCAGGATACAAAATCACCGTTAAAAATCAATGGCCGGGGCGGGAGAGATGGCCTAGCGGTTAAGAACGAGCCGCCGCTTCTTACAAGATGACCCAGGTTCGATCCCCACACCCACATTGTGGCCTAGACCGTCTGGAAACCTCCAATTGCAGGAGAACGTCCAGTTCCAGAGGACATCCGAGACCCTCTTCCTGACCTTCCGTGTGGCAAATTTGGCACACGAGGTGCAGACCTGCATGCAGACAGTACATTGATACACTACCGAAAATAACTTTAAAAAAAAAAAAATTAAAAAAAAAAACTCAAAATGGCCTTCTTTAAAAAACAACCAAACAAAAAAAAAAACAATGAGAAAAATTCAAAGAGACCTTCCCACTCACAATCAGCCTCAAACAAATAATATACCTAGGAACAAACCTAACCACAAGCGCACAACAGACCTGCTACAACAAAATTTTAAACCCTTTGAAAGAAAGAAATTGAAGAAGACATCAGAAGATGAAAAAACCTCCCATGCTCATGGATTGGGAAATTAACATTGTAAAAATGTCCATTTTACCAAAACTGCTTAGAGAATTAACGCAAATCCCATCAAAATCCCCAAGATTTTCTCACAGCTTGGAAACACAAGATTTCTTAAAGCATTTGGAATAAACAAAAGACCCCGAAATAGCCAAATCAACCCTGAGTGAAAAGAGCTACCAGGGGGATCTCTATATCTAGATTCAAACTACTAACAGGGCTATAGTCATAAAAACAGCTGGTACTGGCCACACAAAACAGACCGGTTGACCAATGAACAAAACCAAACCAAATCTGAGACACATACAATTCAGCCATCTCAAGGTTTGACAAGGGGGCTAGAAACACAATGGAGAAAAAGACAGCATCTTCAGCAAGTGGTGTTGGCAAAAACGGATCACCACTTGTAGAGAAGAAAGTAAAAACCCCTACCTCTCAGCCCTGTACAAAAAGTCAACTCCAGATGGATTAAAGACCTCAACTTGAAACCCCAAACTCTGAAGGTGATCAGAAGAAGAAGTTGGTAGCAGGAACTTACAACGACATAGGCATAGGAAAAGACCTTCCTAAATAGAGAGCAGCTGCAAAAGACACGGAGTCGAACAATGCAATGACAAAATGGACCTCTCAACTCTAAAACTTTGTACATCAAAAGAAACAATCAATGGAAGTGAAGAGAAAGACCCACAGAGTGGGGAGGAACCCTTCACGCAAATACATCTACAAAAGCATTGATTTCCAGAATTATAAACTTACTCAAAAAAACAAAGAAAAAAGAAAACAAAATGAACCACTCATAAAGATGGAGCAAAGAACTGAACAGAGACTTCACAAGTGTGGAAATTAGAGATGTCTGAAAACACCTCACAGACTGTTTCAACATCAAATCATTAAGGAAATGCAAATGAAAACCATTAAGAGAGCACTAGCTCCAAAAGAACTGGCTGAAGTCAAGAAAACAAAGGGAGATCCCAAGTGCTGGGAGAGGGGGTGGACACAGGGAACACCTGCACCCTAAGGCGGGAGAATGTAAACTGTGTGGAGTTGTGCCACCCGACCCAGCCCAACCACGCAAGATTGAACGCATGGTACCCTCAAGCACTACCCGCCACACAGAGATACATGCATGCCATGTTTATCGGCACTCGCTCTCACAATAGCAGGGCTGGAACAACCCTAAATGCCCCTCAATGGATGAGTGGGATAGAGAAAAGTGGTACATCTACACAATGGGAGTTCTCTAGCACAGTAAAGAAAGACGACATCACGAGCGTTGCAGGAAAATGGCTGGAGCTGAGAGGACCATCAGTTGATGAAGTAACCACGGTCCCAGAAACAAAACGACGAATGGTATACCTCATCTGTGGATGCTAGTGCCAATACCCGTTGAATGTATTTCTTGTCTAGGGCCCCTTGAGCTTTTGTCAAACATTGGGCAGTGATGCATTTTGGACCACAACACAACAAGAAAAGAACTGCATCAAGAACTGACTGAAACAGTGAACTTACTTTCATGTCAAAACAGTCAACTTCCCCATGGAAAATATTGAGAAAGACTAAGAGATGAAAAGCATGTTTGGCAGAATGCATGAGCTCTGGCGGGGTGGGGGAATGGGTGGGAACACGGGCCTAGATTTGTTAAAAATAAATAAATAAAAAATAAATAAATAAAAAAATAAAATAAAATAAAAAAATATAATAAAATAAAAACTGTATTCCACGGCTGGAGATTTTCAGTGCTATGCAACATGTGGACAGTCTATAAAAATTGATTTTATGACTACCAATCAGTTTGATATTTAAGGGTAAAATAAAAGTTATTTAAAAATTTTTAAAATTGTCTTAGACCTGAGTACTAAATAGGTCATTTGGATTTCAGAGGTTCAAACTGCTCTGTAAAAGTTTAAATTCCACTTTGGATATGGAAGTTGTTTGTTTGTTTGTTTACACTGATTATCACCCCCCCCCTTAAGACAGTTAAAAAAAATTTAAGGTAAGGTAAAAAAAATGGTTAAAAAAATAATGCACAATTTCTTAATAAATAAAAGTGTAGCTGTTAAATAAAATATCCAAATTTCGCATGCTGGTATTTTAAAAACAACTCACATGAAAAACCATGTTATGTTAATGGGTAACTGTTGAGTTTTGAAAACACTGCACATTTTTGTGTAAACCAAAATTATTTACTTTGTAACTTATTCAGCTTGGGAAGTGCTTTTGATCTGATGGGATCAATAACATGGAATAAAATTTGGGGGAACTTTAGGTCCTTTAAAAGGTATTAATAACCACTAGGTACATCCATGATAAAAGTGTTTATTCTGGTTTGCTTACAAAATGCTGCAGTTGACAAAAATAATAAACAAAGTATTAACACCCTATGGATACAGTGGATTAGTAAAATAAACATTTGGTAAAAATCACTTGGTAAGGATTATAAACTCTATTTTGCACTTAAAGTGAAACATACTTTTTGTTTTCTTTAAATGTGTTACAGATCTAGTCTTTAATTTCTTGTATGTTTATTATGACTTCCTATTGGTACATTAACTTCTATAACTCTGCTATATATCTGTTATATTTGGCACATGTTACTTTTAACATTTTTAAGAAATATTAGGTTTCATTTCTGGGGACCACATGAGAGCAGTCTGAATAAAACCAATTCTGGTGAGCTTGATTTAAGCATTTCCTGCCTTCTGTAGGTATGCCCTCCTCTCCTTTTTCTTCTCAAAGCTGTAATTCAAAACCTGGGGACAAGTAACATAGCCATCATTTAAGATAGTCCTAGAAGGTATTGTTTTTAGGCTCTTTATTATCTTGGGTTTGTTTCCTGGACTACATTGAAGAACAGATTGTGTGCTTTACTGGATAGGTTTAGTGCCAACTTGACACACCTGAGCTAAGAAACCTCAATAATTGCCTTCATTGGACTGGCCTGAGCCCATTGTGGGCAATGCCACCCTTGGCCAGATATTTCTATAGTGTATACAATGGGTTGGACATGAGCCAACAACACAAGCCAGTAAGCAGCATCCCTTCCCAGCCTTTGCTGCAGTTACTACCTTCAGGCTTCTGTCATGAGCTTTCACTATTGGTCAAAATGTTTTGCAACAACAATTAAAAATTTATAAAAAATATTTAAGTCAATGTTCAAGCTTTATTTACATGTTATGTAAAAAAAAAATTCAACTGACCCTCTTGGAGGTTTAACAACCATACTTGGGGCTCCAATCTGATTTGGCAAGAGGGATTTAAAGGGACAATATTTTGGCCCTTACCCTCTAAGGTCAACTTAAGTCCTAGGGTCCTGCATTGGCACTTTTATACATGCCCTGTGGCAGTGAGTCACCAGTCATCCTGAGCCAGGAAGGTCTTGGAGATTCACTTAAGTGGTCTTCTTCTGGCCAGTGTCCAGTCAGTCAAAGAAAAAAGTCAGTTAGAGGAAAAATTCCTCATGCTTCAAAAAAAAGCTCTGGTCAAGTGGGACCTGAATTTGTCCTCATGTAGATGGAACTGGTAAAAAGAGCCAGGCACAAGGCCTGAACAACACTTAAGGACAAGAATCTCAACTGACCTTAACACCAAAACTAATTTATCTGAGCTAACTGTGTGGTTTTAAACACCCCAACAAAAACTATGATCAAAGAAATACCATAAAAATAGGTAAAAGATCTACTGTGCCATGCTAAAAAATAACTCAAAAACAGGTCATGGTTTAGCTGGCTCTCATTTTGGAGCCCCGAGTGCTAATAGAGTATAGGTCTTCTCTTCCTCTGGAAGTTCTGGACAGGGACCCTCCAATCACTAGTACACCCACTAGGCCTCCTGTTGGTACTGTGAAGTCTGTACACTGGTACACTCGCTTAAGACTTAACCAGCTTGTCTTTTCAGTTACAGAAAAACTGTACACTAACTAACTACTGGCCACTATTGATCTGGACCAAAATACCTAACAACTAAAACAGCCAAGATGGGAGACCAGATTCTAACCCTCCAGCCTGACACCTGTTCCCTCAAGACTTCGTCCCTCCTCAGCTCTGAAGCAGATACAGAAGAGAGAACAACATCCCATTCCCCTATAATCAAAAGACTGGAATGTTAGGTCTGAGTTTCCCAAAATTCCAAGGGACACACAGGTGTCCACTTCCTCCAGAGGCTGTCAATCTTATGACTTTTTCCCCTTACCTGAGTTCCCACCCAGGCCTTATCTTTCAGCTTAAATTTGGCAGACCAACGCTAGTGAGGCCAAATGTCTCCTCTCCTTTAGGAGCTGCATAGGATTCAGACCTATGCATATGGACTCCCACAATAGAGTGCAATATGGACACCAATGTGGGTGCAAGGCTAAGCACTGCAAGGGAAGGTCCATGAATGGCCTCTGAATTCTCTGAGAGAATACCTGGCTTGCATGGAGGTTGATATCAAAAAATAAACTGCCAAAACGCCCTTCCTCCCCTCCGCAAAAGATACCAAGGGACAATGATATTAAAACCTTGAAGGAGCCAGGTCCCTTCTCCCCCAATTGGTTAAAGCCCGCCACTACAAATAGGACTCCCCTCTTTTTGTATAAAAGAAGGGAGGAGATGTTGGGAGCCATGGCCAGCAGTCAACGGTCTTGCCATAGCTATCCAGAGTCACCTTAGGTCTCTGTTTCCCCAAGGCTCATCCATCTAGCACTAGGCAACTGACCAAGCTTATAGTTAACTTATTTGGACATCATGCCCCTTTTGGCTGGAGCACCCTGCTTCTTCTTGGGAATTCACCCACCCATAACCTTCCCCAGAGAACAATGGGCAGTTGGGTATCCTAGCAACCTAACGGCCTTAAACTATGCCAACTGGGGCTGTTTCCCCCTACTTGCTCCTATATAATCTGCCTTACAAAAAATAAACTTTGACACCTTGATCAGATTCTTGTCTTGGTCTCCTTCTTCGTGTCTGGTTTGTCTCTCATTCAGGTTACTTTCCCCTCGGACCCTAGTTGAAGACCCCGTGGGCCGGGGCAGGGTCTCCCTGTAGCCCCAGCTGTCCTGGAACTCACTCTGTAGACCAGGCTGGCCTTGAACTCACAAAGACCTGCCCAAGTGCTAGGATTAAAGGTGTGCGCTACCACACCTGGATAACTTTTTAATTATGCCTTAAGAGTCTTAACTAAATAATTATAACATTCTACAATATAATTAGAATTCCATGTTGTATGGGCAATCATAAAAAAGGGAGTCTCAAACAGTATCATAATGTCTTTCATTCATCTCATTTAGTATTTTTTAATATTTTTCCCATCCAGATAGCTAGTCCATCCAAGGCTGTAGCTTTTTTCTACAAATGTGTTTACTGAGAACCATAGGGTAATAGACAATATGGAGGAGACATACCTCTGTCGTGCCAAATCATATCATCATGGGGGGAGCATGAGTATTCTTCATGCAATCTTAATTCTCTTCCCTGGGTCTTGGTATAAGCAGAACTCTTGGGGCTCCAATCTATGATGCTTCCATAGGAAGTATTAAGTAAAACTCGTCCCTTTTCACCTTTACATTTATTTCATTGTACCCATTCCCCAATCTGTATGGTGACTCTGAGTGAACAATAGGGCATATCAGGTGGAACATCATCTGTGTCATTACCAGATTTAAACCCTTTTGCTTGCAGCAGAAACATTTTATGAGTCACTTGAATTGATGCATTTTTAAGAAAGCCAGATTTGTGCCCCAGGTTTAAGACAGCGTGACTCATAGGTGGGCCTTCTACTCCTACTGTAGAGTTTGCTATGACTTTCCCCTCTTCCTCACAGACTAAAGGACCCCAATTATCATATGGTCTTGGCATCCATTGAGAATCATTAACATACAAAGGTATGGGATCAGATAACCAATGCAAAGCCATATTAATAGGTGGATTAGGTATACAGGCCAAATACTTATAAGAATTTGAAGTAGCAGTACTTACCCATAGATACCACAACAAGCATAGCAAGAAATTAGCGGTTGTTTTAGGTTGATGTGTATCTTTGTATGATTTTTTTTTCTGCTTTTCCCATTCTTTTTAATTGGCCCCAAGTGACAGGTGCTGCTTTCTTAGTAGATGATACAGGAACTTGTATCTGCAGTCTTCTGATTACTAGAGCACGAAGTTCTTCAATAGGTGGTTCTGGATTGAATCTCTTCCTTTTGCTCATGTCTAGGTTTTACCAGTCTGGATGAAATCCAAATGACATCAACATTATCTGTAACTACACAAGCACATCCTCACCCCCATTTTCTTTTTTTTATTACTTCTTTATTTTTTTTCATTTTTTAACAATAAGTAATAATTTATGAGTACAACATCCTTCATGTAAAACCAATTTGCAAGCAGTTGTGCCCAAACCCACACAGCCCATGGATCCGACCATCCAGCTGGGGGGCTTGTATGTTCAATCAAGTTGATCAGATGAGTGTCCAGACTATATTGCTGTAGTTTCACCTTTCACCCCAATCGTAGCCCTTACATTCTATCACACCCCCTCTTCCGCAGATTTTCCCTAGGCTTAGAAAAGGGGCACAGGTGGATGAGAAGCAAAATAGTCTACTTTCTCTGGAGCTGTTGTCTTGGACTCTGGTCAATTCTGGCTGTTTCCTTTCATGGGCTGACAGTTTGTCCAGGAATAACCTTTCAATCCTACTAATGAAGCACAAGCAATATATAGGTATTTAAACAGTACTAATTGTTATGGTAGGTTACTTTGGTATAGACACAGATGTTTGGATGGTATGTTAATCCATGAATTACATTTTTTTCTATTAAATATGACAGGGTCTTACTGTGGCTTATAACATCTCCTAACCATTAGAGGATGTAAGCTTGTGGCATCAGCCATGGGTTATTCCTCCAAGGAGAGAGCCAATAGCCAATTAGATTTAGGATACACAGGCATATGGCTGCCACTGCTACACAGTATTTCCAGGCAGGTGAGGTGTAACTGGTGCTGACGGAGGAGTCTTGCTTGACTCAAGGAGACCCATATTTGCTTTATTGGTTTAGTGGCCTTTGCTCACCCCCATTTTCTAATGAGGCCAGGCTTCCAGTTTCCATCATCATCTTTTTTTTTTTTTTTTTTTTTTGGTTCTTTTCTTTGTATCGGCGGTCTCTGAGCGCCAGGCTAGTCTGGAACTCCTGCTATGTAGACCAGTGCTGCTTTGATCTCCAAAGATCTGCCTGCTCTTCGCCTCCCAAGTGCTAGGATTAAAGGCGTGTGCCACCACGCCCAGTCCATTAATTCATCTTTATTACTCTATAGTTGAAAATATTTTTATAGATTTAGATATTGTCCAGTGTCTTTCTGCTGCAGATTTACCTTGTTCATCTAATTTTTTTTTAATTTTTTTATTTCTGTATGTGTATGAATGTACTGTATCAGTAGGTTTGTGCACCAGTGTCGCGAAGCGCTGCGGAGGTCGAAGAGGGTGTCGGATCTCCCCTGGAACTGGACGTTCTGGAGTGGAGTGTTCTGACGGTTCTCCAGCCGCCTGTGGGTGCTGGGGATCGAAACCGGGTCCCTCTGTTAAGACAAGGTCGGTGCCTCTAAAATGCTAGGCCCATGCTCCAGCCCAGTTGTCATACTAAATTATTAAAAATTTAAAAGCTGCAAGATAAACAGTAAGGTCCGGGAGAAGGGTTTACAATATCCGCTCTTGTTGTAAAAATCATATCCTTTAGTGTATTATGAGAGTATTTAACAATAGCCTGTCCTTGAGGATTGTATAGGATCCCTGTAGTATGAGTGATAGCCCAAAAAGTAAAAAAAAATTTTTTTAATTTAATATATGGATAGCCTGACCCATTATTAGTTTCTTTTTTCTTTTATTTTTTCACTTATTTTCAGACTTTGGACTTTTTTTTCCATTATTAGTTTTAATAGTTTTAGGACTACCTATAACATTGAAGGCCTCATAAAGATGTTGTATAACATGGTTAGCTTTTTCTCCTGATAATGGAGTAGCCCATGGAAATCCTGAAAATTGAAATATGTACATAAGAACTTTTCCAAACTAAATATGTGAGTAACATCCATTGCGCAGATTTCAGTAGAATGTTGTCTCCAGGGATTCACCCCAGTTGGAAAACGCATATTATGTAAGGCTGAGCATTGTGGATATTTTTTAAAGTATATCAGTAGCTTGTTGTTTAGTAATAAATGTTCCTATAAACATTTACAATTAATATGAGTTTGAAAATGATGCTTTGGGCTTCAGTTAACATTTGCTATAAGTAACTGATCCATGGAGTCATTATTTTTAGCCATGGGACTAGGTAACTGAGTGTGAGCTCTGAGTATATAAATGGAAGGATGTCTATGCTATATTAAATTTTGTAATTCAACTGATAATTTCTGTTTGATCTTGAGGGATATATACAGTTTTAATATGTTTAACTGTAAATTCAGTATACTAGGAATCAGTAACAATATTTAAAGGATCTTTTACATATTTTAATAACATTATTACAGCAAAAATCTCAGGTTTTTTGAACAGAAGTATGTTTAGTTTGCATTACCTTTTGAGTTTTCCCTAAGTACTCAGCTTTACCATCCTTATTTGCATCAGCGAAATAAGTATCAGCATTTTTTTTTTTTTTTTGGTCTTTTGTGAGACCAGGTCTCCCTGTAGCTCTGGCTATCCTGGAACTTGCTATGTAGACCAGGCTGGCCTTGAACACACAAAGATCGCCTGCCTCTGCCTCCCGAGTGCTAGGATTAAAGGTGTTCGCCACCACGCCTGGCATATCAGCATGTTTTAGCTGGGCCTGGTGGCTCAAGCCTTTAATCCTAGCACTCGGGAGGCAGAGGCGGATCTTTGTGAGTTCGAGGCCAGCCTGGTCTAGAGTG
Organism: Rhizomys pruinosus; assembly: GCA_009823505.1. Taxonomy (NCBI): domain Eukaryota; kingdom Metazoa; phylum Chordata; class Mammalia; order Rodentia; family Spalacidae; genus Rhizomys; species Rhizomys pruinosus. Next base: position 123,879 of record VZQC01012471.1, on the reverse strand, counting down.
AGTTCCAGGAAAGCTGGGGCTACAAGGAGACCCTGTAAAAGACCAAAAAATAATAATAATAAAATAAATGAGTAGTTTTAACTATTTTAGGCAAGTTCTATTCTGTTCTTTTTATGAATTGAATTCTTTTATCTTTAGGATAGTGATTATGTATTTTTTCTATATAATATGCTAAACTTCCTTGTTAGTGTCCATTAAAATGCCAATCTGATCTAAAGGTTGTTTAACATAATATTGGTATAATGTAGGGCTATTTAGCATGCCTTGAGGAAGAACTTTCCATTGATATCTCTTAGAAAGTTGTTGGTTGTTGATTGTGGAAATAGTCAATGTAAATTTTTCACAATCTGGTGGTTGAAGAGGAATTGTAAAAAAAAAAAAATCCTTGGGGCTGGAGAGATGGCCTAGCGGTTAAGAGCACCGATTGCTCTTGCAGAGGACCCGGTTAGATCCCCAGCACCCACATGGCGGCTGAGAACCGTCTGTAACTCCAATTCCAGGAGAACTCCAGTTCCAGGGGAATCTGACACCCTCTTCTGACTTCCTCGGCATTGCACGACACAGGTGCACAAACCTACATGCAGACAGTACATTCATACACATAAATAAATAAATTTTTTAAAAATCCTTTATATCTATAATTTTTTTTGAGCAAAGACTTTTAATGGGCATTATATTTTACAAATACACCAGATAATCAGGCAACGCTGCCTGCATTGGATGTAATTCTGGGCCACAAGTCCGCACTCTCCTTTGCAACTGGACCTGTGATGGCAGAACCTTTCATCTTGCCTTTATTATTTACCATGACCCCTGCATTATCTTCAAAAGAAACACCCCATCTTTTCTTCGGTGTGATTTTTGTTGTCAAATTACCACTGCTGGAGTGACCTTCTTAGCTCTGGCTTGCCCTTCTTCGCTGTGGCCATCACCATGTCACTCACACCGGTGGCAGGAAGTCTTCAGTCGTCCCTTGATTTCCTTCACAGAGATGATATACAAATTTTTGGCTCCTGTGTTGTCAGCACAGTTGATCACAGCTCTCCTGGAGACTCAGGGAATCTGGAATTTCCCACCCAAGGACCCAGCATGTTCTGCTTCGACATCTTGGAAGCTTGGAAAGAGACCTATATCTATAATTTTTATATGTCAGTTTAAACGAATCATACTAGGTTGAGGCAACCCTGGTTGGAGGGTAACCATTAGCTTTTCTTAATCTGTAAACATTCTCCATTTTCCTGATTTTTTCTTAATTACAAATATTGGAGAGTTCCATGGACTAGTAGATTCTTCTGTACCCTCTGCTCGCAGTTGTTTGTCCACTAATTTTTTAAAGCTTGTAATTTTTGTTTAGTTAGAGGCCACTGTGCACCCAAATGGGAGTTTTAGTCATCTATTTTAGAGGCAGGGCATAATGTGAAACAATGGCCTTTAAGGTAAATTTTGTCATGTCCAATATTAAGAGATAAGCCCCATTGAGGTAGAAGATCTCTTCCCCATAAATTAATAGCAATATCAGCCATTTTTCCTTCAGGGGTCCTACATTCCATTTCATATATATTTCGATAAATGTCTGACAAAGTTCCTACCCCAGTAAATGTTGCTGAGACCCTCTGAAGAGACCAGAGGGGTCACCTGCCTTTAGAAACAATAGTCACATCAGCCCTAGTATCTAATAATCCATTAAATGATATACCATTAATAATGACTCTAATTTCAAGCCTAGTAATCATTAATTAAAGCTTGCCAAAATACTTCTTTTCCAGTCTTCCAAATCCACCCATCCTTTATATAGGACTTGTTCTTCCTTTTATATAAGGTAATAGTAATAATCGAGCAATATTTTGAGCAGCCTCTAATTGAACAGGAGTTGGAGAACTCATCATGAACATTATTTCTATGTTACTTTCCACCCCAGAGGAGTTAAAATCTATTTCTAACTTTTCTTATTCTTTAATACTCCATAATTTTTAAGACTGGCTTTCATTCATTTTTCCATTTTCTTATCAGTTTTGGAATCATTTCTATGTATTTGATTCTTCAGATTCTGCTTGTAAGGATTTTTTTTTTATTTATTTTATTTTATTTATTTTTGTATGTGCATGAATGTACTGTCTGCAATGCAGGTCTGTGCACCTGTGTCGTGCAAAGCTGCGGAGGTCAGAAGAGGGTGTCGGATTCCCCTGGAACTGGAGCTCTCCTGGAATTGGAGTTACAGATGGCTCTCAGCCGCCATGTGGGTGCTGGGGATCAAACCCAGGTCCTCTGCAAGAGCAGTCAAAGCTCTTAACTGCTAGGCCATCTCTTAAGGATTCTAAGGCCAGAGTGATTAGACAGCACAGAGACCAGACTCTTAGAGGAGTGCGTTCCCCTTGCTAACTCTGGAAGTCTGCCACAAGCCACCAAGTCGCAAGACTAGTAACATCTTGCAACATAATAGCATCATAAATGGCAACAATTAGAAATATAAGGAGGACTCAGAGGCTGCTTCTCCTAAAAGCCTTGACTGTACTTGAATCTGCAGATATCTGATAGCTAAGTGAAAAAGATGACAAAGGCTTGGCGTCTCTGCCTTTACTTTGGATCTGTCTCCTTTACAGCTTTAAAGCTTTAGGTCAGACTCCCGCTCAGCTGTGCACGTCAATACATTAATCATTCAAGGAGTGTTTGTCTGAAGCTTTGATCCTCCTCCAGAACTATGGACACCAAGATAAGAGTAAGTAACTAAGCTATCAGCAAGGATGTCAAAGGGAACAGATTGTTAACCTCCAGCTTTTGCAAAATCCTCCCCAGACCACAGGCACCTGAAAGTCTCTAGCTGTTGCCTTAAACACTACAGCAAAGGCTTTAGTGCACTGGCTGATGAGGAGGCTGACAAGGAAAGTGGAAGACATAAACTCAAATCTGCCTCTCTAACCATCTGGTAGCAGCAGAATTTCAAGGGAGAGGCTGGAAGTTGCTTGTTGATGGGACGTTGCTGAACGGTTACTTTGTTTTTAATTTATTTTCATTTTATGTGTCTGAATGTTTTGCTTGCATGTATCTAAGTCTGCTTGAGCTGTGCAGTGCCCACAGAGGCCAGGAGAGGACGTCAGATCCCCGGGAACTGGAGTTACAGAGTTAGCCACCATGTGAACTCATAGAGATCCACCTGCCTACCGAGTGCTGGGATGAAAGGCATGTGCCACCAGGCCGAGCTCTGGGTCCTTTTTAAGAGCAGGCAGTGACCACAGAGCCATCTCCTCCAGCCCCAGTCACTTTTTGACAGTGACATCATACCTGAGGAAAAACAACTGAGAAGAGGAAAGGCTTATTTTGGCTCCTGATTTCGGAGGTTTTGGTCCACAGTCAACTGGCTGTATATTGCTTTCAGGTCCATGAAAGGCATGATGGGAAATAATGGTAGAGAAAACTACTCACCATGAGGCAGACAGAGAGAGAAAGAGAGAGAGGGGCCAAAAGGGGCCTAAGACAAGATGGACCCCTCAAGGTACACTCCCGGTGACCTACCTGTTCTAGCCAGGCTCTCCTTCCTAATAGGTCATTCAGCTATGAATTCATCAATCCATTGATCCAGTTGCCTCTCAGTAATTACACCAGTTGGGGACCAAGCCTTCAACATGTGGCTTTGCTGGGGGTTCAGGGTGGGGCTTAATAACAAAGTCATGATACATGCTTCCTTACAGGTCACATATTTCATCGAGAGTGTGGGAATTATATCATGCCCATTCTCAAAAAGACACTGCCAAGGTATAAGAATCCTAAGTGAAAGCCTTGAGGCTTTATCTAAAAGAGAATTTTAAATCTTCATTATTTAAGGCCGGATGTGGTGGTGCATGCCTATAATCCCAGTATTGGAGAGGCTGAGGTAGGATGATTATAATTTTAAGCCAGAGCTACAAAGTTCCAGACTAGCCCATGCTACAAAAAGAGACAGTGGCTCAAAAAAAAAAAAATTGTGTGTGGGTGTGGGTGTGCAGGTACGGGTGTGTGTATATTTTTTGGTGTTTTTTTGTTTTTTTTTTTTTTGGTCTTTGTGCGATAAGGTCTTCCTGTTGCTCCAGCTGTCCTGGAACACACAGAGATCAGAGGTCCGCCTGACTCTGCACTAGGATTAAAGGCATGCACCACCACGCCCAGCCCAGGTGTGTGTGTTTTATTTAAGGAATTTATGTCTGGGTATGTCCAGGCCTTAGCTATTTTCACTATCTCACGTGCTTACCCGGCATTTGTATCTCTCCATTGCTTAGCCTGAGTACTCCCTAAGTAAGCTGGCTAAGCCTCTACCCTGGCCAATTTTTTCCTTGATAAGATGCCTCCAGGCCAGGTGTCCCTCTTCAAGATGAAAGCTGAAAGCAACTGGACCTAAAATAGCATTACAGTGACCACCAGACATCATCTCACTTCAGCATGCAAATGTACTTTTCAGTGCTATGGATGCAACGCAGAAAGACAAAGAAAACTAGGGCCAGAGATGTAGCTCTGTTGTCAGTGTTGGCTAGCATGCACAAAGCCCCAGGTTCATCCCCTGCACCACAGAAACTGGGCATAGGGATGCATGCCTTTAATTCTAGCACTGGGGAGATAGAGGCAAGTGGATCATCCTCAACTATATAGTGAGTTTTGAGGATGACCTTGAACTTGTTATCCTCCTCTCTAGGACTACAGGCATTTCTGCCTGTAGTTTTATGTTGTGGTAGGGATTGAATCCAGGGCTTTGTCCATGCTAGCACTCTAGCAGCTGAGCTATATCTCCAGCCTCACAATAAATACCTCCCGCCCCCACTGGTATATTTATTTTTTTATTGAACTTTGTGCATTTCATACATCTATATCCTCTTTAGAGCCCCCCCAACAGATTTCATGCATTCTGTCATTTATGTTAAGGTCTTTTTTTTTTTTTTTGGTCTTTTTGAGACAGGGTCTCCCTTTAGTCTCAGCTGGCCTGGAACTCACTTTGTAGACCAGGCTGGCCTTGAACTCACAGAGATCTGCCTGGCTCTGCCTTCCAAGTGCTAGGATTAAAGGTGTGTGCCGCCACGCCCGGCATGTTAAGGTCTTTAAAGTCAAGTTTGTGTCCCCAAATATCTCTCTGTTTGAGTCCACCTACCTGGTCGCCTATCATAATCATTCAGTTATTTGGCTTGATATGGAGGAAACAGTGTAAGGACAGATCTGTTAGTGAGAAATCAGACACAAAATTCAACAAATACAATAAAACTATCAGTTGGGCATGGTGATGCCACCTTTGATCCCAGCATTCAGGAGGCAGAGGCAAGTGGATCTCTGAGCCATTTACATAGCAAATTCTGGGCCAGCCAGGGCTACCTAATGAGAACCTTTCTCAAACAAAACAAAACAAAAATGAAAAAAACAAAACCCAACAATATTATCAATGTCATAAAGAAAAAGACAGATTTGAACACGTCAATAATATATCCTATTTCATTTAGGATATTTGAAGAAGGCCCAAAGAATGGGTCTCTGGGGTAATATTTGGTCAGAAGCCAGAATTACCTTTACAGAGAGTGGGGGTGGAGATGGGGGAAGGCAAGAACCTTATCAGCCAGCCTGATGGGGTCCTTTTGCTCTACTTTGAAACTGTGAGTCAGTAAAAGAAACTCCCCTAGCATTGGCAGTTCTAGTCCCTTGAGTACCCAAAGCTTAAGGAATGGATTGCCAGACGCAGAGGCCCACAGTTCCAACCCCTGACCACAAGGTCCCGTGTTAGTTCCTCATCTTATTACTGTGAATCCATGAGAGGAAACAGCCTGAACTGAGCAGAGTCCAAAATAACACCTCCAGAGAAAGTAGACTATTTTGCATCTTGCTCACTGTGCCCCTTTCCCAAAGGAACAACCTGCGGAAGAGGAGGCGTGATGGAATGTAAGGGCTGTAGAGATTGGGGTGAATTGTGAGATTACAGCAATATAGACTGAACTCTTAGCCACCATGTGGGTGCTGGGGATCGAACCCAGGTCCTCTGCAAGAGCAGTCAGTGCTCCTAACTGCTAGGCCATCTCTCCAGCCCATGAGACTGAACTCTTATTTGATCAATGTGCTTGTACATGAAAGCCTCTCCAACTGGACAATGGGGACCTTGGGCTGTACAAGTTTGGACATAGCTGCTTGCAAATTGGTTTTGCATAGCTTCTTGTATTCATTACTTATGGTTGACAGTTTACCTCATGGTTGGTTTTTGGGCACGAATTGGTTTTAGTGTAAAAAATAAAATCTTAGGTCTGGCCTGCCTCCACCCAGCACTCAAGATGGGTTTAAGCAATCCTCTAATTCAAGACCCAGGTTCCTTCATGGTGGCACCCTCTCCCATGGGCTTGTCTGTCTCTCAGAAAAAAGTAAAATAAAAGGGGGAGATGTAGGAAGATCCAGTTAGAGTTGGGGGCTAGTTCTCAGCTAGCACCCCTCAGGGCACCATGTGGGTGGGAGTCATGGGATTTCTCTGACCCCACGCCAGGAAGGAGCAGACAACGTGACCCAGGTGCATGATGCTGGGTGGGGCAGCAGTGTGCAGTGGCACAGAATTGGGGGTCTGTGATTGGCTCTGGGAACTGACATCATTTTGCTTATAAAAGCAAGCTGTAGCAGGCAATAAATCAAATTATCCATTACCATCATTACAGAATTCCCGGCTGTTATTTTTTGCACACATACAGGCTGAAGCAGGCCTGAATTTCATTCGAGTGACCAGTGGGTTGGACAGTGGTCCTTTAGACCACCAATCTGGATAGCTGGTGTGGTGAAGTGAATTGTGAGTGGGCATAGGCTGCAGATAGGCAATCAGCCATCATCCTGAAATTCCTGTCCAGGGGCCAGCAGTCTCTGGGCAGGTGGAAAAAGCACAGCCAACGTGGGAAACGTTCCATTGTCCCAGGCTAAGGACCTGAGCTGGAAGTACCTCTCAGGTCAGGTTATGGAAGTAACTGACTGACCTCCATGCCAAGGGGTCAGTTCCCCACAGTGTCTGCAAGGCGGGCAATGTGCTCCCCTCCCCTTACCAGGACCGCACTGTATCTGCTCGTGGCAAAGGAAGGAAGGATTTATTTTTTCTCAGTTGAAGGGGATATAGCCAATCAGTACAGAAGTCATAGAGATTGGAAGTGAGGTGGCTGGCATGCTGAATCTACAGTCGGGAAGCAGAGAGAAGTGAATACCAGTGCTCACTCCCTGGTTTCACCTGTAGCACTGGCCACCTGCCTCTGTCTCTAGAGTGCTGAGATTAAAAGCGTGCACCACTGTGCCTGGCTCTTCATTTTCTGCTTTTTATTCAGATTGGGACCTTGGCCTCATGAGATTGTACCACCTCCATTCAGGATGGGTCATTCCTCTTAAGTTAAACCTCTTTGGAAACACCCTCACTAACTTGCCTGTGCTCAGAAATGTATCTTCTAGATGATTCTAAATCCCGTCAACTTCACAATCAAAATTAACCAGCAACCAGAGACTTGAGGTCCTCAGGGACTCGAGATGGAAGCTTCTTGCCCTGAACTCAAATCTACCAGTGGTCCTGAAACCTTGTAGCTATTTTAGTTCTCAGCTTCCAAGAGCAGCAAGTGGCAGGAGCAGGCAACACCTGCTAGTGTAACAAGCTTTAAATTTTAGGACCCTCAGCTCCTGCAGTGGTTAGTGTCAAAGCCCTGGGACCAGAGTATCTAGGACCAAGGTATCTGAGACTCTTTTGTTTTGTTTTTGGTTTTTTCGAGACAGGGTCTCCCTGTAGCTCCCAGCTGTCCTGGAACTCACTCTGTAGACCAGGCTGGCCTTGAACTCACAAAGATCCGCCTGCCACTGCCTCCCAAGTGCTAGGATTAAAGGTGTGTGCCACCACGCCCGGAGACTCTTGACCCTTAAGTCTTGGCAGCTCCTTGTTACTCTTCAAGCAACAGGGAGCCACAGTTTCCTGTCCTTAGCTCCTCACGGTCTTGATGTTGCTCGCTCCGTTTTCTGGAACTCTTCAGCTACGCTCTTGTCATCAGCCACTGCCTTCCAGAGCTTCCACTGTCTCCTGGTCTCAATAGCAGATCAGTCTGCTCTAATTTAATCAAAAGTAGTCAAGAAAAGCACTACGTGTGCTCATGCCTTTACTCCCAGCTCTTGGGAGGCTGAAACAGGTGGGTTACTACAAGTTCACGGCAAGTGTGACAGACAGCTTTAGTCATCAACTTGACACACCTGGGTTGAGGGAGCCTCAGTTGGGGAACTGCCTCCATTGGACTCACCTGTGGCCATGTCTGTGAGGCATTTTCTTGATTATTCAGTGATGTGGGAGGGTCCAGCCCATGGAAGATGGTACCACCCCTGGGTAGGTTGTTCTGTATTGTATAAGAAAGCAGCCTGAGCATGGGCAGAAGGAGCAAGTTAGTGAGCAGCATTCCCCCATGGCCTGTGCTTCAGCTCCTGCCTTGAGCTCCTTCAGCGATGAACTATGACCTGGGAGACATAAGCCAAAGAAACCCTTTCCTCCCCAAGACGATGTTGCTCAGAGTGTTTTGTCACAGAAATTGAAGACAACTAGAACAGCAAGCTTGGCCCACATAGTGAACTCCAGGCCAAGCTGGGATACAGTGCCGCTCTTCAACTCGGAGGTTACTGCTTGTACCCCAACTGGCCAGGTTCCACCATGTATCCTCAATAAGCCAAATAAAAGAGCAAAATTAATACTGAAAAACAGAAAAAAGGAGGTTTATTCAATGGAAGCACATTGGAAAGAGGGACAAAGAGATCCACTGACCCCCAAGTCCACCTTCTGACTCCCAAGATGAAGACAAGGTTTATTTACTTTTTAATTTTATTTATTTTTCTTTTATTTTATTTAATTTCTATATGTGTATGAATGTACTGTCTGCATGTAGGTTTGTGCACCCGTGTCATGCAATGCCACAGAGGTCAGAAGAGGGTGTCGGATTCCCCTGGAACTGGAGTTCTCCTGGAATTGGAGTTTCAGACGGTTCCTGGCCACCATGTGGGTGCTGGGGATCGAACCCGGGTCCTCTGTAAGAGCAGTCGGCACTCTTAACCGCTAGGCCATCTCTCCAGCCCTATTTATTTTTCTATGTGTATGAATGTACTGTCTGCATATAGGTTGGTGCACCTGTGTCATGCAATGCCGTGGAGGTCAGAAGAGGGTGTCGGATTCCCCTGGAACTGGAGTTGTATGTCAGATTCCCCTGGAACTGGAGTTAAAGATGGTTCTCAGCCACCATGTGGGTACTGGGGATCAAACCCGGGTCCTCTGCAAGAGCAGTCAGTGCTCTTAACTGCTAGGCCATCTCTCCAGCCTCGAAGATAAGGTTTAAATAGGAGGCAAGAAGGATGTATGACTGAGCAGTCCAGGGAAGGTGTGGTCTGCCCACCATTATTTGAGCTTCAGTTTCATCCTGTAGGGTGATCTGAAAAGCACTCTCTTTGCTGCCTTTTCTTCCTCCCGGCATGACATTGCTAGGGAAATCCCCACTTCTCTGGGATTCACTTGTTTCAGCAGTTTGATATGAAAAACACAAATGTCTCTTTGGAACAGCTTTATATCCGTCAGGCCAGTGACAATGTAAGACTCTACCTCAAGAGAGAAGAAAAAAAAAAGGGCAGAAAGGAAATGTCAGAGATAAGATCAGAGTCACAAATCAAGAGACCACCCCTCGAATTCAAGTGTCTTAGCAAGGCAAACTTTACTACCCCAAAAGATGGAGGGCATGCACACACAAAGCTAAAATGAGCTCATCTTTGATCCCTAATGAATTGAGGTTCAACTTCAAAGTCTGCACTAGTTGGCTACTATGGAAAATAGGCATGAAAGGAAAGTGTGAACATTGCAGGAAGTAGATTACATCTGACTGAATAGTCTTTTATATAGATTTTTTTTTTACTTAGTATTTTTACTTTGTGTATTTGTGTGTTTTGCTGCACGTACATACATGCACCATATTCCTGCAGTGCCTGAGGAGTCCAGAAGAAGGTGTTGGATTTCCTGGAAGTGGACTTACAGATGGTTGTTAGCCACTGTGTGGGCGATGGGAACTGAACCTGGATCTTGGAAGAACAAGTGCTCTTAACCACTGAGTCATCTCTCCAGAAATCCCTCCACCCCTTTTTTTGAGACTGGGTTTCATTTGTAGCACTGGCTGGCCTAGAACTCACTATGTAGACCAGCCTGGCCTAGAACTTACAGGTATCTGCCTGCCTCTGCCTGCTGAGAATGGGATTAAAGGCATTCACCACTTTGCTGAGGCCAAACATTCATTTCTTAACAAAGAGACTACAGGGAATAAGGGAAGGGGTAGACATGAAGCGAAACAGGCTAAACTTGTTTCATAGTGTGAACAGAAAGTTTCCAGAAAAAAAAAATGTACATCTTCAAACTGAACCTTCTGCAAGGCCCATCAACTGATTAAAATTTCATTGATTGTGGACAGTTTGGAATGTTGCAGGCCCAGCATCTAATTACCATTGATCTTAGTCTAGCTTTAGCCCCCTTAATAGCCATTCCTAGCCCACATCTAGGTTGGACCTAACATCCTATGACTTACAGATAAAAACCTCTTAGGATGTATTAACAAAATTCTAGCTTCCTCCAACCAAAAGGCTGGGTGTCATCAAATAGCAGCTGAGGCCCAGAGCTGAGCTTCTCTGCTTCTGTAACGGCTTAATGTTTCCACCGAGACACTGGAAAAGTGGCTTTATCTATGACCTTATTTCTTCTGTTACTATAAAACCTTCGTGGAATTGATTCCACATTGGAACATGGAATTTGGGGTAACCTAAATCTGTGTTCCCAGGAGTCACTTGTATTTGGCTCCAAAATAAACTCTCTTATCCTTTTTTTGAGATGAGAGTTGTGTTATTGCATTGAAAATAGAAAAAGATTAAATCTCTCAGAAAAAGAAGGAAAGATTAGAGGGAGAGAGGGAGAGAGAGAGAGAGGGAGGGAGGAAGGGAGGGAGGGAGGGAGGGAGGGGAGGGAAGGACGGAGAGGAGGAAAGTCAAGAACTGAGGTATCCTAGAGTTCTATTGCTGTGATAAAACACTCTGACCAAAAACAACTTGGGGAAAGCAGGGTCTATTACATCTTATACTTACACCAAGTGATAGTCCATCCGTGAAGAAAATCAGGCAGGAACCTGGAGGCAGGAACTGAAGCAGAGACCTCAGAAGAACCTGCTTATCGGCTCTCTCCTCTAGCCAGTGCTCCTAGCTTCTACTTCCCAAATTGTTATTGGAGAGACTATTTACGAGTGAAGCCCAGTTCAGAAACACAGTTCTGTGAACCATCTGAAGGAATGGTTGTCTCAGAGCTACTTAAAATTAACACTGTCAGGCTCTTTATCCAGGTATAAATGTATGTCGCATAGAAACACCACATGGCACACTGCCTTTTCTTTGTTCAGGAAGGCCCTTACCACATTAACACCAAAGTCTTTGGTGTTATTTGGACAAATAGCAGTATGGTGGAGGATCTATGTCCCAAACTGGGAGTTGTTTCTGAAGAATGAGGTTCTACAGCACATGGTTGATGATTCCCAGCACCCACAAGGCAGCTAACAACCATCCATAACTCCAATTCCAGGGGAATCTGATGTCCCCTTCTGACCTCCCTGGGCATTGCACAACATGGTACACTTACATACATGCAGGCAATACACTCATACACATAAAATAAAATAATAAAATGTTTTTTAGCCAGGTGTGCTGGGGCATGCCTTTAATCCCAGCATTCAGGAGGCAGAGGCAGGCAGATCTCCATGAGATCAAGGCCAGCCTGGTCTACTTAGTGAGTTCCAGGCCAGCTTGGCCTACAGGGAGACCCTGTCTCACAAGATAAAATAATAATAATAATAATAATAATAATAATAATAATAATCTTCCTCACTGTCCCTCTTGAATCCCAAACCCAAACCTTTCTGTGATTGTCTCGTAGCCTCCTCAAGGCATTTGTGGAGTGTTTGAAGCTGCTGGGCTGGCATGAGTGCAATCTTTTCAGTGGCTTGGCTGAAAGTTCCTCGTAGGGGACGCCAAGGAGGGGTCTAAAAGCTGTCCATTATGTCAGAAACAAGACCCTCACCCTGCAAGAACAAATTCAAGGGAGCCTGGAGAGATGGTTTCAGCGGGCTGAAGCCATGACACAGAGATTTAAGTAAGAGATTAAGTGCTCTTGCAGAGGACCCAGGTTATGTTCCCAGTACCCACATAGTGGTCACAACTGTCTGTAACTAACTCCAGTCTGAGGGCATCTGACATCCTCTTCTGGCCTCATTAGAGACTGCACACATGTGGTGCATCTACATGTAGACAAAACACACATACACATAAAAATCTTAAAAAATTCAAGAGACTAGCAAAAGCAAAACAGTTTTTATTTCACAATTCTGCAGAAATGGCAACCAGCCTAAGAAAAATGTCTGTCACACCAACCTGGCATGAAACATTGGTTTTTCAAGTCCCTGATCCTAAAAGATTCCTGCCCCCTTTTTCTCCATAGGCTGGGACCCAGGATTACATATTCATGTTTGTTTAGCATATTTTCCTTCCCAAACTCCCCCATTGTTAGGAACTGGTAGTTTTAAGCAGAAAATTCCATCTGGGGTTTCCACACCCAAATGTTAGGAATTAGGATTTTGAATCCGGGGTTTGAGGTTATGATTAGGGAAGGAGTCACAGGTGGAAAGGAAAAGAAACCGACCTCAGTGATCCAAACTGACCTTTAATAGTCAATGTGGGTGGCCAAAGAGCAGGGGACCTTAAGAATCTTCGTGTCTGTAAACAGACTCATGAGAGTAAAGGACTTAAGACCTGCGTTTCCACATACACTGCCCATAAGGGTCTCAGAAGGACTGACTTACAAACCAGGACCTGTGTGCAAAGCAAGAACTGCTTTATGGCATCGGGTTTAAGTCCTTCTCCCTTCACCCCTCCTACTGGTTCAGGATGCAAAGCTTTATCTGATGTACATCCTGAGACTTAAGACTTCCTCTCTTCCTGATAGTTGGTTCAGTCAGGGAGCAGACTGCTGGTAACGTTTAAACCCTAGGATGAACTGAAAGCGCCTAGAGCAGGGAACGTGGGGGCCTCCTGTCTCCCCGCTTGTCTGTAAGAGTCTTTGATAAGTGTAACCTATGCGCCCCTCATACTGAAAAATGAACCATGATTTCTTACAAATTGGGTGGTTAACATTGTTCTGGCTTCCAACAGCTTAGTTCACTTAAAGGGGGAAAACAAAAAAACTTTACAACGTGCATACAATAAAGACGTCATTTAATTAGCAGCTCTCACAGTACTTAACAGCGGTTTAACGGTGTTTTACTCTTACCGGAATGCCTTTGGGGAAGGCTGGGTTATTTTACAAATAACTTCAGCCTAGAAAGAAAAGGGTCCAGAAGAAACACCGTGGCAGCAGAGTGGGAGAGCAACCGAACCAGCTCAGAGACAGCCCAGACCACAGCGCTGTCATGGCCACCCTGTTTCTAGAAACAAGCCCCTGGGAGATCTGAGTGATGCGATGACCTGAAGTCAAGGGGCCAGATTGGCAGGGAGGCCCATCCACAACACCCAGGTACGAGGGGTGGGGCCTCTTCTGTGCACGCTCCAGATCGCAAGAAAACAAAGTTTTGAGAGTTCTGGGCTCCCGGAACTCGCCTGCAGCGCTCAGCTCTGTCTCCGCCCTCCCTGGGCTGCCGAGGGGCCGCAGAGGCCACGGTTCCCCACACGGGGGCGCTCTCGCGCGACCACAGGCCCTGACCCGCCGCCATCCCGGAAGTGGTCTTCTGACTCTCCGTGCCGGAAGTGGTGTCCTGCGGCGCCGTGGGAAGATGGCGCTGGAAGCTGGTGATATGGAAGACGGGCAGCTTTTCGACTCGGATTCCGACATGACGGTCGTACCCAGCGACAGGCCGCTGCCAGTGCCGGTGGGCGCACGGGTGGCGGGGGCCGAAAGGGGCTCAGGGCGGGCACTGCCGAGCTGGAGGCCGCGGGTCCTGCAACCCGAGCCCGGCCCGTAGCTCACCCGTGCGGGGCTGCAGGCCTTGCGGCCTCCCGGATACAGACATGCCGCGCTCTCTTGCACGGCACTCCCGCGCCTTCGAGCGCCACCCCCGGTTCTCCAGACTTCCCGCTCCTCTTCTGCAGCCTCTAAAGGCAGATTTTTAGCGAAACATAGAACTTAGGAACAAAAGACCCGTAATTGCTTATGGTGCTCATTTTCGTCCCCAGCACATAGGGACTGAGTGCTTACTCAGCCTTGATGTTTAGCATTCCACCAAGCGTGGCCAGGAGGTGCAGGACGGAGGCAGCAGGCTTTGTTTTAGTTTCCCATTGTTGTGGACCCGAACTCATTATGTAGCTCAGACGGACCTTTCGCTTGAGCCATCATCTTGCCTAGATCTCCAGAAGTGCTGGCGGTTGCCAGGTATTCACCACCACTCCAGGCAGCTTCCAAGTGGGAATTTGTTGACACCCTATGCCGGGTGGCAGCCTCTTTGATAGGGCTTTGATGTCAGGCTACCAGCTCAAATCGTGGCACTGCCACTATCTGACCTTCAAGTGGGTTCAGCTGCACTGCTTTGGTGCCACACATCAATGACAGGACTATAAGGACTTGTTGCAGACTATTGCACACTCCTAGGTCTGGCCAGTGTTAACAGCCGTTGTTACTGGAAGACTGTTAAAGTCACCATTGTTAACAAGTAACAGGAATTCAATAAATGCTTGATTTAGTGTTCAGTATAATAAGCAAAGATCGAGGACAGTGTTAAAGAGAAATGAATTTTAGGCTCTGTATCGCAGGTAAGGGGATGAGTTAACAGTTATGTATATTTCAGACTAGCAACAAGAGCGCTGGGCAGCACAGTTGATAATAGCCTAGCATATAGGGACATCAACCAGGTATGATGCATACCTGTATTCCCATACCCTCAAAGAGGATTTTGAATCATTCAACACACACACAAATGTGTTTGATGTAATGGGTGCACTACCCTGATTTGATAGTTATGTAAAATGTGCATATATTGAAACCTTACACCACATAAATTTATGGAGTTACCATGTGACAATTTTCACATATCGATGACTTGGGAAATTAATGTTACAATTTTAGTTTTCGGCCTTTCAGTTTCTTTTGCAGAAATTGTCTTGGTTAACTTAATACTGTGAAACCTGCAGTTTTGGGGTTTGTTTTGTTTGAGACAGGATCTCACTTTGTAACCTAAATTAGCCTCAAGCTCATGATCCTCCTGCCTCAGCCTTGTGAGCTCTGGGATTCCAGGTGTGCACCACCATACCTCAAAATCTCCAGTTTAACAGTAATAGGGATTCCTCCTTATGGGAGCTCACTATCCAATCAAAAAAGAGAAAAGAAGCACCCGGGTGTGGGGGCACAGACCTTTAATCCCAGCACTTGGGAAGCAGAGGCAGGCGGATCTCTGTGAGTTCAAGGCCAGCCTGGTCTACATAGTGAGTTCCAAGACAGCTGGAGCTACAGGGAGATCCGTCTCAAAAAGACACACACACCCAAAGGAAAACGGATATCATTGGAAATATAAATCACATTTTCTTCCTTAGTGATCATTTCATAACGGTGATTGTGTATGTCTTTTTCACATTCTAACTGAAAAGATTAGTTTTAATTTTTAAATTTTATTTTTTTCTTTTTGTCACAGGGTCTCCCTGTAGTCCCAATCCTAGAACTTCATAGACTAGGCTGGCCTTGATCTCAGAGAGGATTGCTGCCTCCGTGCCTCATCTCCAGTCGCTAGAACATTGAAGGAGCGGACAGGCGTGCATACATGCCCAGGTAAGACTGAAGTTTATTTAAAGATGAGAAATAAAAGATTTGTAAATTTTAGGTGGTCTTTCAGAACCAAGTTCTGGCTTAATAGGGTTTAGATTGGTTTCAGATGTCTTTGGAGATTATTAGAATGCTCCAATTGAGCCGGGTGTGGTAGTGCCATGCCTTTAATCCCCAGGCACTCAGTAGAGGGCAGAGGCACGGTGGCTCCTCTGGGTGAGTTGCAAGGCCGAGCCTGAGTCATACCTGTTGCCAGACCAGCTGGGGCAGACAGGGCAGGACCTGTGCCTCCAAAAGAACCCCCCCCCAAAAAAAAAACGAATGCTCGTGCTTGAAATGTATGGGGGGGTGTCGCTGGCCGGCGTGGGTATAATAGTATTCATGTTTCTTTTCCAATTTCCGCCTTCCACAAGGTCTCGTCTGTGGCAACTCAGAGGTGGCCTGAACTTGACTTCCTGTTCCTAGCCGGGTGTGTTGGTGCTCGCCTTTAATCCTCGCACTTGGTAGGCAGGACGGTGGATCTATGGTGAGTTCAAGCGCCAGCCTGGTACCTAGACAGAGCTACGCTCCAGCGACAGCTTGGGACTCAAATGGTGAAGGGAGAACCTTGTCTCACAAATACCAGAAAGAACAAAAACAAAAAGAACCCTCCAAAAAGAGAATTTAAATCTAATTGTGGCCCTTTAACTTTGGAGCCTTCCTGCATTACGTGTTGGACTGCTGGGGAATTCGGTACAGGGCATGCACAGTTATTAATGGCCCACCAAATAATTTTGTAAAAAGTAAACCATGGTCGTGCCAAGCCTGGTGGCACATGCCTTGAAATGCCCTCAGCACTCGGCAGACGGCAGAGGCCAGGGGAATCTTTGGTGAAGTTCAGGCACCAGCCTGGATTCTAGACCAGAGTGAGTTCGGCGAGAGACAGGCTGGGGCTATAGGTAGACGCTGTCTCAAAAAGAACCAAAATAAATAAATAAAATAAAACCATGGTTCGGCTCGGAGTCATTAATGGTCTTGGTGGGAGAACTATTTTTTTTTCCACTTGCCAGAAGGGTGCTTGGTGGGAAGTTGCGCGCCGAGAGCTTTCCAGAACGTACGTGCGACAGTCTGTGTAGCGCAGTGGGTCCGACATATATCGCGGACTGGTTAAAAGCGTCGGATTCAAGTGAGCGGAGAGTTTTTCCGATTGCGATGAAGCATAACTCTCTTTCGGAAACGGGACAGCGAAAATGTCTTAATGCCTCCTCCCAAACCAGAAGCCTTTTCAAGTTTGGAACAGGGCTAAGGTCAGAGGACCGCTGTTTAATTCGGGAAAGAAGCTGAACAACTATGGGGCGTGTGCTTCAGGACATCGAGGTCCAGACGGCAGTGCCCACTGCTTGGCATCAGAATGGGAAATGGAGGGCACTGTTGATAAAAGCAGGCAGTCTGAGACCTTCAATTGCTTGCTAAGAAACTTAGGGAGGGGCATATCCAACGAGTATTAGCAAGAGAGACGCTAGAAAAGAGATAGAGATGACTATATTGGAAGGTGGTGGGAAGAAAAAAACGGGGTCGAAGGAGGAAGAGAATGGTCAAGGCCATCTCAAATGGAAAAGTCCTGTCAAAAACAGACTAGGGGACAGGCTAGAAATGAACTATAAAGGCCGATATGAGATCACAGAAGAAGATTCTCAAGAGAAAGTGGCTGATGAGATTTCTTTCAGGTGAGCATGTAAATTTGACCTATTTAAAAATAAGCACTTGACCACATACCTTCTGCTTACTGGAAATAAAATAGATGCCAGATAAATTCCTTTTTGAGGGGTTTGTTATTTTCTTTTTTCTTTTTTTGTTTTGTTTTGTTTTTGCGTTTCTTCTGAGACAGGTTCCTCCCTTTAGTCCAGCTGTCCTGGAGCTAGCTCTCTGTAGGCCAGGCATGGCCTTGAACTCACACGGATCCACCTCTGCCTCCCAAGTGCTAGGATTTTAAACGGCATGCGCCTCACGCCTGGCGCGCAAGGTTTGTTTTTTTTGTTTTTTCTTCTTTTTTTTTTTAATAAGATCTCAAGTTCTTTGTCTTCAGTACAGTTTCTCTGATTATTTGTGTCTGGTTTTTGTTTTTTTGTTTTTTTTTTTTTTTTTTTTTGTCTTTTCTGAGCAACGGGTCTCCATAGTAGCCGCGCAGCTGGTCCTGGAACTCGCTCTGTAGACCAGGCTGGCTTTGAACTCAAAGATCTGCCTGCCTCTGCCTCCCAAGTGCTAGGAGTATTTGTGTCTTTTAAACCTTGGGCAGGGCTCTGTTGTGCACACCTTTAATTCCAGCACTTGGGGGCCAGCTGGGGCTACAGGGAAACCCTATCTCAAAAAGACAGTAATAATAATAACAACCTTGGGCTGGAGAGAATAGCTTCAAGTTGGTAGAGTGTTTGCCTAGCATACATGAGGCCTTGAGTTCAATCCCTAGCACCCCATAAACTGGGCATGATTGTGCAGGCCTGTAATCCCAGCACTTGGGAAATGGAAGCAGAGGATTAGAGAATTTCAAGGTCATCCTCAGCCACATAGGGAGTTTGATGCCAGCTGAGTTATATAAGACTTTATCTCAAAAGGAAAGAAAAAGGAGGTCTGTTGAGGTGACTCAGTGGGTAAATGTGCTTGCCACCCAGCGTAGGCTCCCAATGTGGTAGCAGCGAGCAACTACCTGCAAGTCTGTCCTCTCATCTTCCACACTCATACCATCCGCCAGTGCTAATGATTACAAAGGCGTGTGTCACCTGGGTGCCTGGCTCCAATATACATTTTATTTATTTATTTTTTAAATTTTTTGGTCTTTTCGAGACAGGGTCTCCCTTGTAGCCCGAGCTAGCCTGGAACTAATGGCTCTGTAGACCGGGTGGCCTTGAACTCAGAATCCTCGTGCCGTCTGCATTGGAAGTCCCGTCGTGAGCACTAGGAATTAAGAGGGCTGTGCCAGCCACGGCAGGATCCAATATGTAATATTCCAATTTAATCGTACGTTTGTTTTAGAAGATAATTTATTTTTACAGTATGATTAATTCCGTATTTTCTTTTTTTTTTTTTTAAATTTCTATTTTGCTGTAGTGCTGTATGCGAGTGTGCTGTCTGCAAATGCAAGTTTTGTGCACCTGGTGTCATACAATTGCCACCGGAGGTCCGAGAAAAGGGTGTCACGGCATTTCGCCCTTGAGCTGGTTTCTCCTGGAATTGGAGGTTTCAGACGGTTCTCTTCGGCTGGCCATGTGGGTGCCGGGGATCGAACTGGGGTCCTGTAAGAGCGGTCGGGGCCGACTCTTAGAGCGGCTAGGGAGCAGCAACTCTCCAGCCCCTACATGCACTCATTTTCAATTCTTCAATTGTTGAATTTTTCGCAGACTTTTATAAACGGCATACTTTTTTTTTTTTTTTTTTTTT
>VZQC01012471.1:42156-88888 GCA_009823505.1 Rhizomys pruinosus | reverse complement strand
AAAAAAAAAAAAAAAAAAAAAAAAAAAAAAAAAAACATTGCAAATGGGTAATAAGGTAAAAGGAAGCAACACACATCTCTCAATTATAACCTTAAATATTAATGGACTAAACTCCTCAATCAAAAGACAGAGACTGGGAGAATGGATTAGGAAATAGAACCCATCTATGTCTACAAGAAACTCATCTCACCCTCAAAGACAGGCACCAACTTAAGGTGAAAGGATGGAAAAAAATATTCCAAGCAAATTATACCAAAAAGCAAGCAGAAGTTGCTATTTTAATATCAGACAAAATAGACTTCAAAGTAAAAGTAATCAGAAGAGACAAAAAGGGGCATTATGTCCTTATCAAAGGAAGAATTAGCCATGATGACTTCATAATCAGAAATATATATGCACCAAACTCTGGTGCACCGAACTTTATAAATACAATTCTCCAGGACCTCAAGGCACTGATTAATCCCAGCACACTTATAGTAGGGGACTTCAATACCCCACTGAGCCCTTTGGACAGGTCAATTGGGCAAAGAATAAACAGAGAGACATCTGAACTGAACAATACAATACATCAAATAGACCTCACAAACATCTACTGAATAATCCACCTAAATACCAGAGAACACTTTCCACTCAGTACCCCACAGAACATTCTCCAAAACTGACCACATACTGGGACACGGGAAAAAAAAAGTCAACGAATACAAAAATATTGAAATAATTTCATGCATTCTATCAGACCACAGCACAATAAAGTTCAATATCAGGATACAGCCTGATACAACACCAGGATAAGCCCTACTATCTACAAGAACACATGAAGACTAAACACTCCTGAATAATGAATGGGTCAAGGAAGAAATAAAAAATTAAAAGAAGGCTGGGCATGGTGGTGCACGCCTTTAATCCTAGCACTCGGGAGGCAGAGGCAGGCAGATCTTTGTGAGTTCAAGGCCAGCCTGGTCTACAGAGTGAGTTCCAGCCAGGCGTGGTGGCTCACGCCTTTAATCCTAGCACTTGGGAGGCAGAGGCAGGCAGATCTTTGTGAGTTCAAGGCCAGCCTGGTCTACAGAGTGAGTTCCAAGACAGCTGGGGCTACAGGGAGACCCTGTCTCGAAAAGACCAAAATAATAATAATAATAATAATAATAATAATAATAATAAAATAATTCCTGGAACTAAAAAAAAATGACAATGCAACAGAACAAACCTTTGAAATACTTTAAAAACAGTCCTGAGAGGGAAATTTAGATGGATAGCCCTGGGGGCCTACATAAAAAAAAAAAAGAAAAAACACAAAAAAGGAGCGCAAATAAACAATCTATACAAACCATGCAGCGAAAAACATTTGAAAGACAACAAAATGAATCACTAACCCAACAGACAGGAAGAAATAACAAAAATCAGAGCAAAATCAATGAAATAGAACAAAACAAAAACAAAAAAAAAAAAATCAATGAATCCAAAAGTTGGTTCTTGAAGAACAAGATAGACTGACCTCTAGCCCAGTTAACCAAAAGAAAGAGCAACTCCCAATCAATAGAATTCATGATGAAAGGGGAAACACAATACAATGAAAGATCCAGAAAACAATCATACTGATAATTCAAAACCTATACCTACTAAAATTTGGAAACCTAAGAGAAATGGATGACTATCTGAAATCCTGGGAATCACCAAAGCTTTAACCAAGAAGAGATTCACAGCCTTAAACAGACCCTTAATATATGAAGAAATTGAAAATGTAATAAGAGCCGGGCGTGGTGGCTCATACCTTTAATCCTAACACTTGGGAGGCAGAGACTGGCAGATCTTTGTGAGTTCAAGGCCAGCCTGGTCTACAGACCAAGTTCCAGGACAGCTGTGGCTAAGGGAGACCCTGTCTCAAAAAGACCAAAAAAAAAAAAAAAAAAAAAAAAAAAAGTAATAAAAGAACCCCCCCAAAAAAAAGAAACCCCCAACTAAAAAAAGCCCAGGCCCAGATGGTTCTCATGGCAGAATTCTATAAGGCATTTAAAGAGGACTTAACAGCCATTATTTACTCAAACTGTTCAGAAGGATACAAACGATGAGGGAAATCTCCCAAATTCCCTTCTATAAACCAGCATACATCTAATATCAAAAATCAGTCAAAGAACAACCAAAAAAAAAAAAAAAAAAAAAAAAACAACTATAGGCCTATCTCATTAATGAACACAGATGCAAAAAATTATCAACAAAATACTTGCAAACTGCATAGAGGCCCACATCAAAAAGATCATCCATCATGACCAAGTTGGATTCATACCAAAGATCCAGGGATGGTTCAATATACAAAAATCAATAAATATAAAACACATAAATGGACTGAAAGACAAAACCACACAATAATCTCAGTTGACACAGAAAGAGCCTTCAACAAAATCCAGCATCCCTTCATGCTTAAAGTCTTAGAGGGAACTGGACTGGACAGATAATTCCTCAATGTAATCAAAGCCATATACGACAAACCCACAGCCAACATCATCCTAAATGGAGAAAAGTTAGAAGCATTCCCCTTAAAGGTAATAACTCAGCAAGGCTGCCCTGTGAGCACCTGTCTTCACCACTCTTCATATAGTGCTTGAAACATTGCCAGGGCAATAATGCAAGAAAAGGAAATTAAAGGAGTACTAATGGGAAAGAAGAAGTCAAGCTATCCCTTTTGCAGATATGATAGTTTACCTAAGGGATGCTAAAAAAATCCACCAGAAACCTCCTAGACATGATTAAGAGTTTCAGTAAAGTAGCAGGATACAAATTTAACCTAGAAAAATCAATAGCTTTCTTTACACCACACAACGAGCAACTGAAGAAGAAATACAAGGAGAACCTTCCCACTCACAATAAGCCTCAAAAACAATAAATACCTAGAAACAAATCTAACTAAAGACACCAAAGATCTCTCAACAAAAATTTAAAGCCCTGAAGAAGGAGATTAAAGAAGACATCAGAAGATGGAAAGATTGCTCCTGCTCATGGATTGGAAAAATAATTTAAAAATGTCCATTCTACCCAAATTAATAGTTTCTTCATAATTCTCATCAATGGCTCCTAGATCTCCCAAGTTTCCATGTGTTCCTAGGGAACTCATTGCTTCTTCTACTTTTTGGAAAGGATCATGGGCCAAACTTTTGGGGTTTTGTTTCTTCTTGTGTCTTTGAAGTTCCTTTTCTTTCTCCTTTGATCCTTGTTGAGCATGAGAGAATTTTGTGTTTATGACTTTGATTGCAGCTTTCCTTTCTTTGAAAATATCAGAAGCTGTAGTTAAAGTTTCCTTTGCCTTGCTTAGTTAAGACACTGCACTCTGTTGCATCTGATTGAGCTACATCCATCTTTGAACGTGCTTCATCTCCAGATTTGTTGAAGCCCATAAGATCTTTCTCTTGCCTCTCCTCTTTCTGGGACCCTTGTGTTTCCTGTTTAAGGTGCATGTCCGCGTTAGTGCTGGTCATACAAAGTGGCCACTTCAAAGTGTTTCATCATTTATGTGCACATAGAATTATTTGGCCCCTGATTCTCCAGAATGGAGGAACCAGAGTGATGAGTCACAGCGTAGTCACGGCGTAGTCACGGCGTAGTCACGGCGTAGTCACAGCGTAGTCACTGTTGGCATTTTCTTTCTGATTCTTCCTCCTAGAATAAAAACATGGAGTAAAAAAAAATTATTTGGCATACCAGACTGGATTTGCATATGCAAACTTAAATCTGAATACTTAAAAAATGCATTGATGCCGGGTGTGATGGCGCACGCCTTTAATCCTAGCTCCTGGGAGGCAGAGCAGGTGGATCTTTGTGAGTTCAAGGACAGCCTGGTCTACAGAGTGAGTTCCAGGCAGCTGGGACTACAGTAGACACTGTCTCAAAAGACGCAAAAAAAAAAAAAAAAGGAAAAAAAAATGCATGCATGATTACTTGTTTTGCGTGTTAACCAAAGTCCTAGGAATAAGAACATAAAACCATCACTGACTGGTCTATTTGAATTATTACCTAGGTCTGCATATTCAATACCATTCACTGATTATAGAGACACTGGCTTTTCAGAAAGTTGGTGACTATGCCAAGTTATAGTTTTTTTCCTTTTTCTCATTTCTGTTAAAAGTAATGCTAGAATACCCAGCTTTGAGATCCTGAGTTTTGTATTGCAAAATTACAGCTATTTTTCTTTCTTTTTTCTTGTCTCTGTTAACACCCAGCTTTGACATTCTGATTTTGTATTGAAAATTACAGCTTTTTTTCCTCTTTTTTCTCATTTCTGTTAAAAGTGGTGCTGGAGCACCCAGATTTGAGATCCTGAGTTTTGTATTATTATTATTATTATTATTATATATTATTTTTTGTTACCCGGAGTTCTGTGGTCAAGCTGAACCTTGTTTCAAAAATTAATTTTTAAAAAAGGGGGTTGGGGGGCTGGAGAGATACCCAGCGGTTAAGAGCGCCGACCACTCTTACAGAGGACGCCGAGGTTCGATCCCCAGCACCCACATGGCGGCTAAAGAACCGTCTGAAACTCCAATTCCAGGAAGAACTCCAGTTCCAGGAATCCGATAACCCTCTTCTGACCTCCCGCGAGGCGTTGCACGACGACGGGTGCACAAACTTGCATGCAGACAGTACATTCATTAGCACATACAGAAATAATAAAAATTAATAAAAAATATTTTAAAAAAGGGGGGGGGGGTTGGAAGGCCAGGAAAAGGGATTCCTTGAGGAAAGAAATTCAGTTATATTACAAAGAAAGGGATTCAGCTGGGCGTGGTGGTGCACGCCTTTAATCCTAGCACTTGGGAGGCAAGCAAGAAGAACTCACTTTGTGAGTTCAAGGCCAGCCTGGTCTACAAAGTGAGTTCAGGCAGCCTGCTACAAGTGTTCCAGAATGGGGTACAAGGGAGACCCTGTCTCAAAAAACCAAAAAAAAAAAAAAAAAAGGGATTCTATTCAGTTATGTTGCAAAGTGATTGTTCATTTTTTGTTATCTTTCATTGTTACATTGTAATTTATTGTAATTTTTCATGCTACATTTACACCAAATGCCAAAAATGAGCCTCTAAATCAGTTAGTTAAGAATGGAGGATTTTCCTTGGGGAAAGAATTCAGTTGTGTTAAAAGTGATTGTCCATTTTTTATCTTCCATTCTATACATCAATGCTGGAAATAGGTCTCAGATCAGATGTTGAAGCCTGGTCCCTCTTTGGTGTGCCTTGCATTTGTGATTTCAATGCCTGCTGCAAATCCATCAAATATTCTCATTTTTCCCTTGGGACTGAATGACTGTTGGTGCTGATGAGGATGGCTGCTTGAGCATTTTCTTGAAAATATCATCTTCTTTGTGTTTACCTCTACTCCCACCCAGACAAACACTGTCCTACCATTTCTCCTTGGTGTGCTGGTTATCAATGATGGTAAAGCCTGATTGGTCAAGACAAAACCTAAGACAGGTGGCAGGAAAAATCAGAATGTGGAATCGAGAGGTGGGTCTGAGCTATGCACCAGGCTCACCTGTTGTTCATTTTTTGGGTGTGTTATGTGTGTTATTGTCTTTTATTTAAAAAGCAAAAGGGGATAGATATGTAAGAGTGTTTACATACCGGCAGCAGCTGACTACCTGAACAAGTTTAACCGCGCTCAAGGGCAACATCTGAGTCTGTGGCTGATCAGCACCTGAGGCCCTCCAAAGAAGCAGAGGACCTTTCATACTATAAATCTTCTTGTCTGTTCCTATATTAAACTAGGAGTTGCAGGTGCTCATTTTTCCTGCCATTCGCCAGCTCCGGAGTTTGGGTGCTCTGGTTGTCGTACTCACCTCCTCCTCGCAGGGCCTGGAACAGTCCTGGCTGGCCCGAGAGGGTTTTCTACAAGGGAGGAGGACATATATTTTGGAAGAATATGAAATGGAGGAACAACAAAAAAAAACTAAGACTAAAAAAAGACTGAAAGCATGATGTTCTCCCCAAAACAATAATCCTCTTGCTTTGAAAAAACTTTTGGAAAAACTCAAAAAAGATCCAAGACATGTATGGCAGAATGCATGAAATCGGGTTGGGTGGGGGGCATAGAAGAGGGAGATAGAGTCTAATTTGATACGATAATGATGTATGAAAACATTTAATAACAATAAAAAAAATAGCTCTGAGCTACACTCATGGTGGTTGCTGTGGTGTTAATGAGACAATTGTTACACCAAAGGCAGCACTTTCATCAGAATTAGACCTGTGAGGGTCTAGGTAAGAATTCTGCCTGCTTTCAGCGATGGCTTTGGAAGAAGACACTTGCCCTCCTTTACCTAGACTGAACAACAGCTGCTCTGAAGAGAATTCACCCGAGCCTGCTAATAAGCGAGGACTTAAAGATTCTGGGTTGCTTGTTTGTTCATACCACTGGAGTTGGAACCTAGGGCCTCACACATGCTAAGCAAGTGTGAGCCTTCTTCTCCTTTTTTAAAAATTTTTATTTTTTTTTTATTAATTTGTTATTTATTGGGTTCTTTTCAAAAACAGGGTCTCTCTGTAGCCCCAGCGTGTCCTGGAACTCACTCGGTAGAGCAGCTGGGCTTTGAACTCACAAAGATCTGCCTGCCCTCTGCCTCCAAGTGCTAGATTAAAAGGCGTACTCCACCATGCCTGGCATTTCTTCTCCTTTTAAAAAAAGTTTCGAGACAGAGTCTTACTGTGTAGCATCAGGTAGCCTGAAACTGTAGACCAGGCTGGTCTTAAACT
This sequence comes from Rhizomys pruinosus, assembly GCA_009823505.1. NCBI lineage: Eukaryota > Metazoa > Chordata > Mammalia > Rodentia > Spalacidae > Rhizomys > Rhizomys pruinosus. The sequence goes on along the minus strand of VZQC01012471.1, from coordinate 82,157 downwards.
CAGAGATCCACCTTTCTCTGCCTACCAAGTGCTGGGATTAAAGGCATGGGGAACCATATCCAGAAGGCATTTGCGGGCGCGCACACACACACACACACACCACGCACATGCACACACACTTTTTTTTTTCCTGAGACAGGCATTGAACTCTATATAGCTAAGAGGACCTTGGAGTCTTGATCCTCCTGCATCTACCCCCTGAGTGCTATGAATACAGGCATGTGCCACCATGCCTGGTATATGGTGGAATAGAAGGCAGGGCACTGTGCATGCGAGGCAAACACTCTACCACCTGAGCTACACCCCCTGCCCTAGATAGCCACCTTAAAATTTTTATTTGAGATAATGTCTCCCTAAATTGTCCATGCTGGCCTTGAAGTTGCCTCTGACTCCCGAATAGCTGGGATTACAGACATAAGTGGTGGTAGAGATGTTTTGCTCACTGATTTGCTCTGCAGTCTAGGAGCTGCGTGCAAGAGTAGAGTAACAGTTCTTCTACTTAGATTCACACAGAAAGCTTTATGCTCCATAGAGAAAAGTGTGCACAGGGATAGCAAGTCTAGGTGTAGAGCACATAAAGATACAGAAGCTGCAGTATCTTCCCTCCCTCCCTCCCCTCTCACTTCCCTGGTTTCCTTTCTCCTTTGGACAACTCAGGGGCCTGAGGCAAATCATGGTGTACTGTATTCCACCTTCAAACCAGGTTGTAAGGGCTGGAGAGATGGCTCAGCAGCTAAGAACACTTGTTCTTCCTGAGGACCTTGGTTTGGTTCCTAGCACCTACATCAGGTGGCTAACAACCACCTGTAACTCCAGCTCCAGGGGATCCAACTCCCTCTTCTGGCTTCCACAGGCAGCCTTACAGAGACACATACAGACATACACATTAAAAACAAAAACAAGCTGGGTGTGGTGGTGCATGCCTTTAGTCCCAGCACTCAGGAGGCAGAGTTAAAGGCCAGCCTGGTCTACTTAGGGAGTTCCAGGACAGCTGGGGCTGCAGGGAGACCCTGTCTCAAAAATACCAAAACCTAAACAACAACAAAAAACGGGTTGTACATGCATTTGTAGTTGGAGGTACACATACTCAGTCTGAACTTGATGTTGGTGATACTTGGGTGGGTTTGTTTGTTGTTTGTTTCTTTTGAGGGAGGGTCTCACTTTGTAGTCCTGGCTGACTCAGTATTCCAGATATAGGCCAGACTGACCTTGTACCTCAGTGATTCTCTCTTGTCAGCTTCCTGACTGTAAGAAGCACAGGCTTGAGTTGCTTTGCAGAGCTAACTGGGTACATGGAAATTGAAAGGCTGATTTGCTGTTAGATGAATCTCACAGTACAGCTCTTTCCTGTAGCTGCATCTGCCTCCATACCTTAGAATGACGGGAAAGCAGGGCATGGTGGCCCAGACCTTTAGTACCAGCACTCAGGAGGTAGAGGCAGGTGGATTTCTGTGAGTTCAAGACCAGCCTGGTCTACATAGCGAGTTCCAGGCTAGCTGGGACTGAAGGAAGACCCTGTCTCAAGAAGAAGAAGAACATGAAAAGAACTAATTCACTCAAGGGGTTGGGGTGGGCTCAGTGGTTAAGAGCACTGGTTCCTTTTCCAGTAGACCTGGTTTCAGTTCCAACCACCCACATGGCAGCTAACAACAGTCAGTAACTTCAGTTCCAGAGGATCCAATGCCCTCTTCTGACCTCCTCCAGCATTGCATGCATGGGTACACTTACATGGGTGTACTTACAAACATGCAGGCAAAACACTCATGCACATACAAATAATAAAATAATTTTTAAAAAGAACTAGTTAACTCAAAATACCCTTTCTTCTTGATTTCCTAATCTTCAGGAATGAGATCCATCTGCCACGGTTCTCACTAAAGAAAGGGATGATCCCAACACATTACGTTATGCCTTGGAAAGAAAACATGAAATTCAGGAATGTGAATCTAAAGGTATTTTATCATTATTTTATATATATATATAATCTCTTTTCTTTTATGTATATGAATGTCTCACCTGCATGTACATAAGTGCACCCATAGTTTATTTTTAAAATATTTTTAAAAAGTCATTTACTTGTTTTGTTTTGTTGAGACCAGGTCTCACTTTGTAGCCCTGGCTGTCCTAAACTCTCTATGTACGCTAGACTGAGCTCAAACTCAGAGATCTCCCTTGCCTCTGCCTGGAAAGTACTGGGATTAAAGGTATGCACCACCACCACACCCAGCCTTATTTTTATCATTTTTAATTGTGTGTGTGTGTGTATGTGTGTGTGCATCTGTCTGTCTGTCTACATGACTACAGATGTCCTCAGAGGCCAGAAGCATTAGATTCCTCTAGAATCAGAGTTATAGGCAGTTGTGATCTGCCTGGTGTGGCTGCTGAGAACCAATCTTGCATCCCCTCCAAGAGCAGTATGAACTCTTCTTAACTGTTGGGCCATCTCTCCAGGCCACAGTATTCACAGTGTAAACCTATGGGATGGTAAGACAGCTCAGCTACCAAGTCTGACAACCTGACTTCAATCCTTGGGACCCACATGGTAGAAGAGAACTGATTCCTGACCTCCACACAAGTGTCACAGCATGTACACAAATTCTCTCTCTCTCTCTCTCTCTCTCTCTCTCTCTCTCTCTCTCTCTCTCAACCAAATGTAATAATAAAGTCTATTTAGCACATTCTCTAAGACATATGTCTATACAAGAAACTATTTTATGTACTTTCACATAAACTTACAAACACAAGGATCACATGTAGATAACCCAAATGCAAACTCAGAATGGATATATGAAAGCATTTCAGAACCTCACGTTATACTCACTTGCAGGATTAAGAAGCTATTAACAGGAAATGCTATTAATATTAAAGCTACAGTACAGAACATACACGTTTATGTTGTGCTGAATGTTCAGGGAGAGAACCATGGCAACAGCCAGATTTACAGACAAGACCTGCCCATTCAGTACTACTTATTATGTTGAAATGCTTTCCAAATTCAGATTAGCCATTAAGAACTAGTTCAGCTGGACGTGGTGGCACATGCCTTTAGTCCCAGCACCCGAGAGGCAGAGGCAGGCGGATCTCTATGAGTTCAAGGCCAGCCTGATCTACATAGCAAGCTCCAGGCCAGCTGAGGCTAAAAGGAGACCCTGTCTCAAAAAGACAGGAAAAAAAAAAAGATCTAATTTCTTCCTTCTTCCTTCCTCCCTCCCTCCTTTCCTTCCTTCCTTCTATTTTTTAACATTTTTAAAGTTTATGTATATGAGTATTGCTTATATTTATCTAAGTCCACCCATGTTGTGCATTGCCTGCAGAGGTCAGAAGAGGACATTGGATTCCTTTGGAACTGGAGTTAGGGACAGTTTTTAGCCACCATGTGGGTGCTGGGAATCAAACCTGCTCTGCAAGAGCAGTCAGTGCTCTTAACCGATGAGCCATCTCTCCAGGCCCCTTCTTTAAGTTACATTTTATTTAATTGTGTGTGTGTGTGTGTGTGTGTGTGTGTGTGTGTGTTTGTGAGTTGGTTCAACATGTGGGTCCCAGGGACTAAGCTCAAGTAATCAGGCTTGGTGATAGGAGCCTTTACCCCCTGAGCCATCTCACCTGCCCCTCTTTTTTTTCCTTCTATTTTATTGCTTTTGTTTCTGTTTGGGTACTGGAAATTGAACCTGCATTGCTAAGCACACTGTACCACTGAGCTACAAATCTAATTTGGTCTTTAGAATTCAGTATAATTAATTAATTAATTTTTATTTATTTATTTTTCTATGTGTATGAATGTACTGTCTGCATATAGGTTGGTGCACCCGTGTGGTGCAATGCTGTGGAGGTCAGAAGAGGGCGTTGGATTCCCCTGGAACTGGAGTCAAAGACGGTTCTCAGCTGGGGATTGAACCCAGGTCCTCCACAAGAGCAGTCAGCACTCCCAACTGCTAGGCCATCTCCACAGCCCCTAGAATTCAGTATAATTTAAAAAAAAAAAAAAGAAATCTATTTTACTTTTGCTATTTAAAGTGTTCCCAGCAATTTTTAAAATATCATCAGTGACTAGTGTATATAGTATCCTACTTTACAGAATTGCCAGGAAAATTAAAGGATTGAATGAAATAATATGGCCACACTGAGCAAATGCAAATACATTGTAGCCTATTCTTTCCTTCCGTTTTTTCTCTCCATGTTCTCTTGGAAGATGATACACACATATCAATAAAATTTAAAAATTACGGGCTGAAGAGATGGCTGAGTGGTTAAGAGCACTGGCTATTCTTGCAGAGGACCCAGGTTTGATTCCCAGCACCTGCATGGCAGCTACCAACCATCTCCAGATCCAGGGAAATCCAATAGCTTCTTCTGACCTCCAAAGTCACTACAGGACATGGGTGCACTTGTACGCATGCAGGCAATACACTGATACACTAAAAAATGAAAAATTTTTTTAATTTAAAGCAAAGCTCATCTTAAGCTAGAGAAAAAGATGTGTGCTGTGCCGTTAAGCAGAGCGCTTTCTCTCTCAGCAAGCAGCGGCCTGCAGGGTCTATGCTGGCTCCTTAGAAGATTCTCTGTTCTGGGGTTACAGCGAAAGGCTGTGCCATGGAGAAGATCGGAAAGTGGTCCTGAAGAAAGGCCCACCCAAGATAAAGATTGCAGACATGCCTCTGCACTCGCCTCTCTCTGAATACCAGAGCACTGTGATTTCCCATGGGTTCAGGAGGCGGCTGATCTGATCAAGGCGAGAAGCTGAGCAGGACACTTGCCTAATACGCATGAGCCTCTGTTTGGTCCCACTACTGCTAAAAAGTAAAAATGAAGAATAAAATGGCATTTCAAACTCTTGCCTCTTCCCCATTGTTTCTGGTGTTTGAGTTCTTTGCATTTCACCTACAAGTTCGAATTGTTTGATGATTGTAAGTCAGTAGCATAATTTGTAGATCAGAGACTGTATAAGAATAGGTATCATCGCCGGGCGTGGTGGCACACGCCTTTAATCTCCAGCACTTGGGAGCGGAGGCAGAGGCAGGTGGTCTTTGTGAGTTCAAGCCAGCCTGGTCTACTGGCGAGTTCCAGGACAGCTGGGGTACACGGGAGACCCTGTCTCGAAAGACCAAAAAAAAAAAAAAAAAACATGCATCATCGTTGGAAGACTGTCTGAGATAGAGTGGGAGAGGAGGGGAATCTGCTTATGCTGACGATTTCACTCTGAGTAGAACAGCAGACGGGTCCAGTCCTGCTCCCTGACCTCACCCAGCCCTCTACTCTTCCCCCTCCTCACCCTCTAGTATCCATGCTTACAGAGGCATCATGTTAGGGAAGCTGAAATTGAGCTACAGAATGTGCAATTATTTTAGTAACTTTCCCGACTGTACTAACCCCTCTCTTTTCTGCCCCACCCCTCCAACATACATACCTTTAAGTTCTAGATCATAATTAATCACCATGGTAATTAGATGTGTTTAGAAGACAGTTTCATCATAAATCATAGAACTTTTAACAGAGAGATAGACTTTCTGTGTTGGTTCAGTGGTATAAGTATCAATTTCATACAGCCAAGAATTGTCTCACATTATTTAAGATGATTTATTTAGTTATTTATTGCGTCTTTTTTTTTTTTTTTTTGTCTTTTTGAACAGGGTCTCCCTTTATCCCAGCTTCCTGAGGCTGCTCACTTGTAGATCAGGCTGGCCTTTGAACTCCCGTGATCCCCCTACCTCAGCCTCCCAAGTGCTAGGGATTACAGGCGTGCGCACACCATGCCCAGCTTATTGGTGTTTTTGGATGACAGGGTCTCTGTCCTAGTTGTCTTCTATGTGTGTGACAAAACACTCTACACTCAATGGGGAGGAAAGGGTTTATTCAGCTTCACATACTCCTGGGTCACCTTCATCACTTCAGGAGGCCCAAGCAGAACTCAGGGCAGGAACTGGAGGCCAGGAGGACGCGTTAATGCGTCACACTTCTTGCTGTTCAGGCGTTGCTCTCATCTGGCTTGCTTCTCTGAGCTCATGCACAGTACTCTGCTTCTTCTTATATTACTGCTACAACGTCCGTGCATACATCAATACCAATTCCCACCAGATGTGGCCACAGGCCAATCCAAAGGAGACAATTCCCCAACCGTAGGCTCCCTCAACCCAGGTGCGTCAGGTTGACACCAAAGCATCCAGCACAATGACCCCTTGTCAACTTGACACACAAAACACATCACTATTTAAACCACCACCTTTCCAATTCTTATCCCCAAAGTAGATGTTTTAACACTAATCACAACCTACGACAGTACATCCTTAAAAGCACCACAGTCCCTAAAATGTCCAAACACTCAAAAATTCAGTCTATTAAAAAGTCTTCTAACTCGTGGCTGCCGTAAATATCCAAAACAAGTACTGTCTTATTTCAAAGGGAAGAATCCGGCACTCTCAAACAAAAACCTAAGTCCAGCAAGTCGCTCAAGGGCTGGACCCTGGGATTCAACTCACGATCTTCTGGGGGGGCCCCACAGGGTCTCGGCAGCTCCCCCTCTCCGACTATGCCGTCCATGGCACACTCATCTCGCAGGCCCAGTCCAACTCCATTCCACACCTGAAGCTGCTCTTGGTGGTCGTCCAAAGGTCCTGGCATCTCCAAAAAAAGCTGGGGTCGCTACTGAAACTGAGGCAGAACCTTCACCAATGGTCTCTTCTGACTCTCTCCTGCGTTGCAAAGCCTCAGCTTTCTCCATTAACCCCTGCAATCCTGGGGTCTTCACAGCAACCCAAGGTGCATTTCCACCAATGGTCTTCCTGACCTCTCACAGCTGCTCTCGGGTGCTCTCTGGACCCCCTCAAATTTCAAACCGGACCCATATAGGAGACTCTTACCCGGTTAAAAATAAAAAAAAAAACCAAGCCGGCTTCTGGCTCGAGATGGAGGCTCAGGCCCTTTCTGGGTCCAGCTTCTCTGTGTGCTGACTTGAAGAGTCCTCTTCTCCTTTTAGTCCCAGCTGGGCTAGAGCTCACTATATAGACCAGGCTGGCCTTGAACTCACAGAGATCCACCTGCCTCTGCCTCCTGAGTGCTGGGATTAAAGGCATGCACCACCACACCTGGCAAGATTCATTATTTTTATTTACATGTAGTGTGTATGTCTGTGTGAGTGTCTACCATGTGTGTGCAGGTGTCAACAGAGGCCAGAAGAGGATATCAGGTCCTCTGCAGCTAGAGTCACTGGCAGTTTGAGTTGCCAGACCTGAGTACTGAAATCTGAACTCAGATCCTTTGGAAGAGCAGCATAATACCCCTAACTGGTGAGCATCTCTCCTGTTCCACATTATTTAGCAGCATTAAAACAACTGTATGAAGCTGGGCATGGCGGTGCATTCCTACTCCTAGACAGAGGGAGGGGATCTCTGTGAATTCAAGGCCAGCCTGGTTTACCTAGTGGATTCCCGGGGGGCCAGCTGGGGCTACAGGGAGACCTGTCTCAAAAAGATCAAAAACAAAACAAAACAAAAAACCAGAAACAAACAAAAAAGCTGTATGAAAAACGGTCCACCATTGTAGAAGACCATAAACAATGTCCCGGTGCCCATCTATAACGCTAGAACTCTGGAAGTGGAGTCAGGAGGGTCAGAAGTTCAAAGTCATCTTTGACTGTCTGGTGGGCTCGAGGCCAGCCTAAGCTACATGAGACTCTGTCTCAACACAAATAATCAAACAAAAACATAGAATCACTCTGTCTCTTGTCCCTGCTTGAAGATGTGAGGGCTTAGCTCTCTGCTCCTGTTTGAGCCATTATGTCACCTACCATGATGGACTCTAATCCCTCTGGAACTTGGAACCAATTGTTCTGAGTTCCAAACATCATAATATACAATGCATGAAAGTGCATTGTATAAATACAGTTATGTAAGATCATCAAGGAATGGGAGTTGTCTGTATGTTCTCTTCCAACATGTATCAGCCACATCCGTGACTTACAACCATCTTATGCTGTTGTTTAATGTCTTTGAGTCATGCGTGACCACATTCCACATGCTGTTCTTCCCTCCTTGGCTTAGCTCCAAGACTGTCCCCTGCCTACAGGCTGACAGTCTCTAGGCTTAGCTCTGGCAAGGAGAGGAAAGGGGGAAAAAACCCACAGATCACCTGTGGAAAATAAATGGACTCACACACAGGGAGCCGGGTGGAAAGTATATCAGTTTTATTTCTGTCAGTGAGGTCTATATATTGAAGGCTACTGTGCTCTGGGCAAGGAATTGGGGGCAGGAGGGTGTGAAATGTGGAGAAGGGGAGTGGGAGCCATCTTGTCTCCTACCGGGGGAACCGAGCTGCCGGAGCTACTGTTTGTGTAAACTGTAAGATGTGTGACATCTTTGCTCAATACATCAAAGGAAGAGGCTGACAGGGTTTGGAATTTGCAGAAGTAGGTGAGGCAGGAAAAGGCTGCCTGCCCCGACCTCATGAAGAGGCCCAGGGGCAGAGTTTTGCAGTCTCCTACTTCCAGCCAAGCAAACTCCTATTACTACAGTTTTATACCCAAGAAATATAAGGAAAGATAAAAGAAGAGTGTCTTCAAGGGATCAGCAGCTTTGGGGGAAGAAATACAAATCAGACATGGCCAGAGCAGTGACGTTTCACTGGCAGACTTCTGCGGTAGGCGTAGAGGTGCAGCTGCGTACACATGTACAGGAGGGGTGAACCGTGAGGCAGGGCAAGGCCGCCAAGCCAAGGGTGCTCCGCCTCTCTCGCTAACTTGCCATGCAGTAAGACATGTTCTTTAGCTCTGCTGAGATTTTTCCTCAGATGAAAAACAAAAGTGAGGATATTCACTACCTTATTGTGAAGATTTTGTGATGCACATAGCAGCCATCAATTACCAATAGCTCCTCGGCTCGGGGTGGGGGTTTGTAAGCCCCTTCCCCATCTGTGCTGGGATTTTGGCTGGTCTTGTGCAGGTCCTCCTTCGGGTCCTGTACATACACTCTCAGCCACTGTGAGTTCATGTCTGCAGTGGCCTCGTCATGCCCAGCAAATACTGCTACTGCAGACTTCCACCACCTCTAAAGCTTACCATCTTTCTGCCACCTGTTATTCTCCCTGAGCTTTGGGGGAGCAGGTAAGATGTAAATGTCCCATTTAGAGCGGAGTATTCAGTAGTCTCTTATTCTCTGCATATTGACCAGTTATGGGTCTCTGTGTTAATTGCCATCTACTGTAAAAAGAAGCTTCTATGATGAAGGTTGAGAGACATGGGTATAAAGGTAAGAGCTTAGGGGGCACTTTATTACTATGTCCATTTATCATAATAGTACCAGGTTCTCCCCTAGGGCCTATGACCTAGCCAGCCACAGGTTTTTGGCCCAGTTCACAGTACCAAGGAATGAGTTCTGTCTTGTGAAGTGGGCTTTACATCTAATCAGAAAACCTTTTACTACTCTCAGAATATTCATGCCACTATTATACCAATGGCCGTATCTTGCTAGATAGTTATTATAACTCACAGGGTGTTTTGTTGTTGTTGTTGTTGTTGTTGTTGTTGTTCTTTTTGAGACAGGATCTCGGCTGACCTGGAACTCACTGTGTAGACCAGGCTGGCCTTGAACTCACAGAGATCCTCTTGCCTCTGCCTCCTGAGTGCTGAGATTAAAGGCATGTGCCACCATACCCAGCCACAGGGTGTTTTTGAGAGCGCTCTTAAGCTTAAACTTCTCTCTACTCTATTCCAAAAGAGGTCAGTTACTATGGGAAGAAATTGGGACCTTCTTGTCTTATAACCAACTTTTCTCAGGAAAGATCTCCAGGCCTGGCTATAGGTGTGCTATGAGGACAATGGTTCACCTCTTTCCCTTGGAATAAGTCAGAGGCAAGAATGGCAGATTCAGAAAAGGAGCTGACACAAATTATCCTTCAGAATGAGTGTTATTGAGAGAGAAAGAGAGAGAGAGAGATCCTTATGACTGTGGGCCTAGAGGACATGATTGAGTCTTAAAGAGGGAAAGCAATTAGGAGAGATTAGCATCAAAACAGAGTCAGCATACAGGGCCTAGAAGGGAGAGAGAGCCTTCCCTTCAAAACCTAAAAGGAGCTTTATGAAGAGAGAAGGGGCCCTGAGGGGAAAGTAGGCCTTCAGGGCCAGAGAGGGTGAAGTAGGAGAGACAGCTACCATGTATAGAATGGGCGTGAAGGAAAGCCTTCAAAATCCCTTCCTGAACAAAGGAAGTTTCTAGCTTTTATAGGATTTTAGGAGGTGGCAGAAGGTTCTATGCCACATGATCTAGCCTGGCCAATCCTATGTGCCAGAAATCAAGAACGTATTGCTAAAGACTAGCTAGAAGTTAAAGTTTTCTCTGTCCTGGGCAGTGACGAGAGAAGATGAGCTCGCTTTTACGAATCGTGAGGCTCTGTCAGCTCTTTGACAGACTGCCACATTGCTCAGCCTGATTTCTGGCAGAGAGAGAGGCAGCTAGAGGCAGTAGGTTTGAGTGTTAGAGCACACGCCTCACTGACTTTCTCCCTCTCCCAGAGGTCAGGCTACAGCCTCCTGCAGCTGACAGGCCTCTGCCGTGAAGGTTGAGCACACACAGACATGCAGGGAAGCAAGCCCAGCCCCTCCCCCTTGCAGCTGCAAGATAAATTTATGTTCCTATCCAGTAGAACCTGGCTCCTTGGCACATAAATTACTTGGTGTGAAACATCCCACCATGTCCCAAAAACTTTTGAGTCATAAAATTCCCTTTATGGGGGGGGGGAGTTCTTTCTTTATTAAAAAATGTATGTGTGTGTGTGAACACGTATGTGCCATGTGACAGCATGAATGTGGAGGTCAGAGGAAGATTTTTAGGAGTTGGTTCTCTTCTTCCACCTTGTGGGTCCTGGGGTCTATGCAAGTTGTCAGGTTTGGCAACAATCCAAGCCAGCCTTATTTGAGGAATTTCTCTGAAGGTGCTCTCTGTCTGTCTCAGCTTCTCTGTCTCTATCCTCTGACTCTGTGTCTCTGTCTCTCTCTCCCTTGTTCCTTCCCTCCTCCCTCCTTCACGCTGTACATCTCCCCACCCTGTCCTACGGGCCAGCTACCTTTTCTACTCTTTCACTTTTTGTTGTCTCTCCTTGGCTCTCCCAGGCCAAGGCCCAGCCACAGCCTCTTTGACTACAGGCTTCTCTCTTCTAATAAAGTGTATTCTGAAGGGTGATTGTTCTCAGCTTCCTTTCCATGGAACCTGCTCTTCTCAGGTCGTCTATAATTTATAACACCGGGCATTCAGTGGGGGGAGAAGGTATAGTGGAAAGGGTGAGGTGAAATAGACCTAGTTACTAAAACACCTTGCTGTCTCAGGCCATGAAGACAGCCGGGGCCTTCCTCTCTGTCTCACCCAAGACAGCAGTCTTCGTTTCTCCAGAAAGTCACATTCCTGTGGCTTTTGATGTTATCTACCTGTAAACCAGGCCAGGATGTCACATTTGTCATCTGTAGACCAGGATGCCGCATTCCGGTGGACTTTGTGTTTGCCTGTTACCTGTTTTACCACTTATATGATAAAACATGCAACATGTGGTAAAACATGTAACATGCTCTGGACTTGCATTTGTCACAGGGGAATAAGGAGTCTGAGACACTAAGTCATGTTCTGACTCCATTATGGAATGCTCACTGCGGTTCAGCCCAGGCAGGTGGGCTAGCCACTAGCGTGAAATAAACTCCTCTCCACACCTAACTTTGGCTTTGATCTCATGATTTTCCTGCAACAAAGGCAGTTGCTGGTCTTCTTTGCTTGCCAGAAGAAACCAGAGCCTTAGGATTTGTGCAGGGATGAGGGGGCCCCTAGGGGGACTCTGAGCAAGGGAAATCTTCTATCCCAAGAGCACAAGAAGGAGCCCCACCCCTTGTCCACATGACTGGCACTTTGAAACAGGTGCAAGGCAGTGTGATATTCTTTCCCTCCTGGAAAGATGGAGTCATGAGTGCCCTGTTTCAGAAATGCACACAACACATTTGTGTCTCTCTACAGGGTCAGAATTTATTGAATAATAATACATTTAAAAGATGAAGGTTTTGCCAGGCGTGGTGGTTCACGCCTTTGATCCCAGCATTTGGGAGGCAAAGGCAGGCAGATCTCTGTAAGTTCAGGGCCAGCCTGGTCTACAAATCAAGGTCCAGGCCAACAGGGCCTACAGGGAGACCCTGTCTCAAAAATACTAAAAAATAAAAAAATAATAAAAAAATAAAAAGACGCAGGTTTCAGTGGCCATAATTGCCAGATCCTCCTACTTTTCTTTGGTGCCTGCCTGAGGCAAACACATTAAAAAAAATTATTGTTTTTATGTGAATGAATGTATTGCCTCCATGTATGTAAGCACACCTGTGTCATGCAATGCCCGAGGAGGTCACAAGAGGATGTCAGATCCCCTGGAACTGGAGTTACAAAGGTTGTTAGCCACCATGTTGGTGCTGAGACTTGAACCTGGGTCCTCTGCAAGAGCAGCTGTGCTCTTCAGTGCTGAGCCGTCTCTCCAGTCCTACACACACATTTTTATTCTAATCTTAATTACTAATTAACTCTCAGATTACACATCACAAATCACAGTGAGTCTATCTATTATATATAAGGTTACAAAGTGACTACGAAGGGTTCAAGCAAAAGTGTGACAGGGTGGAAACGGAGAGAACACTCACTAGACCACTCACTTGGAGTTTAAAGTAGGGTTTATTTATAGCCAGCCCACCACTCGCTCAGGAGTGGGTTACACAGCTCTTTATAAGTATGGCCGCCAAAAAAAATAATAATAATAATAATAATAATTAAAAAGCCGGGTGGCGCACACCTTTAATCCTAGCACTTGGGAGGCAGAGACAGGCGGATCTTTGTGAGTTCAAGGCCAGCCTGGTCTACAGAGTGAGTTCCAGGACAGCTGGGGCTACAGGGAGACCCTATCTCAAAAAGATAAAAAATAAAATAAAATAAGTACAGCCACCAATCAGAGTTTAACACGACAGTTAAAGTTACCAAACAAGAAGAAGCCAGAGAAGCAAGCAAACCAATCAAGACTACTTAGGTGCATCCTAGGATGACTCAGGGAAAATGGAACTTAACGGCATCTGAGAGCACTATCCCTGAGTTTTTATAATCCTCTGTCTCACAAAGTAGGCTAATGGGCATGGACATGGGTCTGTGTGGATGAGATGAGGAACCCACGCTGACCTGGGAGAAGCAGCAGCCACACTGGCTGTCACAGTTTGAGAGCAGAGCTGTAGGGCTGTGTCCAGCTACAGCCACTAAAGGACAAGACTGGGCCCAGATAAGGAACAAGAGTATGATTGGACAGCAGGGTCAGATAGGAGAGCCGGCAGGTGCAGACGGCTGTGAAATACACCACATCAGCAACAGGGACTGAGCTGAACTGAAGCCCCAGAGACAGTTCTTTGCCTGTCCATTCTTTATTATTGTTATTATTATTGTTATTATTATTATTATTATTATTAATTCAAATGTGTTTATGTGTATGAGTGTTTTGCCTGCATGTAAATGCACGCAGGTGTGCAATGCCTATGGAGTCAGGGAGAGGGCGTCAGATGTCCTGGATCTGGAGATACAAATGGTTGTTAGCCCGCATGTGGGTGCTAGGAACTGACCCCAGGCCTCTGCAAGAGCAGCTGTGCTCTTAGCCACTAAGCCATCTCTCCAGCCCTTGCCTGCCAGTTCACACACATTGGGTAGTCAGATTGTTTTAAGGAAACCAAGACTTCCTTTTGTGGATCATTATTCTTACAGGAAAGGAGATTAAGAACAGGCTCAGGAAGAAGTTCAAGGATCGTTTATTAGAAACTGAGGAAAAACAACAGGGCGGGCAAGTTGTGGGGATCTGCAGATTCAGCGGGAAAGGCCACGTGTCAGGGAAAGCATGCGTAGGCTTCTGGCTCCTGCCTGAAAAAAGAGTTTAGAACTCAGAAAAGTGAGCAGGCTCAGGCAGTAAAGACCGTGGGAGAGGCTTCTGGGATGCATAAGTGTACTATTTCCTTACAAGGCTAATTAATCCTCCCATTAGTTTATCATTATTCAGGTGAATCAGCTTTTCTGAGAGGCGGTCTACTGACCATGTGATTGACAGGCTGGATTCACTCCTAAGGGAAGGGACAATAGTATGTAAGGTTTACCTAAGGCCAGAGATAAAACTTAACATTCTGAGAACTGGAGAGATAGCTCAGTGGTTAAGAGCACTGACTGCTCTTTCAGAGAACCTGGGTTCAATTCTCAGCACCCACATGGTGACTAATAATCATCCATAACTCCAGTACCAGGGGATCTAACACCCTTTTCTGACTTCTGTGGGCAATGCACAACTCACATGTAAGCAATACACATGCACTTTTTTTTTTTTTTTTGGTCTTTTTGAGACAGAGTACCCTGGAGCTCCAACTGACCCAGAATGCTCTATGTACACCAGGATGCCTCTACCTCCAAAGTCCCAAGTTCTGGGATTAAAGGCAATAATACAAACATTTTTTTAAAAATTTACATTCTAGGGGCTGGAGAGATGGCTCAGCAGTTAAGAGCACTGACTGCTCTTGCAGAGAACCTATGTTCGATTCCCAGCACCCACATGGTGGCTAAGAATCATCTTTAACTCCAGTTCCAGGGGAATCTGACAGCCTCTTTTGACCTCCACAGCATTGCACAACACAAGTGCACCTACCTACATACAGACAGTACACTCATACACATAAAATAATAAATAAAATTTAAAAATTTACATTCTATTATTTTAACAAGGAGGAAGTAGAATTTCTTTTATTTTTAAATTTATTTTTGCCAGGCATGGTGGTACACACCTTTAATCCCAGCAATCGGGAGGTAGAGGCAAGGGGATCTCTGTGAGTTCAAGGCCAGTCTGGTCTACACAGTGAGTTCTAGGCCAGTTGGGGTTACAGGGAGACCCTGTCTCAAAAGGACAATAAATAAATAAATAAATAAATAAATAAATAAATAAATAAATTTTTATATGTGTGAGCAGTGTGTGTGTGTGTGTGTGTGTGTGTGTGTGTGTGCAGGTATATATGTAATGCCAGTGGAGGCCAGAAGAGGGCATCAGATCTCTTGGAACTGGAGTTATGAATGGTTGCTAGTTGCCATGTGAGTGCTGGGAACCACACCTAAGTCCTCTTGCAAAAGCATCCAGTGCTATTGACCACTGAGCCATCTCTCCTTCCCTATTTGGTAAGTTCTTGGACCTGGTTTCCCTGATATGATTTTATATGTCCATGTTCCCTTGCAGTTTCAGTTCATCCCAACAAATATAGGGTGACACCCTCCGTACTCTCACTTATAGCCTTTTGGGTGGTGTCAGGCAGATGGTGTTGTTTACATGTCCAGCCAGATGCATAGTCATCTTCCTTCCTCAAAATGGAGTTAAAGCCTTTTGTAAAAATGGAGTCACTCAGGGCAAGGTACAGCCTGAAAAACCAGTTTTAAACAATATGGAATAACTCAGAAGACGGCCCAGCCTGATCTTAACTGGCAGCCCCTAGAACTAGGGGTTGAGAAAGGGGATGGGACATTCTTAGTGGAAACCTGTCTGGACTGAAGTTTCCATCCTGATGAACTGGGGGAAATAGGAAGGATTGGGTTCTTGTAGTAGTGACTTTTCTTGGAATGACTCTGCAACAAACCTTTACAAATTGAAGTTTTGCATAAGCTTGTTAATGTTTTGAGAACATTTAGCTCTATACATTCCTGTTCACATACTGACTATTCGGCTTGTTCAGAATTAACTAACCTTTCAGAAAAACAATGTACCCAGTCTTACAATGCTTTGGAATCCCAATGTGTTTAACTCTTACAACCTAAGTTGAATGCAAAGCTTTAATCATTTTATTTTATTTTATTTTATTTTATTTTATTTTATTTTATTTTATGTGTATGAGTGTATTCCCTGCTTGTATGCAGGTACACCCATGTCATGCAAAAGGGTGTCAGATACTCTGGAACTGGAGTTTTAGATGGTTGTTAGCTGCCATGTGGGATCTGGTATACAAACCTGAGTCTTAGCCAGGCATTGTGGTGCACGCCTTTAATCCTAGCACATGGGAGGCAGAGGCAGGTGGATTTTTGTGAGTTCAAGGCCAGCCTGGTCTACAGAGTGAGTTCTAGGACAGCCGGGGCTACAGGGAGACCCTGTCTCAAAAAGACCAAAAAAAACAAAACAAAACCCTGAGTCTTCTGCAAGAGCAGCCAGTGCTCTCAACTGCTAAGCCATCTCTCTAGCCCTCCAAAGCTTTAATCTTATACCATGTTCTCTATTTGTGACTCAGTTATGCCCTTGACTCAGAATCATCTGTCTATGACAGTAATGATGTTGAGAACAGCAAAAACTGAAAATGTCTCCCCCACAAATGTTGAAAACAACACATTCTTATTCAAACATCTGAGCTTTAGTAGATTTTTTTTTCACTTGCTTTATGTCTCCCAAGGCTTTTACATGATTTCTTTTTTTTTGTTTTGTTTTGTTTTGTTTTTGTTTTTTCCAGATAGGGTCTCCCTGTAGCCCCAGTTGTCCTGGAACTCACTCTGTAGACCAGGCTGGCCTTGAACTCACAAAAATCCACCTGCCTCTGCCTCCCAAGTGCTAGGATTAAAGGTGTGCACCACCACACCCGGTCTGATTTTTCTTTTCTTTTTTTCTTTTCTTTCTTTTCTTTTGTAGACAGGGTCTCCCTGTAGCCCCAGCTGGCCTGGAACTCACCACATAGACTCTGGCCTTGAACTCACAAAGATCTGCTTGCTCTTGGCTTCTGAGTGCTGGGATTAAAGGCATGTGCCACCATGCCCAGCTCTGCTTTATTTTTTAAATATTTTTATTTTATGTATATGTTTTTGTCTACATGTATATAAGCATATCACATGTGTGCAGTGCCTGGAAAGGCTAGAAGAAATCATTACATCCCCCAGATCTGGAGTTAGATGGTTCTTAGCTGCCATGTGAGTGCTGAAAACTGAACCATGTTCCTCTGCAAGAGTAGCAAGAATTTGGACTTGAGTGCACAGAGCTTAGATCGAGGATGTCCCAGGACAACCTGAAGCACAGGTAGGAGCTGGGCACTTCAGCCAGGCAGATTGTTGGATAATTCTATCACTGTGTTGTTGGATAATTGTTTCATTGGTTTGTTGAATAATTGAATCATTGTCTTGTATGGCTGTGGGGGTGGAGTTGCCCTGCTAGCTGGTATAAAACGTGGGCCTATTGCCACTGTGAGACTTGAGTGCAGAGAGCTTAGATGGGGGGATTTCCCAGGACCACCTGAAGCACAGAGTACCATGCCCCCTGGCCCCCTGGACCTCCCCAACTGGAATTGCTGAGGGAGTGTCCAGTGGATTCTTTGGAGAACCTTCAGAACAGAAAGGGAAGAGAGAGTTAGACTTTCAATAGAAAGCCTAAAGCTTAGAGAAGCTTAAGAGAAGTCAACACTCCATAAGCAAGGAGTAAAGGAGAAAAACAAATCAATCAAACAAACAATGAAAGCAACTGAAGGAGGCAAGCAAAGCAAGCCTCCAACACACGGAAGAGGCATTTGGGATTCACATAGGAATACAGGCCAAAGGAAACCCACATGCCAGGGACACGATGAAGGGACAACATGGGAAAGGTACAGGATAATTCCACACCAAGCTCTTCCAACACTGTGGGAAATTTATACAGTGGGATCGCCCTGGGGGTGGCCCAGGACACAGATCTTAGAGGAACAATTGCAAACATATTCAAAGAAATCAAAGAATATAAAGAACAAGTCAGAGAACTAAGGAGAGACAATGAAAAACTCAAGAAGGACCCAGAGGGAGAGAATGACAAACTTCGGAAAGAACTATAGGGAGAGAATGACAAAGTCCAGAAAGAACTAGAAAGAACTAGAGGGAGATAATGACAAACTCTGAAAGGAAGAAGAAACACTGAAAAAGGAAACCAACCAGTGAAGCAAGGAGCTACAGGAAGAGATTGAGAAGCTCCAAAAGGAAGTGGAAACACTAACAAAATCACAGGATGAAATGAAAAAGGAAATTGAACACTCATCCAATCAAGAGGAAAGGAATGGAAAAAGCCTCAGAAGTAGAATGGAGGAAGCGTAACAAAGAATATCCGACCTGGAATGTAACACAGAACAAATAAAAACCTGAAGTAAAGATTATGAAAAATTTAAAAATACACAAAAGTGGAACAACCAAGAAATGTGGGACATTATGAAAAGATCAAACCTCTGAATCATAGGGATAGAGGAAGGATCAAGTTCCTTCTTCAGGGGTTTAAAATTTTTTGTTGTAGAGATCTTTTGTGTCGTTGTGGTTTGTTCCTAGTATTTTTATTGTTTTTTTTGAGGCTAGTGTGATTGGGAAGGTCTCCTTGTTTCTTCGGTCAGTTGCTTGTTGTTCGTGTAAAAAAAAAAATGCTTTTTTTTTTTTTTTTTTTTTGTTTTGTTTTTAATCTATTTTTAATTGAAACTTTCATTTCTAGAGTTTTCTGGTGGAGTTTTTAGCATCCTTTATGTTAACAATCAAATCAGCAGCAAAAAGGGATAGCTTAACCTCCTCTTTCCAAGTAGAATCTTTAAGGTTCTTTTCTTGGCCTTACGGCCCTGCAAGTGGGTTTCCGCATATATTGAAAGGAGTGGTACAGGTGCTGCCTTTCTGGGTTCTTAACTTTAAGGAGAATGCTTCTGGCATTTCTCCCATTTAGGATGATGTTTGGCTGTGGGTTTCCTCTATAGGGCTTTGATTACAATTGAGGAAGGGAGCCCTCCAATCCAAATTCCCTCTAGGACTTGAAGCATGAAGAAAGATCCCGGATTTTGCCAAAGGGCTTTTTCTGCATCAATGAGATGATCATGTGGTTTGAGATGATCATGTGGTTTTCAGTCCATTTATGTGTTGTATATTTTATATTGATTTGGTATGTTGAACCACCCTTACATCTCTGGTATGAATCCAAACTTGGTCTTGAGGGTTTGATCTTTCTGATGTGGGTTTGTATGTGGTTTGCAAGTATTTTTGTTGAGATTTTTTGCAGCTGTTGTTCATTAGGGGAGGTGGTCTATATTCTCATTTTTGGTTGTATCTTTGCCTTTACCCAATATCTTTTGGTATTAGAGTGTTAATGCGGGCTTCATAATAAGGAATTTGGGATATTTCCCCGCTGCTTGTATCCTTCTGAAGAATTTGAGTAATAATGGTTTGTAAGTCTCTTGGAAATGTTTTATAAGAAAGGCTGCCATGAAACAATCTGGGCCTGGGCCTTTTTTTTTTTTTTTTTTTTTTTTTTTTTGGAGGTTTCTTATTACATCTCTGATTTCTTCATATATTATGGGTCTGTTTATGCTGTTGATCTCTTCTTTTTTAAAAATGTATGTTTGTTTATTTATTTATGTGTATGAAGTACTGTCTGCATATAGGAGGACTGTGCACCCTTGTCGTGAAATGCCGCGGAGTCAGAAGAGGGCATCGGATTCCGCTGAAACTGTAGTTCTCCTGAATTGGAGTTATGGACGGTTTCGCAGCCGCCATGTGGGTGCCGGGGAACGAACCCCGGTTGTCTGCAAAGGCAGTCAGCACTCTTAACCTCTAGAGGGCCATCTGCTCCAGCCCCATGTCGATCCTCTTCGTTGTTAAGCTTTGTTGGTTACCTGGATTTCAGATAGTCATCCAGGCGCATTTCTTCCTAGGTTTCAAGTGAGGTAGGAGTATAGGTTGTTGAAGTATTCCTGTTATGATTTTCTGGTTCTTTTTCATTGTCTCCTCGTGATAGTTCCCCTTGCATCACAGATTTCTATTGATTTGAAGTTTTCCTTCTTTCTTTTTTTTTTTTTTTTTTTTTTTTGTCTGTTTTGTTTATTTTCTCAAAGAAACAACTTTTGGATTCATTGATGTTTTTTGTATTATTATTTTTTTCCTAATGCATTATTTCTTGCTGCTGTCCTATTTTTTTTTTTTTTTTCCTTCTTTTTGTTTTAGGGTCATTTATTGTGTTTTCAACAACAAATGTTAGCTTGCAGTGTAGATATTGGTTCAAATTGGGCGCATTTTTTTTTTTTTTTTTGTGGATGTAGGCACTTGGGCTATAAACTTCTCTCTTAGGACTGCTTTTAAAAAGTATTCCATAGGTTTTGTTGTGTTGTATTATCACTGTCATTTAGTTCCAGGAGCTTTTATTGTCTTTCTTATTTTTCCTTGACCCATTCATTACTCAGGAGTGTGTTGTTTAGTCTCCGTGTTTTCCTGTAGGTAGTAAGGGCGCATCCTGTGGTTGATATTGAGCTTGAATTGTACTGTGTGGTCTGACAGAATGGCATGAAATTATTTCAATCTTTTGGTATTTTGTTGAGGTTTTTTTTCCTGTCTCCCAGGATATGTGCCCGATTTTGGAGAATGTTCCATGGAGTGACAAGTAGAAAGTGTATTCGCGGGTATTTTGGTGAAGTGAAATTATTAGGTAGATGTCTGTGAAGTCCAGTGGGTGTATCTTATCATTTAGTTCAGATGTCTCTCTGTTTATTTTCTTTGTCTGGTTGACCTGTCCAAAGGGCTAGTGGGGTATTGAAGTCCCACTATGAGTGGTACTGGGGTTAATCTGTGCCTTGAGGGTCTATAGAGTTGCATTTATAAATTTGTGTGCCACCAGAATTTTGTGCATTATATCAGGTTGTGAATCTTCTGGTCAATGGGTTCCTTTGATAAAGAGATAATGGATCTCTTTGTGTCTTCTAATTTCTTTACTTTGAAGTCTATTTTGTTGGATATTAAATTAGCAACCCTGCTGTTCTTTTTGGTACCATTTACTGGAATATTTTTTTTGCATCCCTTCACCTTAAGTTAGTGCCTATCCTTGAAAGTGAGATGGGGGTTTCTTGTAGACAGCATATAGATGGTTTTGTTTCCTAACCCAATCCTCCAATGTATGTCTTTTGAATGGGGAGTTTAGTCTATACTTAATATTTAAGTTATAATTGAAAGATGTATGTGCTTCCTTTCACCTTCTGCCATTTGGCCTTTTAAATCTAGTTGCTACGTCTGCAGTTTCCTTTATAAATTTCTCTTTCTAGGTGCGGGGATAGTTGCTTCTCTCTTCTGTCTTTGAATTGCTTCAATTTATTTTCTGAAGGGTTGATTCTCTGGACATGAATTCTTTCCCCTTGTTTATGTCATGGAAGGATTTTTCTCTCTCCTGCCCACCTATAATTGACATTTTTGCGAGGTATAGTAACCTGGGTTGGCAGCTATTGTCCTTTAACACTGGGATGCTTTGTTCCACGTACTTCTTGCTTTCATACTTTGCACTGAAAAGCAGTTGTAATTCTTAAGGGTTTCCCCTTATATGTGACTTACTGTTTTTCTCCTGTCGCTTTCAGAAGTTTGTCTTTATTTTGGGCATCTAGCGCTGTTTTTTGGTTTTTTTTAAAAAAAAGATAGATATATATATAGTTTTTTTTTAATCTAGACCCATGTCCCCCAGCCTATCCTCCGCCACCCTCACCAGAGGTCATGCATTCTGCCAAACATGCGTTTCATCTCTTTCTCAATCTTTTTCAAATTTTTCTCCAAGGTGGAAGTTGACTGTTTAGAGTAGAATTTCACCATCTCAGTCAGTTCTTTGATGCAGTCCTTTCTGTTGAATGTTGTAGTTTGTTGTTGTTGTTTTGTTTCCCAGATGCAGCACTGCCCTCCCAACTACTTTGATAAAAGCTCTAGGGCCATGCACAAGGAAAACTTACAACTAGGTAATTGGGCACTAGCATCCACAGATGAGGGATAACATTTGTCCTTTTTTCTCTGGGACGGTGGGTTCTTCACGCAGCAATGATAGCTTCGACCTGCAGCCATTTACCTGCCAAAGCTTTCTTTGTCTTTCTTTGCCGCTGCATAGAACTCAATTGTGTAAATATACCACACATGTTCTCTTGCCACTCATCAGTTGAGGGGCATTTGGGTTGGTTCCAGCTCCTGCCTATTGTGAAGAGGGCTGAAATATACATGGCTGTACATGTATCCTTTGTGGTAGGATGAGTCTCTTGTGGTAACGTTGCCGGAAGTTGTATGGCTGGGTCAGGTGGCAAAGTTCCATTCCAAGTCCTTCCAAGGGTTCTCCAACTGCTTCCCATAGGGGCTGCACGAGTTTACATGCCCACCATCAGTGATGAGTGTTTCCTTTCCCCAACAACCCAACCTCTCCACACTTGGTATCAGTGTGTTCATTTGTTTTATTTGATCCTAGCCATCTTATGAGTAAGATGATATCTTTTTTTTTTTTTTAATTTTTTTTTTTTATTAATTTTTTTATTCTTATGGACGATGTATGTCTGCATGCAGGGTTCTGTGCACCCGATGGTCGTGCAATTTCCGGGAGGTACAGAAAAGGGGTCGGATTGCCCCTGGAGCTGGGTCCGGAGGATTTCAGAGGTTCTCAAGCCACTCATGTGGGCGGTGGGGATCGAACCCGGGTCCCTGCAAGGCGGTCGGCGCTCTTAAACCCTAGGGCTCTCTCCATCCCATAGATGATATCTTAAATAAGTGGTTTTGATTGGAGCATTTCCTTAATGATTAGTTGTGTTGAACACTTCTTAAGGGTGTTTCTCTTTCTCAGCCATCTCGAATTCCTAGTCTGTGAAGTCTCTCTGTTCATCTCTTGGCTCCATCTATTGAATGGGTCATTGGTTTTCTTTCTTCTTTGTTTTTTTTGAGTAGTTTACATATTCTGGAATTCAATGCTCTGTCATAACGTTTCTGTGGTGAAGGGTTCCTCCCACGCTGTGGGTTTCTCTTCACGTCCGTTTATTGTTTTTTTTGATGTACAAAGCTTTGAGTTTAATGGGTCCCATTTGTCAATTGTCAACCGGAATATTTGCGCAGCTGCGGTCTGATTTAGGAGTGGTTTGCACTTTTCCTATGCCTATGTCTTGTAGTCGCTGGCCAACTTTTTCTTCTATCTCCTTCAGAGTTTGGGGTTTCACATTGAGGAGGTCCTTTAGTCCATCTGGAGTTGACTTTTTGCATCAGAGCAGAGGAAGGAGTTTATTGTTCCAATTTTTCCTCAAGTGGTGATCCAGTTTTTGGCAGCACCATTTGCTAAACATGCTGCCGTTCCTCCATTGAGTCTTCTTAACCCCTTGTTGTGGTTTGAATGAGTGTGCCCTATAGGCTTTATGTATTCAGATGTTTGTCTCCGGTTGGTGGCACGGTTCTTGGAGGGCTTAGAAGATGTGCCATGCTCGGTGAAGTGTGTCACTGGGGGCAAAGGCTTAGTGAATTTAACAGAGCCATTGCTTGTCTCTCTGTCTTTCGGTGTCATTGCGAGAGGGACCCGCAGCTTGCGTGCTCCAGATCCTGCCGCAATGCCTTCCGCACCACAATGGACTTCTCAATTCCTGGAACCATTACTCGTAAGCTCAAATAAACTCTGTTCCCTTTCTATAAGATCCGTTGGTCATGGTGCTTTATCACAGGAAAATAAAAGTGACTAATCGGTATTTGGTAGCCAAGAGTGGGCCTGTTGGCTAGTGAAGAACCGGAACCATGGGGAGGTTTGGAGAAATTGGAAGCATTTGGGACTTTGGGTTAGAAAAGCTGGTGACTACTGTAAGCAGAGCTGAAGGGGTCATTCTAGCAGAAGCCTGGAAGAAAGCATTGCTGCAAAAATGTAGTTTCAGAGGAAATAACAGTCTTATGCAGAACTGGGATAGTTTGATAAGAGTCTGGCAAGCAGTGGTTGCAACAGCCCAAAATGCGTAGCCGATGCTAACCTTGCAAAGAATGGCCTCCTGAGATCTCCTGAGGCCAATGGAAGGAAGAGCAGGAAAGCAAGTAGGGACTGGTGCCTCAGCAAGGCTGATGTTGATCCTAATCAACTGTCTTTTGCTTTATTGGCTTTTGTGCTGTGGGGGCGGAGTTAGCCTTCCAGCCCAGGATTAAAGGTGGGGTTGTGGTTGACTCCCTTGAGATCTGAGATCTCCTGAGGCCAGTGGAAGGTACCATGGTGCGGGCTGAAGAGCGCGCCGCGCCCACCTCTCCCACCCCCCGCCAAACTGGGAGTATGAAGGCATCAAGGAGGCTAGCAAAGCAAGCCTGCAACACAGTGAAGAGGCATTTAGGATTTCACATTGGAATACAGGCAAGGAGAAGCACGATGCCAGATCATGAAGAAGAGACAACACGGGAAAGGGGCAGATAATGACTGGGCCAAGCTTCACCAACCCTATGGAAGACTCTGCAGTGGGATCCCTCCGGGATGCCCCAGGACACAGACATTAAAAACACAATTGGGAACATATTTAAAGAACTACAAGTTTATAAGGAACAAAAATCACAGGACAAGAAAGAGAATGAAAACTCAAGAAAGGACTAGCAAGAGAGAAATGACAATCTCAGATAGAGAGAGAGAATGACAACACTGAAAAGATCCCATGGTGAACAAGATAAGGAAACCACCAGCAGCGAAGCAAAGAGCTCCAAAAAGAAGTAGAATACTAAAGAATCAGAGAGGAAATGAAAAAGGAATCAAACACTCATCCAATCAGAGGAAAGGAATGGGGAAAAGCCGGGCAGAAGCATAATGGAAGGAGGCAGAACAAGGAATATCAGACCTTGAAGAGAACACAGAACAACTAAAACCTCAAGGAAAGATTATAAAAATTTAAAAATACACAAAAGTGGAACAACAGGACGGGGGACACTATGAAAAAATCAAACCTCCCACATCATAGGAAAAGAGGAAAGAATCCCAAAGAGAATGGTATTGATCGATCTTCAACAGAATAATAGATGAATATTTTCCCCAAACTAAAAAATGACAACCAATACCAATACAAGAAGCACATAAGAACTCCAAACAACAAGATCAGAAAAGAAATCCTCCACGCCACATCATAGGTAAAATGCTAGCACCCAAAACAAAGAAAATCCGTAAAGCCACTAGGAAAAACAACGAGTGAACATATAAGGGAACCTATCAGAATTACAACTGCTTCTCAACGCAAACTATGAAAGCAAGAAGACCTGGAAAAGCATTCCCAGTGCTAAGGGATAATAGGATGCCAACCCAGGTTACTATATCCAGCAAAAATTGCAATTATAGTTGAAGAAGAGAGAAAAACCTTCCCATGACATAAACAACTTGAAGAGAATACATTTCCGGAAAACCGACCCTTCAGAGAATAATTGAGCAGATTCAAGAACAGAAGAATGAGCAAACACCAACCCCAGGGGCACCTAGAAAGAGAATCATAAACACAACTGCAGAAAGTAGAAACCTAAACCAAAACCCGGAAAGAAAAGAAGCAAATGGATAATAAGGCAAAAGGAAGCAACACAACCTATCAGTATAACCTTAAATTTAAATGGACTAAAATCCCCATCAAAAGAACATAGACTGGGAGAATTGGATTAGGAACAGAATCCATCGATATGCTGTCTACAAGAAACACATCTTACCTTCAGGATAGGCACCACCTGAAAGTGAAGAGATGGAAAAAAATATTCAAGGCAAGGGTACCAAAAAGAAAGCAGGTTGATTGCTATTGTAATATAAGGCAAAATATACTTCAAATTAAAGAAAATCAAAGGAGACAAAAGAAGGCCAGTACAGTTTGGGGTGTAATCAAAGGGCAATTCACCAAGAAGATTTCACGAACATTGGATGGAAGTAATGATAGTAGTGGTAGGCCGAAAGGGAAGAGAAGGAAGGGGGAAGAGAGGGAAGGGCGCAGAATATACTGGAGAATGGCTCACCAAACTTTTATAAGAAATTTGTACGCAGGCACAGGTCGATAAGTCACTAGTAGACGTTCCCTCTTACTAGACTCTACATATGGGAGATTCCTCAATACCACCACTGCCATCGCTTGTGTAGGTCCGAGGATAGTATAATTCCTGATACGGACTACTGAACTGAACGATATGATACTCCAAAGGTTAGACTCGGTCGTCACATAGTCGCTCCGTACGTGAAGCATTCCAACCGAATACCAGAGATACAACTTTCTACTCAGCACCCCACGTAACAGTCTCCAAAATCGACCACAACTGGGACACAGAAAAACCTCAACAAATACCAAAAAGATTGAAATAATTTCATCATCTTATCAGACCACAGTGAAAATAAAGCTCAAACATCAACACCAGTCAGGCCCTACTGCCTACAAGAACCATGGAGACGTAAACAACACACTCTTGATAAGGAATGGTCAAGGAAGAGATAAAGAAAGAAATAAAATCATTCCTGGAACTGAATGAACAATGAAATAACTACACAAAAAACTATGGGATACCTAAAAAGCAGTCCTAAGAGGGAAGTTTATAGCGCTGGTGCCTACATTAAAAAAAGAAGAGAGCACAAGTGAAGGATCTACACCACAAGCTAAAAGCACTTGAGAGGCAACAACAGATGAACCTAACACAACAGACAGGAAGAAATAAACGAAATCAGAGCAGAAATCAATGAATATAAACAAAGAAACAAATACAAAAATCAATTAATCCAAAAGTTGGTTTTTGAGAGAATAAACAAGATAGTTAACTCTAGTCCAGTTAACCACAAGAAAGAAGGAACAACTCCAAATCAATACAATCCGTGATGAAAAGGGAAATATCACACAGACAAGGAAAACATACCCAGAAAATCATATGGGAATTTTACAAGAACCTAATACTCTACCAAGTTTAAACCTAGAAGAAATGGATAGGATACTGAAATCCTGGGGAATCACCAAAGTTTCAGCCAAGAAGAGAGTCACATCTTAAACAGACCCATTATCTATGAAGAAATAGAGGATGTAGTAAGAAGCCTCCCAACTGAAAAAAAGCCCAGGCCCAGACGTTCTCACAGCAGAATTCTATAACACATTTCAAAAAGACCTAATACCATTATTTCTGAAACTGTGTAGAAGTATACAAGCAGAGGGAATTCTCCCAAATTCCCTTCTATGAAGCAAGCATCACTCTTATTACCAAAACCAGGCAAGATCCAACTAAAAAGGAGAAAATTATAGACCCATCTGCCTAATGAACACAGATGTCCAAAATTCTAAACAGGATACTGGCAAATTGCATACAGACCCACATGAAGAAGATCATCCATCAGGACCAAGTTGGATTCATACCAGAGAGTGCAGAGATGGTTCAATATACAAAAATCAATAAACATCATCAAACACAAAACGGGAAATCAAAGACAAAAATCACACATTCATCTCAATTTGGGATGCTGAAAAAGCCTTTGACAAATCCCCCAGCATCCTTCATGTTAAAGTCAGAACAAGGAAGTGGATTGGAAGGATCCATTCCTCAATGTAAATCAAAGCTATATACAGGAAACCCACAGCCAATATCATCCTAAATGGGGAAATGAACCAGAAACATTCCCTTTAAAGGAAAGAACTCGGCAAGGCTGCCCCCGGTCACCACTCCTCTTCAATATAGTGCTTGAAACACTTGCCTAGAGCATAAGGCAAGAAAAGAAATTAAAGAGTAGTAATTGGAAAAGAGGAAGTCAAGCTAGTCCTTTTGCTGGATGAATATGATGTGTTTACTTAAGGGTTGCAAAAAACTCCACCAAGAACTCCTAGAAACGATTAACAGCTTCAGCAAAGTGGCAAGGATACAAAATTAACCTTAAAAAATCAATGGCCTTTCTTTACACAAACAACAAGCACTGGAGAAAGAATTTCAAGAGATCTTCCCACTCGACAATATCCTCAAAACATAAAAACCCTAGGAACAACCTAACCAAAGACACCAAAGATCTCTACATACAAAATTTTAAACCTGTAAAGAAAAGAAATTGAAGAGACCTCAGAAGATGGAAACCCTCCCATGCTCATGGATTGTGAAACTTAACATTGAAAAAGGTTCATTTTAACTAACCTCTTGATCGCGCATTTTAACGCCCTGTCCTACTCCAAATCCCCCAAGCGTTTCTTCCTCGGCTTGGGAACACAAGTTCTCAATTCATTTGCCAACAAAAGACCCCCGAATAGGCCAAAACAAATCTGAGTGAAAAGAGCTACATAGGGGGGATCCCTATACCAGGATTTCAAACTATACTGCAGGATTATAAGTCAAAAAAACAGCCTGGTACTGGCACAAAAACAGATCTTTGGACCAATGGAACAAACGGAAGAGCCCAAATCTGAGCACAGACAAGTTCACAAAAGCCATCTTATTTTGACAAGGGGGCCAAGAAGCCACAATGGAGAAAAGACAGCATCTTCAAGCAAGTGGGTTGGGCAAAACGGGATCACCACTTTAGAAGAATGAAATTAAACCCCTACCTCGTGCCCTGTAAAATTTGAAGTCCAATGGATCAAAGACCTCAACATGAAACACCAAACTCTTAAGGTGATAGAAGAAAAAGTTGGTAGGAGACTACAAGATATAACAGGGGAAAAGACATTCTAAATCAACAGCAGCTGCGCAAAATTAAGTCGACAAGTGACAAATGGGACCTCATCAAAACTCAAAAGGCTTCTGTACTCAAAAGAACAATCAAGGAAGTGAAGAGAAAATCCCACAGAGTGGGAGGAAACCGTCCCTGCAGATACATCTGACAAAGTAATGATTTCCGAAATAGAGATAGACAAAAAACAAAGAAAAAATAAACAAATGAATCCCCTCATAAAGATGGAGCGAAGAGTTGAACAGAGAATTCACAAGTGGGAATTAGAGATGGCTGAGGAAACACCTTTAAGAAGTGTTCCAACATCACTATCATTAAGGAAATGCAAATCAAGAACCACTTTAAGATATCTCTTACTCCAATGAAGACTGGCTAGGATCAAGAAAAAAATGAGTACCCAAGTGGCTGGGAGAGGTTTTGTGGGGAAAGGGGAACACTCATCCACTGCTGGTGGGTAAGGTAAACTCATGGCGCACGTATGGAAAGCAGTGTGGGAGAAGCCCTTGGAAGACTTGGAATGAACTGTGCCCCGCGACGCTAGCGAGGTACAACTCGCCTAGGCAAGTACCCCACAAGACTCACCCCAGCTATGAGAGATACGCATGCATTGAGATGTTTATTGTCAGCTTTTTTCAACAATAGCAGAGACCGTGGATACACCCAAATGCCCCTCAACTGGATGAGTGGATAAGAGAAATGTGTTACAGTCTATACAGGATTGG
This sequence comes from Rhizomys pruinosus, assembly GCA_009823505.1. Lineage (NCBI taxonomy): Eukaryota > Metazoa > Chordata > Mammalia > Rodentia > Spalacidae > Rhizomys > Rhizomys pruinosus. The sequence continues at coordinate 53,040 of VZQC01012471.1, read as the reverse complement.
GTTCTATGCAGCAGTAAAGAAAGATGACATCATGAGTTTGGCAGGAAAATGGCTGGAGCGTAAGGACATCATGCTTGAGTGAGAGTAACACAGTCCCAGAAAAACAAATGAGTGAATGTTATCCACTCATCTGTGGATGTAGTGGCGCATTAGCGCGTTGTAAGTTTGTGGTTGTTAGGGGGGGTCTGGGAGGGCCCCCTGAGCTTTTGTCTGTCCAAAGCAGTTGGGCGGTGGAAGTGCATATTGGAAACAACACACAGACAACCCACGAAAACACAGAAAGGACTTCATCAAAGAACTGGACTGAAACAAGTGAAGTCTTTGCTCGAAAACAGTCAATGTCCTCATGGAGAATATTGAGAAAGAGGAGAAGATATGAAAAGCATGTTTGGCAGAATGCAATGAGCTCTGGCGGGGTGTGCGGAATGGCAGGAACACGGGTCTAGATTGTTAAAGACATAGAAAAGAAATTTGATGTGAAAAAAAGAGAGGACGCTGGGTTACAATCCGCAGCAGCCGCACATGACAACTAACGAAAAAAAAAAAAAAAGAAGAAAAAAGAAAAAAAAGAAAATCAATGGACTAATGTCTTGGCAGAGGATATTTCAAGACACGCCTAATGTAGAAATGGTGGAGTGTCTATTACTGGTGAAGATATTGTGGCAGTGTTCTAGCAGTGAAGTAAGAGCAGATGGGGCAGAAAAGAAATGCAGATGTACAGTTTAGATCTGAAACAGTACAACTAGGAAGATTAAAGGTGATGCCAAGGCTTGTGAGGAGAGGTCCCTTTTGATAAGGAGACTAGAAGTTGATTAGGAGATGGCGCGCTTAGCTATTTAACAGTAACAATGGAACAAGTGAGATTAAAATGATTATAGGAGAAGCCTGAGCTATTTCAAGTAGCCACAAAAACAGTACCCCTTCAGGGCAGACCACACCATGCGTAAGCATCCAACTTTTGAAAGGAAAATATGAAAGCTGTTTTCTACACCAACAAGGTCCAGCGGGCAGAGAAAATATTGCAATGTAGTTAAAGTAGTGGAGAGTCCATCCGGAGGCACAAGCGTGACACCAAGCCGTAAAACTTGCAGCCAAATTCGGCAATTTCATTCAGGGTGCTGGCTTTGAAGGCCAGAGGAAGGGAGATGCAAGAGTGAAGGGGTTATCGGTTCTTCCTCCGAGGTTTCAGAGACCTACAGAGACCAGGCAGAGTGGCACAGGGGCATCCCTAAATAAAGAAGGCCGTGATATGCCACTGTCGATGAAGCTGGTGATTATGTAAGCCTAGTGTGGCAGCAGTGGACCCACAAGAAGAACATTCGATGGATGCAGATCTGTGAGATGATTTGCAAGGAGAGCTGCAAACAGGGAGTGGTACCAGCCTAAGAAGAGATGTATGTTGGCACAGGCAAAGCTGGAAGGCTGAGCCAGTCTAAGCCCTTTGGAAGAAAGTTCCAGAAGTTGCACATGGAGTGTACTGGGACTTGGTTTTTGCCCTGCTGGTTTTCGGTCTTGTTTGTTGGTCCAGTATGTTCCTCACGTGGTGGTTTGAATGAGTATCCCCGCTTAAGGCTGCTAGGTATTCAGAACTTTGTCCCCAGTGGTGGCGCTGTGTTTGGAGGTGCTTTGGGGTGTGGTGGCCATGCTGGAGGCAACATGTCACTGGGGGCAGGCTTAGTGGGTTTTAACAAGCCCGTGGTCTCAGTGTTGCTCTCGTCCTGCTTCCTGTGCTCTTTGTGGGATTGACCCGCGGCTTCTTGCTCCAGTCCATGGCCACCATGCTTCCTCGCACAATGGACTTCTAATTCCCTGGAACGCCGTCAATCGTAAGTCTCAAATAAACTCTTTCCTTTTATAAGTTCGCTTTGGTCACTGGTGCTTTAGTCACAGCAAAGAAATGTGACTATAACACTCACTATACGCATCATTCCTCCCTTTTGAAGTGGGAAGTGTATTCAGTTCCACTGTAGATTGGGAGTTTGTAATTGGCCTTTTGATTTATAGGAGCTTACAATTAGGAGATTGGCCTGAGTCTCAGAAGAGACTTTGGACTGTAGACTTTTGAATGGCAGTGGAAACGTAAAGACTATGGGGCTTTTTAAGGGTTGGACTAAATGCATTTTGCATTTTATATGGTCAGGAGCCTAATGGGGGCCAGGGAGTAGAGATAGGGTGGTTTGAGATAGTGTCCCCCATAGGCTTTAAGTATTCAGAACATTTTGGTCTCCAGTTGGTGGCACTGTTTCTTGGAGGTCTTAGAAGGTGTGGCCATGCTTAGAGGAAGTATGTTCCCTGGGGGCAGGCTAGTGAGTTTAAACAAGCCTTGCTCTCTCAAGTCGCTAGCTCTCTGCTTCCTGTGTTTCATTTCGAGATGTGACCCTCGGCATGATGCTCCAGTCTTCAGCCGCCATGCCTCCTGCCACAATGGACTCTAATTCCCTGGAACTGTCAATCGTAAGCTCAGATAAACTCTTCCATTTATAAGTTCCTTTGGTCATGGTGTTTTATCACAGCAACAGAAAAGTGACTAATACAGCCCCCTTGTCAAATATGAGATGGCTGAAATTGTATGTGCTCAAATTTGGGTCTTCAGTTTTATTCCATTGGTCAACAGGTCTGTTTTTGTGCCAGTACCAGGATGTTTTTATGACTATAGCCCTATAGTATAGTTTGAAGTCTGGTATAGAGATCCCCCCTGTGTTGTTCTTTTCACTCAAGGCTGTTTTGGCTATTCAGGTTCTTTTGTTTTTCCAGGACGTCTAGCATTTTAACTATGATATGGTGTGGGTAGTTTCTTTTCTGATCTTGTCTGTTTGGAGTTCTAGGTGCTTCTTGTATTTGTATGGATTTGCCTTTTTTTAGTTAGGGAAAATTTCATCTATTATTCTGTTAAGATCTGATCAATACCATCCTTGGGATTCTTGTTCNTTGAGTCCAAGCTGGCTGGAACTTGCTATTGACCAGGTGGGCCTTGAATACTCAAGAGATCCACCGCCCTCTGCTTCCCAAGTGCTGCCATTAACAGGCATGCACCACCCACGCCCCACGGTTACATGCATTTGGCTTGCACTTGTCTCCAGAGTAGAAAGGGTCATGGAGGACGGGCATGTGGCACCGGCCTTTCATCCTGCACTTGGGAGGCAGAGGCAGGTGGATTCTGTGGTTCAAGGCCAGCCTGGTCTACGAGTGAGTTCCAGGACGTGGGGCTACAGGGAGGACCCTGTCTCAAAGACCCACAAAAAAAGAAAGGTCTGGGAGAGTTAGTCAGGTTGCTAGAAATTAAAAGTGCATACTTGGTTAGATCTAACCAGATGGGTACCCCAGATAAAGGACAGACACCAGGCTTAAGGTCACCCAGGACATATTTGCTTCAGGAATAGTCAGGGCTGGCAGGCCTGTTGTTACCACATGACAGCTAGCAGCAGCAATGGTGACTGGTAGAAGCCCTTTAACCCATTGGCACCTGCATGGTAAAGGTGGAAGAGGTCAGAAACTTTGACACGTTTCGGGAAAGTGGACCACTAGTGTGTCCCTTGAATGCTAGGAGAGACAGGCCTAACAATCCATTATGGAATGATCTCTGGGGATCAGCCCATGCTGGGGGGCTAGCCACTAGCATGAAATAAACTCCCTCTCTACACCTAACTTGGGCTTTGATCTCATGATTTTCTGACAACAACAGTTGTACATAAAACATTTCACTGAACCAAGTCTGGATACTGAGTTTTGGAGGTCCTAGTCTTAGCAATGAAGGCAAGCAGCTTCCCTGCAGGGGAGCAGTAGCTCTGTTCAATACTCTTGTAAGTCCTTGTCTTTCATCACATAGTAAAACTGAAGCTGCAATCAGTGTAAAGAGCCAACAAATTAAAATGAAATTATTAATTAAAACTGGTAGATAATAAATTTGAATATAACTTTTATAAGCATATCAGCATGGTGTCTGTTTAATAGCATAACATTGTTTTTAAAATTAATTTTAGCTAAAATATGAGGAATGATATTTTTGCTCTTTTGCACATAGCTTTAAAAGCTTGCTTGTAAAGTTCATAGTGCTGAGGCTCCAATCTAGGGCCTGTGGGTGCTAGGCAAGCACTTTGCCCTGGAGTTACTGTCAGGGTGTGAGTTCCAAAGGCATTGAAATGCAGAGACACCTAAGACCAGTGGTGCCCAGGATCCTGCTCTACCAGGCCAGCCTTTGGCTATGCTAAAACGGGTCATCACCCATCACCGATTATTCAGGAATCTTCCGCTTTTTTTGAAAGCCAGGCTCCAGACTCCTGCAGAGTGCGCTACCCACCCCCACTCTCACTGAATCCCACTCCCACCTTCTCCCTTAAAGTTCCAAGCCAGACGCAATTCTGTGCTTGGCTCTACCTCTCCCCTGAGCCTAGCCCTGGCTACCCTGAATTAAACTTTGCTCTGAAGAACCTAGACCTCGTGGCCTTTCATTCTGGGGGTAGCATGCCATAACCTTATATTCTGGTGCTGGTCTCTCAGATTGCCTCCCCCCCCCCCCCGCCCCTTGGAGCAGCTTCGGAGTAGCCAGTAAGCCAGATACCGAGCGCAGGCTACGACAACATCCACCAGCATTCGGCCAAAGGTAACTTCTAAAAAAAAAAAAAAAAAAAAAAAAGCATTGATAAAACAGGTAACAGGAAAATACAAAGACCACCAGAATGTGTCATCCTGGTTAACAGATAACAAATAAAACATCCTGGTTTACAAATAGATAACATCAAAGGCCACAGGAATGTGACTTTCTGGGGAAACAAAGGCTGCTGTCCTAGGTAAAGTTTACAGAAAAAGGCTCCTACTCTGGGTAACCACAGGGGGCAGAGAGGATGGCTGCAGACTGCCCTTCTGCTGTCTAGTACTATAACACTGTCAGGTCTATTTTTCCATTTCATTATACTGTCATACTAGTTTTCCATTCAATTTCTGGTGAATAGTGGTTAAATGGAGAATTCCCTTTTCTGTAATATAACTCAGAGCAACTGCTGAGCCCCCTCACTGGCAGGGTTTGGGTCTCAAACGAAGTTGGGGGCAAACAAATTGTTGTTTCAAAACTCAATCCACATTAAAAAATGTTTATTATTTTTATGTGTATGAGTGTATTCCCTGCACATGTGTAAGGGCACCTGTGTCATGCAATGCCCTCAGAATCAGAAGAAGGCCTCAGATTCCCCTGGAACCAGAGTTATAGAGGATTCGTAGCCATCATGTGGGTGCTAGGAATTGAATCCTGGTCCTCTGCAAGAGCAGCTGGTGCTGTTAACCACTGAGCCATCTCTCCAGCCTCCAAATAATAAATAAAATAATTTTTATTTAAAAAATTTTAATCCCAGCACTTGGGAGGCAGAGACAGGAGGATCTTGTGTGAGTTCAAGGCTAGCCTGGTTTGTATAGCAAGTTCTAGGCCAGCTGGGGCTACAGGGAGACACTGTCTCAAAAAAAGACCAAAAAAAAAAGGACTGGCCAGGCATGGTGGTGCACACCTTTAATCTCAACAGTCAGGAAGCAGAGGTAGGCAAATCTCTTAGAGTTCAAGGCTAGCTTCATGTTTATAGTGAGTTCCAGGTCAGCTAGTCTCAAAAAATGAAACCCAAATAAAATACCACCACAACACAAAGACTGGTGGGATGGTGAGGTGCTCAGCCAGTAAAGGTGCTGCTGCGGAACCTGCTGACCTTGGTGCAAGCCCTGCGACCACAGGGTGGAAGGAGAGAACAGCTCCCACGAGCTGTCCTCTGAACCCCATCTGTGCACCACAGTTTGGCACTGGGCATAAGGGTCACTGCAATGAGTGGGGTCTTACAGTGTGGTTGGCGGAGTAAAGTTTGGATTTAACTCCCGGGATGATAACTTGAAAGCTTAGAGATGTACAAAAGTTTCGTTGAATTAGGCCTTGTTAGATTTCTAGAGAGGCAAAGGGAGTTAAAAGTTAAGAAAAGAACCAGAGCCAGACCTTGGTGCAGGCGGGCATGGAGAGGGACAAAGATCCAGTTTCTTTGAATGGACCTCTGCCACCTTGTGGTGGGGGTGGAAACTTTTTATTTTACTTTGGGCTCACTGGGGATGTGTTTGGTGCTGAGGCCTCTGCATAAGTGAAGTCTTTTGTTAGGATGACTTCCTGGGCCCAGCAGGCTTCTGTCTCCAAGTCTTCCTGCAGACCTGCTGGGTTTGGAATATCACAGTGGATACCACTGTCAGTCTCACACCATTTGGTTGGAGGTTTTATGACCCATGGCTTGCTTTTTCTTTAATTAATTAATTAATTTTTCTATGCATATGAATGTACTGTCTGCATGCAGGTCTGTGCACCCATGTCGTGCAATGCCGTGGAGGTCAGAAGAGGGTGTCAGATTCCCCTGGAACTGGAGTTACAGATGGTTCTCAGCTGTCATGTGGGTGCTGGGGATTGAACCCGGGTCCTTTGAAAGAGCAGTTGGCACTTGTGATGGTTAATGCTGGGTGTCAACTTGACTGGACTAAGGAACAAATAAGAGAAAAGGGTCTTCTGATTGGACCACCTCAACCCAGATGGCCCACCCCAAATGTGGGTGTTACCTTCTGCCGGCAGGCAGTATTTAAGGCCATGGCAGCGGGAGCTGGCCCCTTTTTTCCTCCTGCGGCTTGCTTCTCTCATCTGGTGAGTTTGTCTTGTTGCTGTGATCAACCTTTCGGATCCCAGCGTGTACTGAGACTGGCAGATCTCCTGGAATCCATTCGGGCCTTCAGCACTAGACTGGGACTCCTGAGACATCCAGCCTTGCGGACTGAGCAGTTCCCTGGATTCCCGGCCTCTCCAGTTCGGCGCTACTGTTGAGCTCCGTCACGTGAGCAAATCAATAAATTGTATATAGTTATATATATTCATCCTGTTGCTTCTGTTTCTTTAGAGAACCCTGACTAATACAGATTTTGGTACCAGAAGTGGTTCTAGAGAAACAGAATTGAAAGGATGAATTTCTTTAGTGGGCTTGGTAGCCTCTGGAGCCAGCTCTCCAACCCAATGAAGCCTAGAGTTACTGAAGGCTCTCCTGGTGGCATGAAGAGGAATGATAATCCTTGGTGCAGACTATTTGATCTAATTATGAAGATAGATCCATTTGACTCACCTAACTCACCTCTTGTGAGAAGCAAGGAATTTAGCGACTCTATATATAAAACGTTCGAGAAATTGCAGAAAAATCAGGAAAATAATGATGTTGCCTTGTTGCTCCTAGCATGTCTGGATAAACTGTTAGACGAAAATATGGAGCTCGGTGATAAAAATGACCAGCTCCGGATTCGAAACAACAGTTTAAAGGTTTCCAAGTGTGCTCTGGAAGAGAATCTTCTCTCCAGCAGCCAAAGAGCTAAAGCAGCAGAAAATCAAGCTGGAGCCCTTATTATACGGTTGGCTGATTTACAACGCAAATTTAATTCCCAGCCACGAAAAGTGTCAGCAGTTAAAGTGAGAGCACTGGTGGGGAAAGGGTGGAACCCTGAAACTTGGGATGGAGATGTGTGGGAGAACTATGATGATGAGGATTTTGAACCCTCGGATTCTGAGGGATTTTCTTTATCTGAGGAATTAACCTCCCCACCCTCAGCAGAGAATCCACACCCTGCAGATCCCTCCTCCCCACCCTTGCCTGAGGAAATTAATCCCCCCCTCCCAGTGGGAGCTGATGTCCCTCAGGGCCCAACAATTGTTGCCTCTAGACCTATAACCAGATTGAAGTCTAAGCAAGCCCCTCAAGGTGAGATAGAAAGTGTGGTCCACGAGGAGGTGCGATATACTACTAAAGAAATTAATGAGTTTGCTGATTCATTCCGGCAGAAGCCTAAGGAATATGTGTGGGAATGGATTTTAAGGGTGTGGGATAATGGTGGAAGGAATATAAAATTGGATCATACTGAGTTTATCGATATGAGCCCACTGAGTAGAGATTCTAGGTTTAACATGGAAGCTCGAGCAGTTAAAAAAGGTGTTAAAAGTTTATTTGAATGGTTGGCTGATGTATTTATTAAAACATGGCCTACTAACAGCGAGTTAGAGATGCCTGATATTCCTTGGCTTAGTATTGATGAAGGGATTGTGAGGGTCAGGCAGATGGGCATGCTCGAGTGGATTCGAAGTGTAAAACCACATTCTCCACAATATGAGGACCCAGAGGACATGCCACTCACTGAATTTATAAGATGGAAAGTACTGAGAGAGACACCAGAACATTTGAAGAGCTTTGTTTTTGCTCTATTTCTTATGCCAGATCTTACAGTTAGAGAAGTTGTGGCTCGTTTGCATAAATTAAATGTACACGTAGTAGGTCTAACAGGACCTCAGGGTAGGCGTCAGGTGGCAGCACTGAATCGCAGAAGGCCAGATGAGCGTAGTTACAGTAATTATCATAATGGGTGGCAAAGGCAAAACAATACCTATAATGGCATGACCCGAAATGATCTTTGGAACTGGCTAATTAATCATGGTGTTCCCAGGAACCAAATACATAAGAAGCCTACTAAGTTTTTATTTGATCTGTATAAGCAGAAAAGCTCTAGAACGAATGACAGGAAGTCAACATTTGATTTTAGGAGTAGCGAATCCCGCCCAGTTGACCGGTTTCCAGACTTGAGACAGTTCACAGACCCAGAACCCCTTGAATGAAGGGGTGGCCGGGTTCCAGTGAGGAAGGACCTTGTCACAATACCAAAGAGTTATGCTGTTTGCCTTCCTCCTGTCCTTCCCCAGAGGGACCTGAGGCCTTTTACTAGGGTAACTGTACACTGGGGAAAAGGAAATAATCAGACTTTTCGAGGCCTATTGGATACTGGTTCTGAGTTGACACTGATCCCAGGAGACCCTAAAAAGCATTGTGGCCCTCCGGTTAAAGTAGGGGCCTATGGAGGTCAGGTGATAAATGGAGTTTTGGCTGAAGTCCGACTCACGGTGGGCCCAGTGGGTCCCAGAACGCATCCCGTAGTTATTTCCCCAGTCCCAGAATGTATAATTGGGATAGATATAATTAGAAATTGGCAGAATCCCCACATTGGTTCCCTGATCTGTGGAGTGAGGGCTATTATGGTTGGAAAGGCCAAATGGAAACCATTGGTGTTGCCTCTACCAGGGAAAATAGTGAACCAAAAACAGTATCGTATCCCTGGAGGGATTGCGGAGATTAATGCCACTATCAAGGATTTGAAAGATGCAGGGGTGGTGATTCCTACCACATCTCCATTTAACTCTCCAATTTGGCCTGTGCAAAAGACAGATGGATCATGGAGAATGACAGTTGACTATCGAAAACTCAACCAAGTAGTGACACCAATTGCAGCCGCTGTACCAGATGTGGTGTCCTTACTCGAGCAGATTAATATGTCTCCTGGTACCTGGTATGCAGCTATTGATCTGGCCAATGCTTTTTTCTCAATACCGGTTCATAAGGACCACCAGAAGCAATTTGCTTTCAGCTGGCAAGGCCAACAGTATACCTTTACTGTCTTACCTCAGGGGTATGTTAACTCTCCAGCGTTGTGCCATAACTTAGTTAGAAGGGATCTTGATCGCCTGACTCTTCCACAAAATATCACACTGGTCCACTATATTGATGATGTTATGTTGATTGGACCCAGTGAACAGGAGGTAGCAGCTAGCCTAGACTTGTTGGTAAAGCATATGCGCATGAGAGGATGGGAAATAAATCCAACTAAAATTCAAGGGCCATCTACCTCGGTGAAGTTTCTAGGAGTTCAGTGGTGTGGAGCATGCAGAGACATTCCTTCTAAGGTAAAGAATAAGTTGTTGCACCTGGCCCCTCCCTCCACCAAGAAAGAAGCACAACGTCTGGTGGGTCTTTTTGGATTCTGGAGGCAGCACATTCCTCATCTGGGTGTGTTACTACGACCCATATATCAGGTGACTCGTAAGGCAGCAAACTTTGAGTGGGGCTTGGAACAGGAAAAGGCTCTTCAACAGGTCCAGGCTGCGGTGCAGGCTGCTCTGCCCCTAGGGCCATATGATCCAGCAGACCCAATGGTGCTTGAGGTATCAGTGGCAGATAGAGATGCTGTCTGGAGTCTGTGGCAGGCTCCCATAGGGGAATCACAGCGGAGGCCCTTGGGATTTTGGAGCAAGGCTCTACCTTCATCTGCAAACAACTATTCTCCTTTTGAGAGACAGCTCTTAGCCTGCTATTGGGCCTTAGTGGAAACTGAACGTTTGACAATGGGCCACCAAGTCACCATGCGACCTGAGCTGCCCATCATGAGCTGGGTGTTATCTGACCCACCAGACCATAAAGTAGGACGTGCACAGCAACAGTCCATTGTCAAATGGAAGTGGTACATACGGGACAGGGCCCGGGCAGGCCCTGAGGGCACAAGCAAGCTACATGAAGAAGTTGCCCAAATGCCTATGGTTCCCACTCCTGTTACAATGTCTCCTGGGCTTAAGCATGCACCTATGGCTTCATGGGGTTTGCCCTATGATCAGTTGACTGAGGAAGAGAAGACTAGGGCCTGGTTTACTGATGGTTCTGCACGCTATGCAGGCACCACCCAGAGGTGGACAGCTGCAGCATTACAGCCAATTTCTGAAACAACCCTAAAGGACACTGGTGAAGGAAAGTCTTCACAGTGGGCAGAACTTCGGGCAGTGCACATGGTTGTGCATTTTGCCTGGAAGGAGAAATGGCCAGAGGTTCGATTATATACTGATTCATGGGCTGTAGCCAATGGTTTGGCTGGATGGTCAGGGACTTGGAAGGAGCATGACTGGAAAATTGGTGAGAAAGACATTTGGGGAAGAAGTATGTGGATAGAGCTCTCTGAATGGTCAAAGGATGTGAAGATACTTGTGTCTCATGTAAATGCTCATCAAAAGGTGATCTCAGCAGAGGATGA
>VZQC01012471.1:30000-35408 GCA_009823505.1 Rhizomys pruinosus | reverse complement strand
AAAAAAAAAAAAAAAAAAAAAAAAAAAAAAAAAAAAGAAAAGAAAAAGAAAAAAGAAAAGAAATAAGAAATGAAGAACAACAGATTTCTCATGTAGCATAAGATCCAGCCAAAATAACCTAACATAAAATCAACAAGTAAAATATACAAGACAAATTCTGGAAAAAAATGCATAGCTAATTAGGGAATTAAATAGCTAAACAGTCTGGTGAGTAAAGACATATGAACTCTTATAATTAATGCAGTATATATTTCAAAGACTTATTATTTCTTTCTCTCTGGAAAATGAAAAATCCATTCGTTTTTTTCCTCTCGCTTTTACATAGAAATGAAAGATTGGTAAGTGGTAATTAGCACAGCTCCTGTCAAAGCTGATTCTCTAATGAGGACGACATTTGACTGGAGTCTAAAGAATGGGATAAGGTTAATGGAGAGTCTGTGAGTCCCAGCCACTTTCTCTGATGTCCTTCTCTCCTGAGCAGTCAGGCTTCACCCACTCTCTATTTTTAGATGCATTACTGTGCCTCTGTTTCTGTTCCAGAAGGTCTGGAGGCACAGCTGTGTAGGAAGATGAATGGATTCAGGGGTGATCTAACAAGTTTATAATGTTGCTCTCACTACAAATGTGGGCTGGAGTTTGTAGACTAAGGTCTTAAGCTACAGAACCATGATGCATGAACAATGGCTCCTCCCTCTCATCTCCTTGACCCTGGAGGTGAAAGGGCCACTCACTTTCCAGGTCTATAGTTTTAGGTCCTGTACTTTTTTTTTTTTTTTTTTTTTTGGTCTTTTCGAGACAGGGTCTCCCTGTAGTCCCGTTCCAGCTGTCCTGGAACACACTCTGTAGACCAGGCTGGCCTTGAACTCACAAAGATCCGCCTGCCTCTGCCTCCCAAGTGCTAGTATTAAAGGCGTGTGCCACCATGCCCGGCGGTCCTGTACTTTCATACAGCAAGTCATTTAACCTTTTCAACTCTGAGGCCTTAGAATAACCTGGCATGCCGAGCGGTTCTCTGTGAGTTCCAGGCCAGCCTGGTCTACATAGTGAGTTCCAGGACAGCAGGGGCTACAGGTAGACTCTCTCTCTCTCTCTCTCTCTCTCTCTCTCTCACACACACACAAACACACACACACACACAAAGAATTGTTCCATTGCTAATGTGACTTCAATTTGTCTTCTAAAAAATATTTTAGGGGATAGAGTAATGGCTCAGTGGTTAGGAGCACTGGTAGCTCTTCCAGAGGACTGGGGTTCAGTTCTTAGCACCCATATATTGGCTAACCTCTGACCATAACTTCAGTTCTGGGGGATCTGATACCCTCTTCTGACCTCCATAGGCACTGTACAACAGATGCTTACACACGTGCCACCCATACATTCATGCATAAAATAAAACAAATAAGATAAAATATTTTATGTTTAAGTATTTGGCCTGCATGTATCTATGTGCACCATATGCATGCAATGCCCTTGGAGGTCAGAAGAGGGCATTGGAGCCCTTCAAACTAGAGTTACAAATGCTTGTTAGCCACCATGTGGGTGCTAGAAACTGGACCTGGGCCCTCTGCTGAGCCATTGCTCCAGCCCAAACTCAAGGAAATTTGGTGTTAAAACAAACAATCTCAGTTTCAATGTGTCTGGTCACATACAGACAATGGCATGTGCACCATTTTATTGGAAAATAATTTCCTCTGAAATACTACAAGTGGGCTGCTAATGCTTTTGAACAGATGAGGGTAGGTAGGCCGTCAGCTATGGCTTTTTTTTTTTTTTGGCCTTTTCGAGACAGGGTCTCCCTGTAGCCCCAGCTGTCCTGGAACTCACACTGTAGACCAGGCTGGCCTTGAACTCACAAAGATCCGCCTGCCTCTGCCTCCCAAGCGCTAGGATTAAAGGCGTGCGCTACCACACCTGGCAGCTATGGCTTTTATTTAAGCATTAAGAGGCACTGCAAAGTAAGCTATAAAAAGGGAAACGCTGGCACCCACAAGTGATGGTGAGAGTCGTTTACACAGGCTGGCCAGATCAGAGTCTCTGTTGTAGATAAGGAGGCGTTTCTGTGTTCTGCACCCCATCTTTACCCCAAGATTTAATATTCCATTTATTTGATTTACTGGCCAGTATGAGGCTGGGGGTGTAGCTCAGTAGCAGAGCACATGCTCAGCATGTGTGAAGGCCTGGGTTCAATCCCTAAATGAACATATACAAACAAAACGAATATACACACAAAATGAAATAACTGCATGTCAATAGCACTGTTTTTCTCTGAGCATCCATAAAAGTCATGTGCACCCAGAACTAGCCATCTTTTCCCTCAAAGATTGTATTGTAGAGTACAAAACTTTCAGAACCCTGAAGAGAACATATACAAACCGGAAGTGCACTGCTCGGCACCCAGAGCTTTGGAGCCAGAGAGCATGGAAGTCGCTTAACGGCCTTTTCTACCCCTTGCTGGTAAAACATATTAGAAAACTGAGAAGAGGTTCACAGTGGTAACGTGTAATTTCACAATACTGACATATATTAGAAATGGAAAATTAAGATACCATCTGTCCCCATGGTCTGCAAATTTAGTGTGTGCCTTGAAACAAACTTAGCATTAAGTTCATAACTCAAGAAGTTTGTGGCCACAATCAACGCTCCATCGGACACCTTCTCTACCATTATCTGTGTCTAAAGTTCTCCTGCTCAAGTTGTAGAATGACAATTTCTTTTCCTAGCCCTTGATAAGTACTTTCACATCATGCCTAAGGCCTAACACATGCTAAACACATGTCACTGAGCTTCACTGAGCCCAGACAAGTACTTCTGTGGAGTTTTTTGTTTTTGAGACAGGGTTTTCCTGTATCCCCAGCTGGCCTCAAAGTCAGAGATCTGTCTTCCTCTGCCTCTCAAGTGCTGGGGCTAAAGGCGTATGCCATCATGCCTGGCTTGACCTGTACAATATGGACATGGGGAGTGGGATATTGTCGCTGAAGCTTGCTCTTTTTAAGTACACTGGAGAGGAGGAAGGGCACCCGAGAGCAGGGCAGCTTCTCGGGACAGGGCAGAAGGCACTCCTCCAGCCTGTGCTAGAGCACGTTAGAAGGCGTGTGGGGAGCTGGCATGAGTAATGCCATGGTGAATTCAGACTGACCTCTATAATTCAGCAAGTTCTTGGCATGCATGGGTTAATACTGTACAAGCAAATGCGATACAGTAAGAGGGAATGTCCTTGCAGGCTAGGCAATTATTCTTGAGGCTGTCTTTGGCATGTAAAACAAAGTTTATCTATACCTTTGAAACTGTCCTTGTAATGTAAACAAAGTTTTACTGTACCTTACCACATGTGAAATTTGCAGAAAAGTCCTTTTTATCTTGTTTGTATAAAAGGCCTTCGGGGCTCCAGTATTAACTGGTCGCCTCTCCCAGCTCTACCCCTTTTGTGTGTGTGTATGTGACACGTATGTAGGTGTGTGTGTTCATTTTTTCTCAATTCCCATTCCCCTATACAGGTTTCGTTCGACTTTGACGGCTAGATCCGTCAAACGCAGGGGAGAGAGTAGGATGTAGTCAGTAAATCAACAAGGAGGAAGTCCCGGGCCTTCCTCAGCAACGGCTGCTTCTGGGGCAGCTCAGCTACACGGGGTCTGGTTTGGCTCGTTTACGATGCTGCTGTTCCCCAGGCAGTTGATCCCCAGGCAGTGAATTCTTCCTTGCTGAGAGATTCCTGAGAGAGTGCAAGCTTTGTACCTGCTGCAGGCGCAGGGCAAGCTCCTTGTCACATGCCTGCTGAACCATTTCCGTCTTCTTTATATCCCAGTTCAAAGCAACGGCCAGTGCTCTGGGGTCTTCCTTGGTGACCAGCTGCAGCAAGAAGAGGAGCCATTGAGAACTGCTGCCTCTGTGCCCCTCGCCTGCACCCTCAGGATTCATTTTTCCCTTTCTTCTATTTTTCTTTCCAGACAGGGTCTCAAACTGTGGCCCAGGCTGGCCTAGAACTCACTATAAAGTGGCTTTTTTTTGAGACAGGGTCTCCCTATAGCTCCAGCTGGCCTGGAACTCAGTATGTAGACCCGGCTGGCCTTGAACTCACAGAGATCTGCCTGCCTCCGCCTAGGATTAAAGGTGTGCGACACCATGCCTGGCTTAAAGATGTTCATAGCTGCCATGTGGGTGCTGGGAATTGAACACAGGTCCTCTGCAAGAGCAGTCAGTGCTCTTAACCGCTGAGCCACCTCTCCAGCCCAAAGTGGCTTATTTTCTGTCTTTTTTAAGACAGGGTCTCCCTTTAGTCCCAGCTGGCCTGGAGGTCGCTATGTAGATGAAGGTGGCCTTGAACTCACAGAGATCCGCCTGCCTCTGCCTTCTGAGTTCTGGGATTAAAGGTGTGTGCCACCATGTCCAGTACACCCTTTTTTTTTTTTTTTGTATGTGTATGAATGTACTTTCTGCATGCAGGTCTGTGCACCCGTGTCATGCAATGCCTCGGAGGTCAGAAGAGGGCGTCGGATTCCCCTGGAACTGGAGCTCTCCTGGAATTGGAGTTACATACGGTTCTCAGCCGCCATGTGGGTGCTGGGGATCGAACCTGGGTTCTCTGCAAGAGCAGTCGGTGCTCTTAACCACTAGGCTATGTCTCCAGCCCAGTACACCCTTTTTAAAAGCCACCTAAGACAGGAGGCAGAAGCAGGAGGATCTCTGTGAGTTCAAGGCCAGCCTGCTCTATATAGTGAGTTCTAGGCCAGCTGGGACAATAGGAAGACCCTGTCTGTCTCGAAAAAAAAAAAAGTGTGCCACTTCAATTGATCATCTGGGGTGCCGGCATATGCTCTGGCATACTACCATACTACAAGGCAAACTGGCATCTACCTCAGTCTGCAGAGGTGAAAGATCATATACATGCCTCTGCACAGTCAAACTAGGTCTCCAGGGCAAGGCACTCTGGAGTTCAGGGTCCCTGTTTCTTGCCCACCTCCAAATCCCGACTAGATAAGCTCAGCTCTGGAGCGGGCTTCTTCAGTTCGGTAAGGATTTGGCTTGTAAGTGCAATTTTGGAAGAGATCTCTGTGCTGATGCCTGTGTCAACTGCATCCATCTCTTCACTGAAGGCCGCTGTGGACTCTGCAGACAGGAGAGAAAGCAGCAGACTGTGAAAGACACCCAACCAATAGGCCACGTGACCCCAGGAAAAGTTCCATAGGGTTTGGGCTGCCCTGAAACACAGCTCCTCCCTCAACGGAAGGCTCCCCAGTTCCCAGGATAACCCCCCAGGAGGAGTCCTACCTTCTGGCCTGGACAAGACGCTGCCCTCCTTCTCCAAGGCCTGGAGATAAAGCTCCAGGAGCTGCCTGGACTGCCGCGCTTCCTCTCTCTGGTCAAGTACCTGCTGGAGCGTGTTCTGGAGACCCTGGACGGTAATACAACTC
>VZQC01012471.1:0-27500 GCA_009823505.1 Rhizomys pruinosus | reverse complement strand
GAGCCACCTGCCTTTGCCTCCTGAGTGCTGGGATTAAAGTTGTGTGCCACCACACCCAGCCCTTTCTGTTTCTTAAAAACAAATGAAAAGAAAAAAAATAAAATAAAAAATGAAACAAAAACAACAAATGAAAAGGCTCATGTGTCCCCTCTGCCCAGAACACTGGCCCCAACTTTCACATGGCAGCTCCATCTTGTCTGAGGCTCTGTTTAACTGTTATCTCTTGGGAACCTGGCAATGCTTACTAAATATACATATCCTTTAACTGAGCAGTTATTCCTCTGAATTTATTTTACAGACGACCTTGATCTGAGCTTTTGCCAGGTCTAAATGTCTATCATTAAATCATGGTGCTGGAATTAAAGGGGTGTGCCACCACACCAGACATCAAGTATTTATTTATTTATTTTTATTTTTTGTGTGTATGAATGTACTGTCTGCATGTAGGTTTGTGCACCCGTGTTGTGCAATGCCACGGAGGTCAGAAGCGGGTATCAGATTCCCCTGAAACTGGAGTTAAAGACGGTTCTCAGCTGCCATGTGGGTACTGGGGATAGAACCTCTGCAAGAACAGTCGGTGCTCTTAACCGCTAGGCCATCTCTCCAGCCCCCAAGTATTTATTTATTTTTTATTTATTTTTTTTTTATTTATTTCTGTATGTGTATGAATGTACTGTCTGCATGTAGGTTTGTGCACCCGTGTCGTGCAACGCCGCGGAGTTCAGAAGAGGGTCTCGGATTCCCCTGGAACTGGAGTTCTCCTGGAATTGGAGCTTCAGACGGTTCTCAGCCGCCATGTGGGTGCTGGGGATCGAACCCGGGTCCTCTGTAAGAGCGGTCGGCGCTCTTAACCGCTAGGCCATCTCTCCAGCCCCTTTTGTTATGTGTATGAAGGTACTATCTGCTGTACATTGTGCACCAGTGTCGTGAAATGCCGCGGATGTCAGAAGAGGGTTTTGGATTCGCCTGGAACTGGATTTCTCTTGGATTTGGAGTTTCAGATGTTTCTTGACCGCCATGTGGGTGCGGGGAGTCGAACCTGGGGGCCTCTGAAAGAGCAGGTGGCGCTCGTACCGCTTAAGCCATCTCTCCAGCACAAAAAAACTTGAAATTCTTTTTTTTTTTGGTGGTCTTTTCGAGACAGGGTCATCCTGTAGGCCCAGCTGTCCCGGAACTCACTGTGTAGACAGCTGGCCTTGAACTAAATCAACAAAGATCAGCTGCCTCCCCGTCTTCCGCCACCCAGGTGCTAAGATTAAAGGCGTGAGCCAACACGCCCGACTCAATAAGACATTGTAAACCAATAAGAAGGAAGACAAGACAGGAGAAGTGGCTCAGCAGTTTAAGAGCCTGGGTGCAGAGGACCCAGGATCCCAGCACCCATGGGGCAGCTAAGCTTAACGTGTAACTGCCGTTCCAGGGATCGATGGCTTCTTCTGACATGCCTTAGGAACTGCAACACAAAAGTGCAGCTTACATACATGCACACGACACACTCAGACACATAAAATAAAATGAGTAGCACTTGGAGGCCAGAGGCAGGCGATCTTTGTTGAGTTCAAGGCCAGCCTGGGCTACAGAGTGAGGTTTCAGGAAGCTGGGGCTACAGGAGACCCTGTCTGAAAAGACAAGAAATATAAATAATAACTAAATAAATAAAATAAATCAATAAGCAATAAAGAAATACAATGATGATAACAAATAAAATTATGTCGCTTTTAAAAAAGGAAAACCATGGGGCTGAGAGATTGCCTAGCGGTTAAGACAAACGACTGCTCTTGCATAGGACCCGGGTTCAATCCCCACACCCACAATGACGGCTGAGAACTGTCGGTAACTCCAAGGTCCCAGGAGGACTCCATTCCAGGGGAATCCAACCCCTCTTCGGACCTCCGAGCATTGCAACACACGGGTTCACAAACCTACAGGCAGATAATACATTCAATACACATAATAAATAAATAAATAAATAAATAAATAAATCAATAAATAAAAATACACAAATCAATAAATAAATAAATAAAAACAATCTTCCCTCTCTCCCTTATTGAGTCCAAAGACTACAGCTCCCCGCATGCTCTGGGATTCACGGTTATTTTTTTTTTTCGCCATTATAAAACTACATCTCCCAGAGTGCCTCAGTCCTCGGCTGCAGCGAGAACTCCATCTCCCGGCAAGTCGTGGGAGTGAGTGGCCTGGGGAGGGCAGCTCTGAGCTTTCCCAGGCGTCCCAGTCTTCGGTCCAAAAGCATGGAGGCGTCTGGAGGAGCCGGCGCCCTGGACCCGGAGGAGATCCGGCCTCTTAAACCATGTCTGCTGCGCCGCAACCACACCCTGGACCAACACGGAGTGGCGGCCTCCTGCCTCGAGGAGCTGAGGAGCAAAGGTTGAGACGGAAGCGGAGCGGACCCGCCGGGGATGGGGATGGATAGGAACCGGCCGGTTTCCCGGAAGGTGACCTGTGGGTTCCAGCCGCCCATGTGGGTACTGTGATCGATAGGTTCCAGGGACCGAGACTAGTGCAGATCCAGGCTAGATAGGCTTAGATGTGTTGTCTCCAGTCATAGAGCTTTGGACCATACCGAGTCGCCCGTATTCTTAGCACCCCTGCTGGCTAAGCTGGAAGAGGGGCCCTTGACTGAGTCCACGGTCAGGCTTGGGCTTGGTGCTTGTTCCATAGAGAGGGAGCTGCCAGTGACTGTCCCTGTAAGATCCAGATAAGGTACGTGAGTGCAGCAAGTTCTGAGGCTGACTCCATACTGCTCGACCTTGCGCTTAACCAACTTTGGAACGTTAAGTTTTCCCATCAGCAAAGTAGAGTATAGTTTCCAGCCTTATTTCAAAGGGGGTGGGACTCTCTTTAGTGTGTTTTTGCTTGTTTGTTGTTTTGTTGTTTAGTTAGGGTCTCTGTAGCCAGGGCTCGCTGTGTAGACCAGGCAGCCCTCCACTGGGTCTCCCCAGTGCTGGGATTAAATGCCTGTACCACCATGCCCAACCGTGATTGTTGAGATTCTCAAATGAGATGTTATTAAATGTCTTACATGTATTATTAGCCCATAGCAATAAATCATGTATCCAAAGATGTTCTGCAACTCTTACCCATAAGCTAGCCCCAGGGTTGTAGTCACAGTGTGTGTTAGGGTGTACAGTGCTTCCTCTGAGAGCCACTGAGCCCAACAGATTACAGGTAGAGGGTGTGAGACCCAGGATCAGACAAAGCATTGTAAACACTCTAGTCACAGATTTTGACACATCAGTGTTTGCATTTTTCCCTGGTACCAGGCTACTTCGGTTTTAGTACCACCTCAGTGCATTTGGCTGTGTGTCCTTGGCACAGAGGCCCGTATTCTCTGCAGCTGATGGTTCTATTTAGGGTGGTGCAGGGTTGTGGAAAGCCTCGAGGTAAATTGAAGTGAACACAAGATACTGCCCATCCAGTAGTCATATTTTACTTTATTTTTTTTATAATATTTGTATTGTTTGATATTTTTGAGACATGGGTCTCCCTGTAACCTCAGCTGTCTGTGAACTCACAAAGATCCCATGCCACCTGCCTCCCTGAGGCTGGGACTAAAGGCAGTTGTGCAACCTACAGCCCAGCCCTGACAGTTCCCTTTAGACAGAAATCACTGTAAAGGGAAAAATGACACTACAAAGGAACCAAACAGTTTTTTTAATCTTTTTTTTTTGTTGTTGATATGTTGTTTTGAGAAAATTTAAGTGACCACTGGAATAAGTGAATAAAAACCTTTTTGCTTATTCACAGGAATCAAACCATACTCAGGCCTGGGTGCTCATTTAAGGTAAGGATTCAAATGTCTCCGTATGGGGGTGCAGAGTAGCTCTTGGAAAACAAATTTCAGGAGCGAGATGTGTTTTTTTCCTTGTGTGCAGGTATCATACATGATCGTTCAAACTGCTGGCTAGATGTCACACCTGTTACGCCAATTTAAACCCAGAAGACTTCTCGATGGGAATTTACGTAGGGGTCAGGTCGGGCCTGGCTGGTACAAGGACTGAAACCCATTTCTAGGGCAGGTCCAACGCGTAGATTGGTTTTATGTTTTTTTATTTTTTTTTATGAATTTGATTTATTCCTGTATGTGGATGAAGTACTCCGTCTGCATGCAAGTTTGGCGCCCGGCTCGTGCAACACGCGGAGGTCAGAAATGAGGGCTCGGATTCCCTTGGGAGCTGGAGTTCTCCTGGATGGAGCTTCAGACGGCTTCGGGCCGCCATATGGGTGCTGGGGATCGAAACCCGGTCCTCTGTAAGAGCAGTCTGTGCTCTTAACCGCTAGGCCATTCCGTCCAGCCCCGCTAGATTGAGTTCTTAAATCCCAGCACTGCCACTTACTTTTTTGAATTTTGAATAAATTATGTAACCTACTGGGTTGTGGTGGCAACACTCCTATTGATCATAAGCACTGGGATAGAGAGCAGGAAGATATTTTGTCAGTTCCTGGCCCAGCCTATGGTCTACAGAGTGAGTTCTCCCTGGAGCTACAGGGAGAACCTGTCTCAAAAAGACCCCCCCCAAAAAAAATGATCGTAACTTTCTCCAAGCCTTGGATTCATGTATCTGTAAAGGGGAATCATAGTAAACTTGTTAGATTAAAAAGCATTAGAACAAGGACCAGGCTATGGGTTATATTAGTACTAAGAGTCACGGTTGCTATTGTATTTATTATTGTCTACCAGGAATTCTATGTAGCTTTGGGGGCTTATGCCAGAATACTAAGGGGCTACGGGAATGGCTCGCAGTTAAGAGCACTTAACTGTTCTTACAAACACTGGGGTTGGCGTCTGTATACTTCCAGTCGGAGGAAATTCCAGTTTCAGGGGAATCCGAGACCTCTTTCTGACCTCGCGGACATTGCACGACACGGGTGGCACAAACTCTACATGCAGACAGTACATTCATACCATACAAAAATAATATAAAAAAAGATTTTAAAAAAACAAAAAAAAGAACCACTGGGGTTGGATCCCAGTGCCCCACAGGAGGCTAAAAAACTGTCCATACTCCCAGTTCAGTGGATGTGATGCCTTCTTTCTGGTCAGTTTCCAGGGGATGTGAATGCCTTGTCTGTCCCCCCGCTGGGATTGCATAACATGAGTCCCGATTACAAGTACATGCAAGGCAATATACGTCATACACATAAATGTTTAAAAAAAAGAATACTAAGAACATGGAATGTCCTTATGAATGTTCATCACCTCCCAAATATTTTATTCTCAGCCTGTGACATACTGGCCATTGATAAGTCCCTGACACCAATCACCTTGGTCCTGGCAGAGGATGGTACAATAGTGGATGATGATGACTACTTCCTTTGTCTGCCTTCCAATACAAAGTTTGTGGCATTAGCCTGTAATGAGAAGTGGACATACAACAATTCAGGTAAGAAATTCTGGCCATGTATCCAGCAGAGATCATGATTCAGCAAGGGGTTGTTGTTGTTTGTCCAGCCATCAAAACCCTTATGGCAGCGAATGTTTACCTGAGCCCCTCTGTGTGTGAGACCATGCTAAGCTTGAGGTATAGCACTCGGGAGGCAGGAGGACAGCCCTGGATTCGCTGTGAGTTCAAGGCCAGGCCTGGTCTATACAGAGGCAAGTTCCAGCCAGTTTTTGTGGGGTCTACATGTTGAGACTTTTCTCGAAAAAGACAAAAAAAAAACAAAAAAATAAGGGGGAGATTTTTTTTTTTTTTTCAGTTCAACTACACACAAAATAAGGGGGATCGAAGTCAGCCTGACAGCAGCTAAAACACAGCCTGTTGATGAGATTGGCGTTGAGAAGCTTGGCCCTGCCAGGTTCTAGCCAGGCGACCCAGGGAATATTACATGGCCTGTCATAGTTCTATTGAAAAAATATTACAGTATCGTGTCTCCAAGGATTGTTATAAGAATAATACAGTACCTATCAGACCAGGGTTTCTCAATGAGAATATTGCCATTTAACACTTCTGTGAGGGGCATTATGGGATATTTAGCAGCATCCCTGCCTCTTAACCACTAGATACCAATACTACCCCCTATCCCACTATGAGAACCAAGAATGTCTGAAGTTTTGTCAGATGCATGCATATGAGGATCTTGTGTTTTGCCTGGTACACAGTCTGGTTGGTGACATTGTCCAGAAGTTTCTCTGGAAAGTGCTTTGCCTACTAAATTGAGGAGATCACCCTTCAGAGCCAATGGCTTACCAGACACCATTGGTGCCTGTGGCCAAGGAAGCAGCAGGATAAGTCACGTCCCAAGTAAGGACAGGACTGTCCTCTGTCTACAGGAGAAATGCTAATGAAATGGAATATTTACATATAAAAACAACAGAACACAGCCATGCATGGTGGCAGATGCCTGATCCCAGTCATTAGAGAAGGGTTAGGAGCATAGGTAGCTCAGAATATCGTGAGTGGGAATAAGGGGGAAAGAGTATGAGTGAAAGAGTCAACTGAGTGGGGGAACATCCGTAAGGGACGTAAGACTATAAGATAAGCCAGATGAAGCGACTTAGCCATGTACCAAGACCAAAAAAAAATAACAACAACAACGAGAACACACCCAAGCCACCATGAGACTAAACTAGAGGAGACATGTGGTAGGACCCTATCTATAGATGTGGTAGGGTCTATACATTACCATACCTTGGAGTTAAGTGACTTATTTTTTTTAATTTAACTTATTAGTTTTTTGTGTATGAATTTTTTTTTGTTTTATGTTGCATTGAGGTTTGTGGCACGTGTCTGCAATGCCGCGGAGGTCAGAAGAGGGGTGGTCGGAGTCCCCTGGAACTCGAGTTAAAGATGGTTGCTTAGGCCTGCAATGTTGGGTAGCCGGAACGGAACCTGGGTCCTCTGCAAGAGCAGTCGGGGCTCTTAACTGGCTGAGCATCAGCCATCATCCTTCCTTGGTTCGTTTACTTTTCCCATTTTGTCCGCGCCTTCGGCTTATTCACCCCCTTTTTCCCTTTCTTTTTTCTCCCCGTTTTAGAGCAAGGGTCCTGTACTCCTATAGCCCCGGCTGACCTTGAACTTGGCACTGTCCCTCCACCCCCCCTCCCCGCCTGACTCTGAGTGCTGGGATAAAGGTTAATGATGCCAAACACCCTGATTTAAATTTCTTCCAAAGAAACAGAGGTTTTACACAGTAAATGATTGGAAGGGGTCCACCAACCTACATGCGGACGGTACAATGTTATAACTAAAAACAAAATGAATAAGATAGGAGGAGGGAAATGAAGAAGGCCCTTGGTAGGAAGTTGGCTTTCCTGTGAATCTGTGGAAAAGGTGGCTTCTCTCCCTGGAAGCAGCCTGAGTGGTCAGAGTGATGTGTACACACTGTAGCCTTGCTGTGTGCTGGGGTCAGGGACAAAAACAGCATCTCACATTACTGACCTTGAATGGAAATTTTTTTTCCCATATATCAGATGGAGGAACAGCTTGGGTTTCCCAAGAGTCCTTTGATGCAGATGAAACAGACAGTGGAGCAGGGGTAAAATGGAAAAATGTGGCCAGGCAGCTGAAAGAAGATCTGTCCAGTATTCATTCCTGTGTCAGAAGAGGATCTCCAAGTGAGTCCTCCCCACATGTAACCAGCAGTGCTCATCCAGCCTTCCTAGTCCCAGCACACTAGTGTCCATGCACTCTGCCAAGTATGGTGAGTATTCCATTTGGGATTTTTGCTTATTTGCTTGTTGGGGGTTTCAACGTAAACCAGCAGTCTGGCCTGAACCTCACAGAGATCTCCTGCCTCTGCCTCTCAACTGCTGGGATTAAAGCGTGCGCCCCTACATTACAACAAACACAATACAGATACCCAGCCCAATGCCATGTTTGTTTTTTTTTTTTTTTTTTTTTTTTTTTTTTTATTTTTTTTTTTTTTGTTTTGGAGAGTTCACAGTCTCCCCTGAAGCTCCAGGGGGGGGCCTGGAACTCATTATGTAGACCAGCCTGGCCTCCATATCTCACAGAGATTCTGCTGCCTCCTCTACCTCCGTGAGTGCTGGGATTGAAGGGTGTGCAACTATGCCCACCATTCTACTTTGTAAAACTACAATACTAAGTTTGGATAATAAGATAAAGCATTTCACATAAGTTCAAAATCCAAAAGCATAAAAAATACACAGGTAGAAAGGTGAACACAGCACAAATGTTCATCCACTGGTGACTAGATCAGAACAATGAATGTGGGCCACTATTTGTCTACAAAAAGAATGGAATGTCAGGACTGGGGAAACAGAGGCACAAGGACCTGAGTTCAACACCCAGAACCACCATTAAAAACAGCCAGCATTGTTAGACACACTCATCCCAGTGACTTCGGGACGACAGTGGACAGTTGGCCCAGGGACTCACTGGCCAGCCCAGCATACCTGGCAAGTTGTCGAGTTGTAGGCCAGTGAGAAACCAAAAAGCTACGTAGGGCCTAAGGAGGGACACTGTGTGTGTGTGTTGTTGTGTGTGGTGTTGTGTGTGTGTGGTGTGTGGTTGTGTGTGGTGTGTGGAGGGGTGCATGATCACAACTCAGGAAAGAAAAATTAGATGGTATACTGAATTATAGTTATGTTTGCATACTGTTGAACCAAAAGAGACACTCAGGAAAAGCCTGAGCCCGAGTCACCCAGGTGACTTCCTGGAGACAGCCGATCCAAGAGTAATCTTACATGTCAATGAGTGTGCACGTATTTTTTTCTATGCACACAGAGCTTCTCTGTTTCATTTTTACTTTGTGTTGTCTGTGTTGCACGGGGGAGGGGAGGAGCCCACCCATGCATGCATGCAGGGAAGCTAGGGGCCAGCACTGGTGTCGTCTTCTTCACTTCAAACTCCATCTCACCTTCGTTTTTGAGGCAAAGTCTCTAATGGAACCTGAAGCTCACTATTTCAGCTTAGAACTGGGGCTGGCGTCAGATGGTCCCATCTCTGCATCTACATCGTCTGCCTAACCCTCCCAGCTCTGCGGTCCAGTGCTGGGGTTAGAGGCACAAGCCCATGCTCTATGCTGGATTTACTTGGGCATGAAAGATCAGAATACAGGTCACCCAGGCAGATTTCCTTCCCCATCTCTTTTCCTTTGCCTAAAAAATCTTGGTNAAAAAAAAAAAAAAAAAAAAAAAAAAAAAATGACATGGCTTGCTGGGTGTAGTGGCGCACGCCTTTAATCCCAGCAGTTGAGAGGCAGAGGCAGGCAGATCTCTGTGAGTTTCAGGCCAGCCTGGTCTACGTTGAAACCCCCAACAAAGCAAAATAAACAAAAATCCCAAATGGAATTACTATGGCAGAGTGCATGGACACTAGTGTGCTGGGACTAGGAAGGCTGGATGAGCACTGCTGGTTACATGTGGGGAGGACTCACTTGGAGATCCTCTTCTGACAGCAGGATGATACTGGACAGATCTTCTTTCAGCTGCCTGGCCACATTTTTCCATTTTACCCCTGCTCCACTGTCTGTTTCATCTGCATCAAAGGACTCTTGGGAAACCCAAGCTGTTCCTCCATCTGATATATGGGAAAAAAAATTTCCATTCAAGGTCAGTAATGTGAGATGCTGTTTTTGTCCCTGACCCCAGCACACAGCAAGGCTACACGTGTACACATCCTCTGACCACTCAGGCTGCTTCAGGGCAGAGAAGCACCTTTTCACACAGATTCACAGGAAAGCCAACTCCTACCAAGGGCCTTAATTTCCCTCCTCCTATCTTCAATTCATTTGTTTTTATGTGTATAAATGTACTGTCCGCATGTAGGTTGGTGCAGCCCCTTCAATTCATTTCTGTGTAAAACTGCTCTGTATTCTTTGGAAGAATTTAAATCAGGTGTTATGGCTCATACCTTTAATCCCAGCACTCAGGAGTCTGAGGCAGGAGGACAGTGCCAAGTTCAAGGTCAGCCTGGGCTATAGAGTAAGACCTTGCCTCAAAAGGGGAAAAAAAAAGGGGGCACTGGAGAGATGGCTCAGCCATTAAGAGCACCGACTGCTCTTGCAGAGGACCCAGGTTCGATTCCCAGCACCCACATGGCAGCTAAGAACCATCTTTAACTCTAGTTCCAGGGGAATCCGACACCCTCTTCTGACCTCCGCGGCATTGTGCAACACGGGTGCACAGACCTGCATGCAGACAGTACACTCATACACATAAAAACTAATAAGTAAATTAAAAAAAATAAGTCACTTAACTCCAAGGTATGGTAATGTATAGACCCTACCACATCTATAGATAGGGTCCTACCACATGTCTCCTCTAGTTAGTCTCTGTGCTTGGGTGTGTTCTGTTGTTGTTGTTATTTTTTTTTTCTGAGGCAAGAGTATCATGCAGCCTAGGCTGGACACAATTCTCTACGTAGTTGAGGCTAACCTTGAACTCCTAATCCTCTTGCCTCCTAAATGCTGGGATTACAGGCATCTGCCACCATGCATGGCTGTGTTCTGTTGTTTTATATGTAAATATTCATTCTCATTAGCATTTCTCCTGTAGACAGAGACAGTCCTGTCCTTACTTGGGACGTGACATTATCCTGCTGCTCCTTGGCCACAGGCACAATGGTGTCTGGTACAGCCATGGCTCTGAAGGGTGATCTCCTCAATTTAGTAGGCAAAGGACTTTTCCAGAGAAACTTCTGGACAATGTCACCAACCCAGACTGTGTACCAGGCAACACAGATCCCTCATATGATGCATCTGACAAAACTTCAGACATTCTTGGTTCTCATAGTGGGATAGGGGGTAGTATTGGTATCTAGTGGTTAAGAGGCAGGGATGCTGCTAAATATCCCATAATGCCCCTCACAGAAGTGTTAAATGGCAATATTCTCATTGAGAAACCCTGGTCTGATAGGTACTGTATTATTCTTATAACAATCCTTGGAGACAGATACTGTAATTATTTTTTCAATAAGAAATTGACAGGCCATGTAATATTCCCTGGGTCGCCTGGCTAGAACCTGGCAGGGCCAAGCTTCTCAACGCCAATCTCATCAACAGGCTGTGTTTTAGCTGCTGTCAGGCTGAGCTCGACGTCCCCCTTATTTTAGCTGCTGTCAGGCTGAACTTGATATCCCCCTCATTTTTTTTTTTTTTGGTCTTTTTGAGACAAAGTCTCCATGTAGCCCCAACTGGCCTGGAACTTGCTCTGTAGACCAGGCTGGCCTTGAACTCACAGAGATCCAGCTGCCTCTGCCTCCCGAGTGCTTATCCTCAAGCCTTAGCATGTGTCTCACACACAGAGGGGCTCAGGTAAACATTCGCTGCCATAAGGGTTTTGATGGCTGGACAAACAACAACAACCCCTTGCTGAATCATGATCTCTGCTGGATACATGGCCAGAATTTCTTACCTGAATTGTTGTATGTCCACTTCTCATTACAGGCTAATGCCACAAACTTTGTATTGGAAGGCAGACAAAGGAAGTAGTCATCATCATCCACTATTGTACCATCCTCTGCCAGGACCAAGGTGATTGGTGTCAGGGACTTATCAATGGCCAGTATGTCACAGGCTGAGAATAAAATATTTGGGAGGTGATGAACATTCATAAGGACATTCCATTTCTTAGTATTCTTTTTTTTAAACATTTTATGTGTATGAGTATATTGCTTGCATGTATGTAATCGGACTCATGTTATGCAATCCCAGCGGGGGACAGAAGGCATCACATCCCCTGGAACTGGACAGAAGAAGGCATCACATCCCCTGGAACTGGAGTTATGGACAGTTTTTAGCCTCCATGTGGGCACTGGGATTCCAACCCCAGTGGTTTTTTTTTTCGAAAATTTTTTTTATTTATTTTTGTATGTGTATGAATGTACTGTCTGCATGTAGGTTTGTGCACCCGTGTCGTGCAATGCCGCGGAGGTCAGAAGAGGGTCTCGGATTCCCCTGGAACTGGAGTTCTCCTGGAACTGGAGTTACAGACGCCAACCCCAGTGTTTTGTAAGAACAGTTAAGTGCTCTTAACTGCTGAGCCATCCCTTTAGCCCCTTAGTATTCTGGCATAAGCCCCCAAAGCTACATAGAATTCCTGGTAGACAATAATAAATACAATAGCAACCGTGACTCTTAGTACTAATATAACACCATATGCCTGGTACTGTTCTAACTGCTTTAATCCTACAAGCTACTATGATTCCCCTTTACAGATAATGAATCCAAGGCTTGGAGAAGTTAAGTAATTTTTTTTGGGGGGGGGTCTTTTTGAGACAGGTTCTCCCTGTAGCTCCAGGGAGAACTCACTCTGTAGACCAGGCTGGCCAGGAACTGACAAAGATCTGCCTGCCTCTACTTCCCAAGTGCTAGGATCAAAGGAGTGTGCCACCACACCCAGTAAGGTTACATAATTTATTCAAAATTCAAAAAAGTAAGTGGCAGTGCTGGGATTTAAAACCAATCTAGCGGGGCTGGAGAGATGGCCTAGCGGTTAAGAGCACCGACTGCTCTTACAGAGGACCCGGGTTCGATCCCCAGCACCCACATGGCGGCCAAGAACCGTCTGAAGCTCCAATTCCAGGAGAACTCCAGCTCCAGGGGAATCCGAGACCCTCTTCTGACCTCCGCGGTGTTGCACGACACGGGTGCACAAACTTGCATGCAGACAGTACATTCATACACATACAGGAATAAATAAAATTAATAAAAAAAAAATAAAAAAAATAAAACCAATCTAGCTTGGACCTGCCCTAGAATGGGTTCAGTCTTGTACCAGACAGCCCGACCTTGACCCATAGTAAATTCCCAGCGAGAAGTCTTCCTGGGTTTAGAATTTGCAGTAACAGGTGTGAACATTCTAGCAGCAGTTTGACGATCATGTATGATACTGCACACAGGAAAACAAACAATCTAGCTCCTGAAAATTTGTTTTCCAAAGCTACTCTGCACCCCCATACAGGAGACATTTGAATCCTTACCTAAATGAGCACCCAGCCTGAGTATGGTTTGATTCCTTGTGAATAAGCAAAAAGGTCTTTTATTCACTTATTCAGTGGTCACCTTAAATTCTTCTAAAAACCAAATATCAAAAAAAAAAAAAGATAAAAAAAGACTTTTGTTCTTTGTAGTCGTTTTCCTTTACAGTGATTCTAGTCTAAAGGGACTGTCAGGCTGGGCATGGTGGCACACGCCTTTAGTCCCAGCACTCAGGAGGCAGGGGCAGGCAGATCTTTGTGAGTTCCAGGACAGCTGAGGTTACAGGGAGACCCTGTCTCAAAAATATCAAACAATAAAATATAAAATAAAATAAAGTAAAATAATGGAATGGGCAGTATCTTTTCACTTCATTACCTCGAGGCTTTCCACAACCCTGCCATCACCCAAAATAGAACCATCAGCTGCAGAGAATACGGGCCTCTGTGCCAAGGACACACAGCCAAATGCACTGAGGTGGTACTAAAACCGAAGTAGCCTGGTACCAGGGAAAAATGCAAACACTGATGTGTCAAAATCTGTGACTAGAGTGTTTACAATGCTTTGTCTGATCCTGGGTCTCACACCCTCTACCTGTAATCTGTTGGGCTCAGTGGCTCTCAGAGGAAGCACTGTACACCCTAACACACACTGTGACTACAACCCTGGGGCTAGCTTATGGGTAAGAGTTGCAGAACATCTTTGGATACATGATTTATTGCTATGGGCTAATAATACATGTAAGACATTTAATAACATCTCATTTGAGAATCTCAACAATCACGGTTGGGCATGGTGGTACAGGTCTTTAATCCCAGCACTGGGGAGACAAAGTGGAGGCCAGCCTGGTCTACACAGCGAGCCCTGGCTACAGAGACCCTAACTAAACAAACAAACAAACAAGCAAACAAACTAAAGAGAGTCCCAACCACCTTTGAAATAAGGCTGGAACTATATCTACTTTGCTGATGGGAAAACTTAACGTTCCAAAGTTGGTTAAGCGCAAGGTCGAGCAGTATGGAGTCAGCCTCAGAACTTGCTGCACTCACGTACCTTATCTGGATCTTACAGGGACAGTCACTGGCAGCTCCCTCTCTATGGAACAAGCACCAAGCCCAAGCCTGACCGTGGACTCAGTCAAGGGCCCCTCTTCCAGCTTAGCCAGCAGGGGTGCTAAGAATACGGGCGACTCGGTATGGTCCAAAGCTCTATGACTGGAGACAACACATCTAAGCCTATCTAGCCTGGATCTGCACTAGTCTCGGTCCCTGGAACCTATCGATCACAGTACCCACATGGGCGGCTGGAACCCACAGGTCACCTTCCGGACCCCGGCCGGTTCCCATCCCCATCCCCATCCCCGGCGGGTCCGCTCCGCTTCCGTCTCAACCTTTGCTCCTCAGCTCCTCGAGGCAGGAGGCCGCCACTCCGTGTTGGTCCAGGGTGTGGTTGCGGCGCAGCAGACATGGTTTAAGAGGCCGGATCTCCTCCGGGTCCAGGGCGCCGGCTCCTCCAGACGCCTCCATGCTTTTGGACCGAAGACTGGGACGCCTGGGAAAGCTCAGAGCTGCCCTCCCCAGGCCACTCACTCCCACGACTTGCCGGGAGATGGAGTTCTCGCTGCAGCCGAGGACTGAGGCACTCTGGGAGATGTAGTTATAATGGTGGAAAAAAAAAAAATCACGTGAATCCCAGAGCATGCGGGGAGCTGTAGTCTTTGGACTCAAAAGGGAGAGAAGATTGGTTTTTATTTATTTATTTATTTATTTATTTATTTATTTATTTATTTTTTATTTTTTGTCTTTTCAAGACAGGGTCTCCCTGTAGCCCCAGCTGTCCTGAAACTCACTCTGTAGACCAGGCTGGCCTTGAACTCACAAAGATCCGCCTGCCTCTGCCTCCCAAGTGCTACTCATTTTATTTTTTATGTGTATGAGTGTGTCGTGTGCATGTATGTAAGTGCACTTTTGTCGTGCAGTTCCTAAGGATGTCAGAAGAAGCCATCAGATCCCCTGGAACTGCAGTTACAGCCTTAGCTGCCACATGGGTGCTGGGATCCTGGGTCCTCTGCAAACCAGTGCTCTTAAACTGCTGAGCCATCTCTCCTGTCTTTACTTCCTTTTTATTGGTTTAAAATGTCTTATTGAGCCGGGCGTGGTGGCTCACGCCTTTAATCTTAGCACCTGGGTGGCGGAGGCAGGCGGATCTTTGTGAGTTCAAGGCCAGCTTGGTCTACAGAGCGAGTTCCAGGACTGCTGGGGCTACAGGGAGACCCTGTCTCGAAAAGACCACCAAAAAAAAAAAAGTCTTATTGAGGGCTGGAGAGATGGCCTAGCGGTTAAGAGCGCCAACTGCTCTTTCAGAGGACCCAGGTTCGATTCCCAGCACCCACATGGCGGTTGAGAACCGTCTTTAACTCCAGTTCCAGAGGAATCCGACGCCCTCTT
The DNA here is from genome assembly GCA_009823505.1 of Rhizomys pruinosus. Lineage (NCBI taxonomy): Eukaryota > Metazoa > Chordata > Mammalia > Rodentia > Spalacidae > Rhizomys > Rhizomys pruinosus. The sequence goes on along the minus strand of VZQC01012471.1, from coordinate 12,153 downwards.
CTGACATCCGCGGCATTTCACGACACTGGTGCACAATGTACATGCAGATAGTACATTCATACACATAAAAAAAAAAATGTCTTATTGAAGCCGGGCGTGGTGGCGCACGCCTTTAATCCTAGCACTTGGGAGGCATCTTTGTGAGTTCAAGGCCCGCCTGGTCTACAGAGTGAGTTCCAGGACAGCTGGGCTACAGGGAGACCCTGTCTTGAAATGACAAAAAATAATAAACAAACAAACAAACAAACAAACAAATAAATAAATAAATAAATAAAATGAGATAACAAACAAACAAACAAACAAACAAAAATGTCTTACTGAGATCGGGGATTTCCCAAGAACACCTGAAGCACAGGTATCAGGAACACCCCCTGCCCCAAACTGCAATTGCCGAAGGAGTGTCCAAGTGGATTCTTTGGAGAACCTTCAAAACAGAAACGGAAGGGTGAGTCAGACTTCCAATAGAAAGCCTAAAACGAGACAAGTCAACACTCCATAAACAAGGAGAAAAGGAGAAAAGCAAATCAATCAAACAAAGAAGGCATCTGAAGGAGGCAAGCAAAGCAAGCCTTCAACACACTGAAGAGGCATTTGGGATTCACACTGAAATACAGGCAAAGGGAAAGGTGCAGGATAATTCCACACCAAGCTCTACCAACTCTGTGGAAGATTTCTACAGTGGGATCCCCCTGGGGATGGCCTAGGACACAGATATTAGAAGTACAATTGTGGACATACTCAAAGAAATCAAAGACTATAAAGAACAAGTCAGAGATCTTAGGAGAGAGAATGAAAAACTCAAGAAGGACCTAAAGAGAGAGAATGACAAACTCCAGAAGGAAGTGGAAACANCTTGAACCCACACATCTAGCTACAGAATCCACTCTCGGGACTTCTTCACAAATTCCTCAGCAGTGATTTTTATCCCCTTGTTCCATGGACAAACAGTGTCCCAGAGGGAGACTGACTTCCCCTCAGTCTACCCACTCATGTCTCCTGACTCCTGGCTCAGGCATCCCTTGTACCACAGCTAAAGAATCTCGGCCCCACGCTCTATGCCTGGTCAGTGGTGTCTAAGTGAGAAGGTCCAGACTCCTCTTCTTGCAAACTGAACAATTATCCATGCCATCTCACCAGAGAGAAATAGAATCTGTCACAAATCATGATGAGCATTTCTGGATGTTGCTGTAGACTAAATCTTGGAGTCAAAAAAAAAACCAGATTGGTGTAGCCTGGGGTTAATGCCTGGTGAGCCTTGTTTGTCTGCAGCTCTTACACACGGTTTGTCTCTTGGGGACTGTCAGTTCAGCATGTCAGTGAGAGCATCTGCACATGTCCTGTGCCCCCAAGGATGTGGTAAATTCTTCCAAAGTCAGAGCAATGAAGCTGCTAGTTCCAGGGTAGATGGTGTCTTGGGTAGTGAGGGATGACCATGACTTGCACAGACATTGGACCTGTCCCTGAAGGGGACATTCATCAACTGTAAACCTCTCCCTGATCACTCCCTGAACACTTAACTTATTCCTGGGACTAGTGAGCTTGGGGGGGGGGGGTGTCAGTGCTTCATAAGATTTAAAGGCCTTAAAAAAAAGATTTAAAGGCCTTATTGACAGAAGACACAAAGCAGTGATGCTCTGAGGGATGAAAGGCAGGACACTTTGCTACAGATCTAACCAGAGAGGCCTCTATGCAGGGCCACATGGGGTGGGGGGTCCCCCAGGGTCAGAGTAACCATAAGCTAGAGCCTTAGGGGGAAGTTCATATGTAGTAAACAAGTGACATTGGGGAGCCAGGGTTCAGAGCTTCTTGCAGATTGGCTCATCTACAGAATACCATATTGGGACTGGAGAGATGGCTCAGCGGTTAAGAGCACTGACTGCTCTTACAGAGGACCCAGGTTTGATTCCCAGCACCCACATGGCGGCTAAGAACCGTCTTTAACTCCAGTTCCAGGGAATCCGACACCTTCTTCTGACCTCCACAGCATTGCATGACACAGGTGCACAAACCTACATGCCGACAGTACACTCATACACATAAAAAATAATAAATTAATATTTAAAAAAAAGAATACCACAGGCTAATGGATGTAGGATTGTGCCAACCTGTCTGGGCCATGGTCCTGATGTGATCATGGTGGGCACACACTATCTCCCCAGAGTATAAGAACCCCAAAGGGGAAGAGACTGGGGCATGGCCTTTAATCAGTTGCTCAAGAAGAGGATCTGGGAGATGGGGTGCGGCTTGTCAGTAGAGTGCTTGCTCTACCATCCTGGCACCCACTGTTCTATCTACAGCATAAGCAGGGTGCAGGGTACCTGCCTGTGATCCCACTGCCCAAGAGGCAAAGACAGGAGAATCAGAAGTTCAAGACCATCTTTGGTTACATAGTGAGTTTAAGGCCATCCAGGCTACATAAGACCTTGTCTCAAAACAACTACAATAAGGCTGGGCATGATGGTGCATACCTTTGAGGCAGAAGCAGATGGAACTGTGATTTTGGAGGCAGCCCAGTCTATATTGAGAGTTCTAGGCCAGCCAGGGCTATATAGTAAGACCCTGACTCTCAAAAAACAAACAAACAAACAAAAGCCTATAACAAAATGAACCTATGTTACAAGCACATCTGTAAAATGGGAACAGGAGCAATAATTCCTGCCTTAAATAGGACTGAATTGGGGCTAGAGAGAAGTTCATAGAACACCCATAGAGAGAAGTTCATAGAATGAACGCCCATAGGAAGCTCCCAATTCAGCATCTCTCACTCCAGCACTTAAGGGGACATGTCACATTAAAAAATTACTCCTGCGGGGGCTGGAGAGATGGCTCAGTGATTAAGAGTGCTGACTGCTCTTGCAGAGGACCCAGGTTCGATTCCCAGCACCCACATGGCAGCTAAGAACCATCTTTAACTCCAGTTCCAGGACAATCCAACACCCTCTTCTGACCTCCGAGGCATTGCAGGACACAGGTGCACCAACCTACATGCAGACAGTACACTCATACACATAGAAAATAATAAAAGGGGCTGGAGAGATGGTCTAGCGGTTAAGAGCACCGACTGCTCTTGCAGAAGACCCGGGTTCGATCCCCAGAACCCACATGGCGGCTAAGAACCGTCTGTAACTCCAATTCCAGGAGAACTCCAGTTCCAGGGGAATCCGACACCCTCTTCTGACCTCTGCAGCATTGCACGACATGGTGCACAAACCTACAAGCAGACAGTACATTCATATAAATAAATAAATAAATAAATAAATAAATAAATAAATAAATACTTTTTTTAAAAAAGAAAATAATAAAAAAAAAATTACTCCTGGGATCCAGGCATGGTGGTGCATGCCCGAATCCCAGCACTCAGGAGGCAGAAGCAGGCAGAGCTCTGAGTTCAAGGCCAGCCTGGTCTACATAGTGAGTTCCAGGACAGCTTGGGGCTATAAAGAGACCCTGTCTCAAAATGACCCAAGAAAAATTTACTCTTAGGAGATAATCTTGACAGGTCATACCTGTAATCTCAGTACTCAGGAGGCAGAAGCAGGAAAATCATTACAAGCTTGAGGATAACCTGAGCTACATAGTGAATTCCAGCATAACCCAGGCTACAGAATGAGACCTGGTCTCAAACAACAACAAAAAGTAAAGTTCGGGGGCTGGAGAGATGGCCTAGCGGTTAAGAGTGCCGACTGCTCTTGCAGAGGACCCGGGTTCGATCCCCAGCACCCACATGGCGGCTGAGAACTGTCTGAAACTCCAATTCCAGGAGAACTCCAGTTCCAGGGGAATCCGACACCCTCTTCTGACGTCCACGGCATTGCACGACACGGGTGCACAAACTTGCACGCAGACAGTACATTCATACACATACAGAAATAAATAAAATTAATAAAAAAAATTTTAAATAAAGTTTGTTGAATAAACCTTAGCAAGGTGGACATCCTAGCCATGCAAGGGGACTGTGGCTCTCAGAAACTTGTAAAGAGGCTTGCCTGCATTTTGGTGCCATTCTGGAAAGTATAAGCCTCCCAACATGGGCACTACAGACAACACAGCCTGGGCAGCACCCATGCCTGCTCTCCACAAATCATTTGCTCTGTGAGTCTCTATCTCTCTGTGTCTCTGCTTTGTATCTATCTCCCTGTTTCTCTTGGTATATGTCTGTCTGTGTGTCTGTCTCTTTATTACTTCTCTCTCTCCTTCATTCCTTCTTTCTCTTCCTCATAGTGGACAGTCACCATCTAGGTATCTAAGTACCAAGAAATACTAAGATCCACGGTGAACAAGCCATACCTCTCCCTACAGACAGAGAATGACCCTCACCCATGATCACAAGTCCAACAACACCAGGTTGGCCTAAACCATCATTTGGCCCTGCCTGGCCATGATTCTTGGGAGAGAGGTACCATTACCCCAAGAGAGATGGTTCTTTAAATTTTTTAATTAATTTTATTTATTTCTGCATGGGTATGAATGTACTGTCTGCATGCAAGTTTGTGCACCCGTGTCGTGCAATGCTGCAGAGGTCAGAAGAGGGTGTCAGATACCCTCGGAACTGGAGTTCTCCTGGAATTGGAGTTTCAGATGGTTCTCGGCCGCCATGTGGGTGCTGGGGATCGAACCCAGGTCCTCTGCAAGAGCGGTCAGCGCTCTTAACCGCTAGGCCATCTCTCCAGCCCCAAGAGATGGTTCTTGATCATTTGGTCGGACACTGACCAGTTGTCATGGCATGGCCTCTCAAGCTGTGCCAGCATGTTCCTGTACATGGTCTCTGTGGCTCAACCTCATCTGCACCCATCTCCCTTCTGGCTTGGCCCTCTGCCATTCCCACTGTCTCTACGAGCTCCAAGTGCAGCCCAGTGCATTCCAGCACATTTATTTTCCATTCATGGTGACAAAAGGAAGATCTAGTTTCATCCAAGCATGATGCCCAATGGGAAGAAGACACACCTCCATTTTTTTAGAGGTTAAATATGCAGCAGACACCCACGACACCATGAAGGAAAACCTCCCTCAGGGTCAGGAAGTCTGGGTGGAATTTTTCCACTTTGTCCTTTCTTTCCCACAGAGACCCTAGTTACTGGGTGTGGAGGCCACTTACTTTCCAGCACTTAATAATTATTAAAGAAAATTAAGTTCCTACTGTATACTGAGCACTAAGTATGGCTGTCACACAATATGCATTTTAACTTTTTCTTTTTGTAATTTTATTTATTTTCGTATGTGTATGAGTGTACTGTCTGCATATAGGTTTGTGCACCCGTGTCGTGCAATGCCTTGGAGGTCAGAAGAGGGCATCGGATTCCCCTGGAACTGGAGTTAAAGACGGTTCTCAGCCGCCATGTGGGTGCTGGGGATCAAACCCAGGTCCTCTGCAGGAGCAGTCAGCACTTTTAACCGCTAGGCCTCTCTCCAGCCCCTTAACTTTTTCATTAGCATATATATATATGTATATAAATGGGCTTCCTCATGACATCTTCATACGTGTGTATAATGTACTTTGATCATATTCAGCACATCACTGTCTCATCTCCTGTCCACTCGATCCAGCTGATCCTTTCCTCTTCCTAACTATTCCCCATTTTCATGTCTTTTTCTTTTTAAAATTTTTATTTTCTGTGAATGAGTGTTTTGTGCATGTAAGTAGGTGCACTGTATGCATGCAGAGCCCAAAGAGGCCAGAAGAGGAGTCACAGCCCCTGGAATTGGAACTACGGATGGTTACTAGCCACCATGAGGGTGCTGGGAACTGAACTTGGGTCCCTTACAAAAGCAGCCAGTACTCTTAACCACTGACCCAGCTCTCCAGCCCTGTCCATTTCTCTTCAAGGTTTTCTTACAGGAGCATCAGTGAGTAGAACAGACATCTTGCCAGTAATCACATCAGTGAGCAGAACAGACATCTTACCAGTGACCACATCAGCACCACAGAAGAAAATGCTTCCCACCTCTAGCAACTTTTAACTACCCATAATGTTTTGCTGTGCTGGAACTTGAACCCGGGTCTCCCATATGCTAGGCAAGTGCTCTACCCTGAGCTATATCCCCAGCAACCCCTCTTTCGAGACGGGGTCTCACTAGGTGGCCCATGCTGGCCTTGAACTCATTCTGTAGACAAGCTAATCTTGAACTTGTGATCCTCCTGCCCCAGCCCCCTGAGTAGCTGGGGTAACAGGCCTCTGCCACCAGGCCTAACTATGGAGAAGTATGCAGAATGCCCACAGGAAGTTCCCAATTCAAGCTTATCTAAGATGTTACCTACCCACTGAAAAAAATTTTTTGTCTTTTTAAGACAGGGTCTCCCTATAACTCCAGCTGGCCTGGAACTCACTCTGTAGACCAGGCTGGCCTTGAACTCAGAGATCCACCTGCCTCTGCTAGGATTAAAGGTGAGCTCTACCATGCCTGGCTTAAAGATGGTTCTTAGCTGCCATGTGGGTGCTGAGAATCAAACCCAGGTCCTCTGCAAGAGCAGTCAGTGCTCTTAATCGCTGAGCCCTCTCTCCACCCCCCCACTTACAAATTTATTTGTAAGCCCCAGATCAATACCGAGGGCGTTTCTGTGATCATTCATGAACATTCTCAGAGTGAGAAAATATTTGCATCTCACACAGACCTGCTGAGATCAGCAAGACCACACACTCCTGCTTCAGCTCATATGTTGAACACGTGCCCTTTCCCAGTTGGCTCGAAGACATGTAGCTGATTGGTGGTTTGGCTCTGTGATAGACTCTCTAGTGTCTCAAGTGCAAGTAGGTTTAGGAAGGATCAGCTTCAGTCAGGCATGAGTGACAGCCAAGTTCCACACTGTGGTGGTTTGAATGAGAATGTCCCCCATGGACTCCAAGTATCTGGACAATTTGTCCCCAGTTGGTGGCGTTGTTTGGGGAGATCTTAGAAGGGGTGGCCATGCTGGAGGAAGCTCGTCACTGGGGGAGGGCTTAGAGAGTTCTTAAAGCCTTGCCAGTCTGTAGTCGCTCTCTGCTTCCTGTGCCCACTTGAAGATGGGAAGCTCTACTTCTGCTCTAGCACCCCCTATCACCATGCCTCCCCTCCGTGATGGACTCTAATTCCCCTGGAACCATTAGCTGAATAACCTTTCCTTTTATAAGTTCCCTTGGCCTTGTCTTTATCACAGCAACAGAAACGTGACTAATGCACACACTAATGCATCAACATACATGTCAAGTCAGGTGTCATTAACTGTAAAATAAACTTATGTAGTGACTGACTCACAGAAAAGTGGTAACCAGAGGTTTGCAGAAACCTAACACCAAATTTCTCCTGGAGAATGTTTGTTGATTTGGTGTTCACAGAAAGTTCTAGAAGATGACAAATAACAAAAATGGACTGCACATGATACCAGTTAGCCTATCTTCATTATGCTAATGGCATTGTGGATGAGAAAGGTGGTATTGGACTCCCTATCTTACAGTCAGGAGGAAACAAGGGCACGGAATGGTTAAGTGACTTTTCCAAGGCCACACAGCTCAATCGAGGTGAGGCCAGGATAGGAACAACGATCCCAGGCAGTCTGGCTTGGGGCATGCACACACGTGTCCCCTGATACTTGTCCATCTATATGACTGCTTTTTTTCTACTGCCAGGGTGTGTCCTTGGAGACATAAACTTGAGATGCATAGTCTGGCCTTCCAGAGGAGACTGAACCTTCTGTACACATCCCAGTTCTGTACAAGACCCTGTGGGAAATACACAGAAAGAAGAAAACCCATGTCCTAGTTGGCTTCTCTGTTTCTGTGATAAAGCATTGACCAAGCTGAGTGTAGTGGCATACACCTTTAATCCCAGCAGAGGCAGGGAGATCTCTGTAACATCAAGGCCAGCCTAGTCTACATAGGGAGTCCCAGTCAAGCTGGGACTACAGAGAGACCCTGTCTCAAAAAAAAAAAAATTTAAAAAAAACAAACACTGACCACAAGCAACTTGGGAAGGAAAGGGATTATTTCAGTTCACAGCATAATCTGTCATCAAGGGAAACCAAGGCAAGAGCTCGAGGCAGGAACCTGGAGCAGAGGTCATGGCGGATGGCTGTTTATTGGCTTGCTTTTGCTGGCTTGCTCAGTTTCTTTTCCTACACAACCCAGCCCTACCGAGGGATGGCACTGCCCACAGAAGGCCGGGTCCTTCTGCATCAATTAGCAATCAAGAAAATACCCCACAGGCCAGTCTGGGGGAGGAAACTCCTCAGCTGAGAGTCCTGATTCCCAGGTGCCTCCCATTTACGTCAAGCTGATGAAAACTAACTTTAACACCCTGGATTAGAAGACAGCTCCGTGATGAGATTAGGAAAACCTGAGGCTCCTTGAGTGCCCCAAAATGTTCCACCCAAAGAATCTGGTATTTGCCACAACCATAACACCAGGACCACTGACATCAGCCATCCGGGTCTCCTTCAGCAGCTCTGGCCCTCAGACTGCCCACCTGCCCTTTGGATCCCACAACCCCTCCCAGCACCCTCCACAGCGCTCATCAATGGGTCCCAAAATCTGAAACTGAGGATCCAAGGCTCCCCAGTACCCCCAACTTCTTCTCATACCACCCAGGTCTCCACCTCCTTCCCTTACATCCACTCTGAAGTTCCTGGGAAGGTTTTCCCTCTGACACCAACAGCCCTGACCCCAGCCAACACCCACAGCTGTCTCTAGTCCTTGTTCATCCAGTTTATGGTGACTGATGCCAAGACTGGGATTCAACACCCACTCTGCTAAGGAATAGCTGTGTGACTTGGGATGAGAAGCCAGCCTTCTACTCACCTCCATCTCCATAAGTGGAGAGAGGACTGAAGTGGATACTTTCGGAAGTCATTCCAGGCCAGCTCAAGATTCGTCACGCCGTGGGTTCTACTTGCTTCTCTACTGATGTTTTACCAACATCAACCCAGATGATCTATTTTTTTTTTTTTTGGTATTTTTGAGACAGGGTCTCCCTTTTTTTTAGACCCAGCTGGCCTGGAGCTTGCTCTGTAGACCAGGCTGGCCTTGAACTCACAGAGATACGCCGGCCTCTGCCTCCCAAGTGCTAGGATTAAAGACATGCACCACCACGCCCTTCAAACTCAAGTCAGCCCATATCCAAGGCCATGACCTGACACGAAAAGCACACTGGTCTGCCCGGCCCCTCTGCAGACAGCAGGACATTGAACTGCAGAGCACAAAGCTATAACTAGTGTGTGGAGACTCACCTAGGTCCCTAGGGGCAAAGGACTCTGATGGTGGCCCTCTGATCAGTAACCAGCTTCACCAGAGAGAGAGGCTCCCCAACTCACAGCCCTGCCCCCCTTTCCAAGGCCCCTGGTCAAGCCTTCCCAGGGGCCTTGGGAATTATTAGGCAGGCAGGCCCCATATGTGAGAAGGAAAAAAGCCCAAAGTGTTCTCTGGAAACCTAAGTCTTACCTGGAGGAAAAAAATAAGTAGTTTCCAACAAAGGTGTGGGAAAGGAAGACAAAGACACGATTGTCCCTGATGACAGGGTCAGAGATTGTACTGTTGCCAGGGCAACCGCAGAATTCACTGGCTCTAGCAGGAAGCCTGTAGATGAGCATTCTGTAGTGTGATAGGTGAATTGTGACCTTGGTGATGTACCAACATGAAAATGTTTAAGTGGATTTCATAGGAGGGAACACATGGGCAGCCTCTTAGCTGGGACTCCAGAAGTAGCACATTAATTACCCTCCAAGGACCAGCAACCCCTCCTTCCCCACCCCTCCAACTCTGAAGGCTGTTGAATGAATGTGGTCATCCCTAGAGGATGAATGTGCACTTCCCCAAAGCAGGCTGGGGGGAAGGGGGGAGCGAGAGGGCTCAGTGGTAAAGGTAATTGCTACCAAAGCCTGACAGCCTGTTTGATCCCTAGAACCCATGGTGAAAGGACAGAAACAACTCCCGCAAATCGTCTTTGACCTTCACATACATGCCAGGACATACACACACACACACACACACACACACACGTGTGCGTGAGCAATAAGCAAATATAAGAAACAGAGAGGCAAGGGAAGGACAGAGGGAAGCTGGGGAGATGGTTCAGTTAGAAAGTGCTTGCCATGGGCCGGAAAGACGGCTCAATGATTAAGAGCACTGACTGCTCTTGCAGAGGACCTGGGTTCGATTCCCAGCACCCACATGGCAGCTAAGAATCGTCTTTAACTCCAGTTCCAGGGGAATCCAACACCCTCTTCTGACCTCTGTGGCATTACACAATATGGGTGCACCAACCTACATGCAAACAGTAAACTCATACACATAAAAAAAATTAATAAATTAAATAAAAAGAAAGTGCTTGCCACGCAAACATGAGGACTTGAGGTAACTACCAAAACCCATCTAAAAACAAAACCTCGGCCGGGCATGGTGGCGCATGCCTTTAATCCTAGCACTCGNCTCTGCCTCTGCCTCTGACTCTGCCTCTGCCTCTGCCTCCCAAGTGCTGAAATTACAGGCCTGTGCCACCACTCCCCATGAAGAGTTATTTCTAAAGTCAATTAAAAGGTTCCTCAGGGCCTGTCAGATGAAGGTTCTGTTTCCAAAGGGTAAACTTACCCTCACTCTTCCCCTAATTTTAAAAGCATCCTCCTCCTGTCCTTAAACTATCCTAAATATTACATGTTGACCAATTCATCTTTGAGATAGCACAGATGGTTGATTTTAATTTGAAAGAAACAAAATCCTGCCTTGGAACATTAGGATACTCTCTGATTTATATGTGACTAATATTCTAAGTATTGTGTGAAGTCACCTTACTTACCTAAAAGGGATCATAAAATACCTCCTTTTTGGTCCCAGATTGTTAAAGGGCTTATCTGAGGTAATTTAGGAAGCCATGTCCAATAAACAGAAATTCCAGTACTATGTAGGCAATGTGACTCCATAAATTATTGTAAATGCTTGTGATGATAATGTAAACAATGTGAGAAAACTATATCTTCCTAAAGAATTTCATAGGTACATTTTTTCTACTAGCAAATTACAGTCATATTTTGGAAAGAGATCAGTCATATGTTTTCAAGATTTGATCAGATAGAATCATTTCCCCCTGTGTGTACTCTCCAAAAGGAGAGAATAGAGGGTAATCCTGCTGCTGACCATTTTCTGCCCTAGGGCTAAGCTTTGAATTAATGTCACTTCAATAATATTTATAAACTAATAATATATGTAGACATTTTTAAATGATTGTTATTCTAGAAATTATTATAGATTCTTGTGATATTAAGGTAAACAAGTTAAGAAACATAGTATTTGAATATTACTTGAAAACTTTATAAATTAGCACAGTTGTTGGGTGGTATATAATTTTAAAGACATGGGGGTTGTATAGGGACGATCCTAAGCACAAAGTAGAAGTAGTTTCTGTTTCATTTTCCACTTTCCTCCTTTTCTCTTCAGAAATTGGGCAGCTTCAACTGTGGTAAAACATTTTAAGTGTTCCAGCTACGTTAGTCATCTATTTATACATGCTAATTTCTCAAATGATAAGTTATGTGGAATATTACAGCTCAAGAGAAAATAGTGCTAGACCAGTAAATTCAGTTTCACATTTCAGAACTGGAAAGAAAATTCAAGAGCTGGAGAGATAGCCTAGCAGTTAAGAGCACCGACTGCTCGTGCAGAGGACCCGGGTTATATCCCCAGCACCCACATGGCGGCTAAGAACTGTCTGTAACTTCAATTCCAGGAGAACTCCAGTTCCAGCGGAATCCAAGACCCTCTTCTGACCTCCGTGGCATTGCACGACACAGGTGCACAAACCTACATGCAGACAGTACATTCATACACATACAAAAATAAATAAAATTTAAAAAAAGAAAGAAAATTCAAATGCATAATCATCATTACCTCCTTTCACTCGTATTCTAAACATTTTACTTTTGAATAATATGAGCTCTAACTTTCCGTATTAGAATCCTGTTCATTTACCATGTGCCGCTGCACCATTTCATAACATCCACTCACCATCACGTGTCTAAACTGTATCCCCTACAGCCATGCTTCGTTCCATATACTCAGTTGCTCAAGTATCTGATAAATGTCCTCCTTTACACAAAATAGTTGATAACAGAAATTCATATATATACAAATCTGCAAAATAGTGTCATGAGATCAAAGAATCAACAATTTTTGTCATTTTCTACCCAACCATTTT
>VZQC01012470.1:2398843-2410081 GCA_009823505.1 Rhizomys pruinosus | reverse complement strand
AGAAACTCATGAGGAAGCATCATAATGAAAGGAATGTGCTTGAATATGTTACCAGAGCTCCTCTTGTGTAACACAACTGCACCAACACCTTTTGATACCTAGACCCTTGTAGGACTATAGCTACCATCATTTTCCTGATTTAGAAACTTGCAGCCCACAAGCAGCTGTGGCCTGGTGTTTTGAAATCATTTGGCATATGCTTTATGTTGACAAGGAAACATTTCTACTTTTTAATACCATTATTATAATCCTGGCAGATCCATTTCCAGACTTCCATTCATCATGGTCATTCCTTTTAATGAACTCAGTTGCAAGAGCTTATACTATACTGCAGGGGAAGAAGGCATTGTCTTGGATGCTAGTTCTATAAGCAGCTTAGTCTCCACTTTCTGGATACTGGGATGGGCAAGGCCCATTTCAGTTGTGCTACATCCCAAGCATTGAAAGAGGAGGACACATGGAGGGGGGGGGGTTGTGTGACTGAATTTTCAAAGTCTTCCAAGAGGCTAGTTTCTCTCTCTTTGCTGCAGCTTTTTTCCCCACACCCAGCATGCTAGCTGATAATGGAGATGATCATTACAATTAAGGGAGAAAATCCAGGCTACAAATATCAGTCTTCTTTGCCATCATTTCTTCAGTAAATGCAAAGAAAAAGAAAGGAGTCAAATCCTATATCCTATGGTGGAGTTAAGGGAAGGGACTGGAAATCTGGATCACTGGCTAACAGAACTGAATCCTTTGCACAGGATGTGAGTTTGGTTCCCAGGACCCACATACTGGCGCACAAGTACTTGTTATTCCAGCTACAGAAGATCTGAAGTCATGTTCTGGCCTCTGTAAGTATTCCTTCTCTCTTTCTCTCTCTATGTCTCTTTCTCTCTTACACAGACACATACAAACACACACAGAATACACATAAAACTAACTAAATAAAATATTTTAAAAAGGAGAAAGCTAACGGAACTATACCCTCAATACATTTTGTCTAACTTTTGATTCACACAAGTTTAATTTCAGGTGCTAGAGAAGTGGATGCATGGGTAAGAGCACTGGATGTTCTTGCAGAGTAGCAGGATTTGATCCCCAGAACCCTGATGGCTAACAACGATGAGCAGCTCCAGTTCTAGTATATTTTATGCCTGCTTCAGTCCTCTTTGGGTATTTTATGCATCCAGTTCATCTACACACATGAAGTAAACTGTAGTGGATTTCCTAAGGGTGAGGTAATTGAGAGCTTATAAACTCAATTTTGTTGCATACTGGATGACACTGTGATTGTTAAATTTTAAAATCTGATTCCATTTTCACGTTTGCCTTTTTAAAATCCTTGAACTGTTAGATTAATATCAAGTTATGTTGGAGAATAATCCATTTACCGGGCATAATATGAATGTTACATCCTGAGTGGACTGTGGACCTTAAATTTGACCAAATATTGATAACTCCTAAAGTTTGTTGATAAGTGGGCTGGATTTTGTCAAGACACAATCATGATTTTATGTGTATTAGGAACTTTTCCTTTTTTTTTTTTTTTTGTTCTTTTTGAGACAGGGTCTCTCTGTAGCTCTGGCTGTCCTGGAACTCACTATGTAGACCAGGCTGGCCTTGAACTCACAAAGATCCACCTGCCTCAGCCTCCAAAGTGCTAGGATAGGAGCTTTTCTATTAAAATATCAAAGTAGTCTTTTTTACATGTATATGTGTATGTGGTGTGCATATGTCAGTATGCATGTTTAAATGTGACTCTGGACACTAGAGGTTGAACAGGTATGTGTGCATGTGTATGAATATGTATGTCTGGGAGATGGCTCTGTGGGTAAGAACACTTGCCCTGCAAGCGTGAGTACCTGAGGTCTAACTCTCAGCAGCTGTACATGAAAAGTCCTGGATAGCTATGCATGACTGTAACCCTACATGGGAAGGCAATAGAACTGATGGTTATGGGAGGTCTTTAGCCTCGCCCTCTAGTGAACATGCTGATCTTCCAATTCTCTGAGACTTACGCATAAGTTTCCTTGTCATAGAGGAAGACATTCATACCCAGTTCTGGCATCTGCCTTCACATGCATGAACACACCCACCCACACACTCATATGCATGCACCATACACACAGACATATACCACACACATATGCAAGGACCACACACACACACAAACATATACCACACACACACATAGTCATATGCATGCATCACAAACACACACAAACATAGCATACACACATCAAACAATACCTATATATGCATGCGCCATGCACACATTATTCACCAAGAGCACATACACAGAAGGAAAAAAAGTAAGAAACACTGTCTTGGCCTTGGCCATTGCTCATTTGTTAGAGTGCCTGCCTCACTTGCACAATGCCCCGGGTTCAATCACCATTGCCATACATAAGCCAAAAGGAAAATAAAAGGAAACAGAAAAAGGAAGGAAGAAAGAGGGAAGTCAGTAAGGAAAGAAGGAAGGAAGGAAGGAAGGAGACAGAGAAGAAAAATAAAGGAATTAAGAAAAAGACATTTCCTTTGCTTAAATACTATTGCATGGGAAATAAAAATCACCTTCTCTTACTACTTTATAAATCCAACCTTCTGTTCTAGCTCACATAAATTAAATTAAATTCCAGAGTATGACTGATTAAATTTCACATGCAGTAAGCAATCATAGTTTTGCCTTTCCCTGCAAATTCCATTTGCATGGCACATGCTACATTATAGAAACTATTGCAACTACACTCACACTTTATTAAACCATTACAGTCCATCTGTTCCCAACACCAGCAACACCACCGTATTATCTGTGCCTTTTCTTTCACACACCCAGCAGAATTTTCCACAAGCACACAATCTTCACACACTTTTAAAATGTTGACTTCAGGGATAAGAGAGATGGTTTAGCAGTTCAAACTCTTCCTGCTCTTGCATAAGGCTCGATTCAGTTCCCAGAACACATGTGCTGGTTCACAAAAGGCTGTAACTTCAGGTCTAACAGTTCCAACACACTCTTCTATTTTCTTCTGGCAGGGTGCTCACATGGTGCAAAAACACACATGCACAGATACACATACACATAAAATAAAAATAAGACCTTTGACTTCAGCAATGTTCAAATGACAAGTGATTGATCACACAGAAATAAAATCATCAGCTTGGGCTGAAGAGTTGTATCTGAGGTAAACAACACTGGTTGCTCTCCCACAGGAATTAGGTTCAGTTCTTAACCCCCACATGGCAGTGCACAACAGTGTATAAATGCAGTTCCAGAGGATCTGACACTCTCCTCTGGCCTAGATGGGCACTGCATGCACATGGTACATTTCATATAAATGAGCAAAAATGCTCATTCCTATAAAATAAATAAGCAAAGAAATAAAGATAGTCATTTTTCTTGCTTTTTTCTTTAAAAAATATTTCATTCTTTTCATTTTTTAACAATAAGTAATAATTTATGAAGTACAAGCATCCTTCATGTAAAACCAATTTGCCAGCAGTTGTGCCCGAACCCACACAGCCCAAGGGTCCCACCATCCAGCTGGGTGGCTTGTATGTTCAATCAAGTTGATCAAATAAGTGTCCAGACTATATTGCTGTTGTTTCACCATTCACCCCAATCACAACCCTTACATTCTGCCACACCCCCTCTTCCGCAGATCGTTCCCTAGTCTTAGAAAAGGGGCACAGGTGTACAAGAAGAAAAACAGTCTACTTTCTCTGGAGCTGTCATTTTGGACTCTGGTCAATTCTGGCTGTTTCCTTTCATGGGATGACAGTTTGTCCAGGAATAACCTTTCAGTCCTACTAATGAAGCACAAGAAATTACATATATAGGTATTTAAACAGTACTAATTGTTATGGTAGGTTACTTTGGTATAGACATAGATATTTGGATGGTATGAATCTATGAATTACATTTTTTCCTGTAAAATGTGACAGGGTCTTACTGTGGCTTATAACATCTCCTAACCACTAGAGGATGTAAGCTTGAGCATCAGCCATGGGTTATTCCTCCAAGGAGAGAGCTAATAGCCAATTAGATTTGGGATATACGGGCATATGGCTGCCACTGCTGCACAGTATTTCCCCTAAATATGAACCTAACAACTTTAAGTTGCATAGATTCCTGCAAATAATCCTTGCAAGGAACCCTAATTAAAACTGTTGGGCCACAAGCATTAATATAGACAAGAGACGCCTTGAGAAAAAAAAAAGCAGTATGAATGGAAGGAACTAATTTTAGGGGCAAATATGATCAAAATATAGTTTGTGTATATGTGAATTTTATTTTATTTTTTATATTTTGTCTTTTTGAGGCAAGGTCTCCATGTAGGACCAGCTGGCCTTGAACTCTCTATATAAACTATGTTGGTCTCCATCTTACAGAGATCTGCCTGCCTCAGCCTTCTGAGCTCTGTGATTAAAGACCTCAGCTACCAATATCAAGTCTTTCATGCATGGAATTTTCAAAAATAAAAAATATATTCTAGAGAAAGCAAAACTATGGAGGAATTATTGTAAAAAGGAAGAAAAGTTTATAAATCAGTGGCCCAATTATAAAAATATGTGTCTAACTGTCCTGAGGAGTCAGGGGTTCAAAATATATTTTAGGGACAGTGCTTTCTAACAGCTTCATGCAAACACATTTGTGAATTGGCTTTCCCATTAATCTAGGCACAGGAAACCTCTCTGGTATGTTTTTAAGCAAATTTACACCCAAATCAGAAGTTTAAAAAGAATATGCATGGAATCTTATTACCAAGGACACAAAACTCAAAGACATGAATGAAGGTCATTTGCTTCAGGTTCTCCATGGAAGTGCAGTCTCCATAACATGTTTCTGAGCTTGCTGTGAGATATTCCTCATGAACTGAAGCTACTCAACTTGTTTATCAAAGCTTTGAAGAAAAAATAAATAAAAACCTGTAATTTCCACATCTTCCAATTTGGTTTCTCTTGTTGGAATTAACACCATGACTTAAAGGAACTTGGCTAAGAAAAGGTTATATTCCATTATAAAAGGAAGAAAAAGATGGAATTTGATGTAGGATCTTGGAGCAGAAACCACAGAGAAAAACTGTTCTCAGGCTTCTGAGGGACTTGAAGATGAGGACTACAGCAGCTGGAGATTTTTCAGTTGAATCTGGAGAAATCAAGAACTTAGTACTCTCTCAGTGAGTGAAGCTGAGTGTCTCAGTCACTCCATCCTAGTGCCTGGAACGTGAGGGTCTATTCAGAGCTTTTGGTCCTTAGTCAATGAGGGAATCTTGGGAAATCCGGTTCCAATATCAGACAAGAAATCAACAGTACAATTTAACACAGCAAAAAGAATAAGGGCAACCAAGGGAGCAAAAGGAGGATCATCCGTCATACCCTTCGGCTGCTACCAATATGTGTGGTGGGGCTTCCAGCATCAATCTGGCTACTTCCTGGGTTGAGGTTCCCCCCTACATAGGTGATTCTAATTTGTGACAATTTGACCTTTAATTCCACCATCACAGGTCATGTTTTAATAAAGGAACCACCTGATCTTTACTGATATCACAACTATTTTGTTTCCATCACTGACTAAGGGTCCTGTTCAACAGCATTTTCTAAAACTATAACCCTTTTGTCCCCCTGTGATCCTTTCTCGATAAGCAAGACTGTAGATGTGACTATTGAACTATCTGTATTTGGTATTAGAGGAAATACGCTGGGTGTGGATGAGAGGTCATTTCACCTAGAGATACATCTTACTGATTCATTTTATGTGTGGGCATTGTTTAAATTTTATTTATTTATTTTTTGTATGTGTATGAATGTACTGTCTGCATGTAGGTTTGTGGACCCATGTCATGTAATGCCGCGGAGGTCAGAAGAGGGTCTCGGATTCCCCTGGAACTGGAGTCCTCCTGGAACTGGAGTTACAGACAGTTCTTAGCTGCCATGTGGGTGCTGGGGATCTAACGTGGGTTCTCTGCAAGAGCAGTCGGTGCTCTCAACCGCTAGGCTATCTCTCCAGCCCGTGTGGGCATTTTTTATTAAAATGATGTGTCCAACTGTACAATGAATACCATCACTTTTTCCTACATATTTGGCTGGACACTGGGCAATCGTGTTTGAGTAAATGAGATGGTTCAAATGTTTTCTGGTATGAAGTTTTTTTTGGAACTCTCTGTTAAGGATAAGGGTAATGGAAGACACAGAGTGACATGAAAATAGACATTTATATAATTCCCACTTGCTAAGGTGAAAATTACAAGCAAATTATAAGATGTAATATCCTTTACATCTAAATAGCTAAATGTTGCTACATAGAAAGATGCTATTATGTCCAGTGTAATTATTGCCACTGGATGTGTGTTTTGCCTCTAAGGGTTTAACATGTGCCTGAGCCGGAAGTGACCATTAGAAAGCTTCAGTTAATGTGTTGTTAAATACAATGTGAACATTATTTAATTTATACACACTTTAATTTTGTGTTTATTGAAGGGATAAGGAGCTGGCTTGCCCCTGGCTTGCTCAAAGAACTTTGGAACACACCCCAGGTGCACCTGCCCAGGAATGGGATGTGTCACAAAGTTTAGTTGAGCAAACTACTGCTCACAGTGGATAGAGTCATCCTATATCAACTAGCAATTAAGAATATGCTCCAAGAGTAATGGCCATAGGACAGACTGATGGAGGATATTCCTCAGGTGAAGGTCCCTCTTCCCAGATGAATTTACAGCACAGTATTCACATAGGTCATACTCATATTCCTTAACTTATTTTAGGCTTAAATTCCTGGCCCATTCGGTGTAATGGATAATTTAAGAGGAAAAGATAGTATATGTAATCTTGAACATGCTTACTGCAAACACCAGGAGCACATAGGTAAAAGATTAAAGTAATGAATAGATTTTGTTTTAAGCATGCTCTTCTTACCATATAAAATTTTATCTAAAAGTCAATGAAAGGATATTTTCAACTCTCTTGCTAAGTCATTATGATAATTAAGTAAATATAATTTTATTTTTGGAGAACATCCTTAAAGAATTTGAGACTAAATAAAACTATGATTAATTTTATTAAAGACTATGATTTTTTGAAACTGTCACAATGATGTTAATGTTACAGAAATTAGGGATTAGCCTGGCGTGGTGGTATGGACCTTTCTTTAATATCAACACTCAGGAGGAAGATGAAAATGAATCTCTGTGACAGCCTGGACTACATACGGAGTTCCAGGACAGCTGAAGCTACAGGGAGACTCTGTCTCAAAAAGACCGGGGGGAAAAAAAAGGCAGAGGTGTATGAACTGGTTGGGTAGGGGAGTGGGAACTGGCTCAGTGGGCAAAGATGCTTGCAGCCAAGTCTAAGGACTTGAGTTCAATTCCCTGAACCCACATGATGTTAGGAGAGAAGCAACTACCACAAGCTGCCCTGAGGCCTCCCCACACGTGCTATAATGCAAACAGGGGAGTCACACACAGTCATAAGAAATCTTATTGAAAGTATGAAAAAGATTGAGGTGTTTACCAGACACCTAAGGTAGATCATCATGTTCTTCAATATTTTTTTGCAGTATTTAAAATGGGAGTGGTGTTGCTACTCTTCTCAGAATTTTACCTCAGGCTTACATTGATTCTTTAAGAACCTAAAATTCTACCACTGTTAAATGTTGAGCTGAACTACAGTAAACCAATTGGTTCACCAAGCCACACTTGGAAGGAATTGTTTCCAAAATGTGCCAAAATTGATCCATCTGGTGTGAATAAATGCTTATTCATTGCTCCCTGGGAGAAGTTAAATCACCCCAAATTTCCAGGAAGATGTAACTTGCCAGTGTTCATGTCTGCACAATATTCCACAGTGGTCATGTTTTAATCTGAGTTTTATAACCCTGACTATGACATTATTTCTTCCTTGATACTTACTTGATAACTATTATAATTATTTTGTTTTCCCAGCACTTATTCATGCTTGAAATGCAATCACCACACCATAACCAATTCTTGTTGTCCTTTGGATTAGAATTTACCAATGGATTATATTTCACATATTGGTTTACAAGTTTTCTTGACTTCATTTTAACTTTAAACAATAGCAAAAGTAAGCACTTTAACCTTATTTCTTCTCCAGAAAACTCTATAATTAAAGTGCAAAATTTAAATTTCTGAGCTAGTGTGTGATCTAATAAAAGAAAAGGGAATTTTGCACAAATTTTTCAGTAATGTCGCCATGGATTCCTTACAATTTTACTCTCTGTCTCCCTCCCTCCCTCCTTCCCACCCTCCTTTCTTTCTTCCTCCTCTAACTCTCTCTTTCTTCTTCTCTGTCCTATCTCACAAACATACCACAGGTATAAATAGATATACATATGCAATTTTTGCTTTGTGAAATAACAACATTTTTTAATTGATGCTTTGTATATTTCATACATCATTTTCCAATTCAGTTCAGGCATATTTCCCCTTCCCGTCACCCCACCCCACCCCATCCCAGATCATGCATTCTGCTATAACTGTCCTGCGTCTTTCTCTCAGTTTTTTTTTTTCATTTTTTAACCATAAGTGATAATTTATGAGTACAAGCATCCTTCATGTAAAACCAATTTGCAAGCAGTTGTGCCCAAACCCACACAGCCCATGGGTCCCACCATCCAGCGGGGGGGGGGGGCTTGTATGTTCAATCATGTTGATCAAATGAGTGTCCATACTATATTGCTGTAGTTTCACCATTCACCCCAATCACAGCCCTTACATTCTACCACNTGTCTCGAAAAAACAAAAAAAAAAAAAAAAACAGAAATAAAGAGACATAGCTACAGAGCCAGTGAGGGAGGAAGAGAAAGGGGAGAGTGGAGGGGGAGAAGGAAGGGAGGGGGAAGAGGGGAGGAGCAGAGCCTTCGGTAAAGTGGCTATAACAATTTTAGTTATAGTGCTCCACAGCCCACGGAGCATCTTGGAAAATTCCAGAACACAGTAGTGGCGTAATAAACCTGGCTTGTAGTTAAAATAAAAAGAAGTGTTCAACATCGCTAATAATTAAGGAAATGCAAATTAAAACCACTTTGAGATATCATCTTACTCCAATAAGACTGGCTAGGATCAGGAAAATGAGTGAAATAACAACTTTTTAACTTAATTTTTAGCAATGCCTTTATTTAATTAGGGAAAGGATAAGCACTTAGTAAATGTAAATCATCTGACCAAGAAAAAAATTAGCTAGTGGAGGCTACTGTATTAACTATTTTGGATAAAAGTTACTATAATGAAAAGGAATATAGATAAGGCTATTGGTATTCCAACAATATTGGGCAGAAAATAAAAATAATTTGTATCAGGACATGTATGGCAGAGTGCAGGGACTCAGGCGGGGTGGGGAGCATGGAAAAGGGAAGTGATTCTAGATTTGATTGAGAAATGATGTATGACCTATGGAAAAAGTTTAATAATAAAAAATTTTATTAAAAAAATAATAATTTGTATCTTCGTGATGGGATTTAAGTTTTTCAAAAGATCCAATGCATATTCTCTGTCCACCTCCATTTTCAATGTCTAGACGAATTGAAATGGTCTTATATATTCATTTCCTCTATTATATATTTATAAATGTCTAAAGAATGAAATTGTTTTTTAAAAGTTAAATAACTATTAGTATTTTGCATAGTCTTGTTAAAATTTTCAATGATTGAGTGTGCAAGTGTTTAACTGTTCTTGACCTTGGATATTATTTTTTTTTCTGTTTGGATATTAATTGATAAGATACCTACAATTTGCAACATTGGATATTTGAACATGGCTTTCATATGCAACTATAAGACATAATCTGTTATACATTTCTAGACAAATATCTCATGCTATATTTTCCATTTCTGAATAGATTATGTTGTTTTTGTGGTAATCAAAAGCCATTAAACAGAAACCATCATATGAGTTGTCCATAGAGCAAATTAGTTGCTTTGCTTCAGTTACATTATTTGCATGGTGTTCTAGTTTGTCTTCCATTTCTGTGACAAAACACTCTGACTGACACCAACTTGGGGAGGAAAGGGTTTATTCAGCTTACATATCCTGGGTCACAGTTCATCACTTAGTGATCCCAAGGCAGGCACTCAGGGCAGGAACCTGGAGGCCGGAGCTGAAGCACAGGCCATGGAGGAATGCTGTTCACTGGCTTGCTCCCCTGGCTCATACCCATCCTGCCCTTTTATACCGTACACAACAACCTGCCCAGGGTGGCACTACTCATTGTGGGCTGGGCCCCCCCATACTGCTTGACCATCAAGACAATACTCCACACATGTGGCCACAGGCCAATCCAATGGAGCCAATTCCCCAATTGAGGCTCCCTCAACCCAGGTGTGTCAAGTTGACACTAAAGCTATCCAGTACACATGATTTAAAAAATTATGAATTAGATCAGATGCAAAGTGGAGTTGTTTGTGAATCCTTAAGAAAATCTGAGGAGGCTGGAGAGATGGTTTAATGAATAACAAACTGGCTGCATTTAGAGAGGACCAGTTCAGTTCTCAGTACCCACATGGTGCTCAACAAACATCTGTAATTCCAGTTTCACAAAATTTGATGCCCTCTTCTGACCCCTGTGGCCATTGCACAGCATGGGTGCACTTACATTCAGGAATAAAATTAAAAAAAAAATTAATGGATGGATATGGTGCCACATGCTTTAATCTCAGCATTAGGGAAGCACAGGCAGGTGAATAAAGACCAGATTCAAAGGAGAAGAATAAGAATAAGAATAAGAATAAGAATAAGAATAAGAATAAGCATGAAGGATGTTTGTACTCACAAACTATCACTTATTGTTTAAAAAAATGAAAACAATACAAAACAAAACAAAAAAACAGAGAAAGATTCAGAAAAGTTATGGCAGAATGCATGATCTGGGATGGGTAGGGGTGTGGTGGGGGGAAGGGAAGGGGATATATGCCTGAACTGAATTGGAAAATGATGTATGAAATACACAAAGCATGAATAAAAATAAAAAATAAAATAAAATAAAAACTTACAAAAATAAAAAAAGGAATATACTGTTTGATTACGGTGTACACTGTACTCAAATTATAAACTATAAAACAAAAAACAAAACAAAACAAAAAAAGAATAAGTATAAGAAGGAGGAGGAGGAGGAAGAAGAGGAGGATGGAAGGAGAAGGAGATATGAAGAATGGACGGAAGGATGGAAGAAGAAAGGAAGAAAGTAAAGAGGAAGAGAGAGAGAGAGAGAGAGAGAGAGAGAGAGAGAGAGAGAGAGAGA
>VZQC01012470.1:2364045-2398774 GCA_009823505.1 Rhizomys pruinosus | reverse complement strand
AGGGGAATCCGACGCCCACTTCTGACCTCCGCGGCATTGCACGACACGGGTGCACAGACTTGCATGCAGACAATACATTCGTACACATACAGAAATAAATAAAATTAATAAAAAAAAATAAAATAAAAGGATTCAATGAAAAGCTAGTTGTGTGATATCAGTACCCAAAATGCCCTTTATGTTAACTGTGGAAAAATAGAATAAATTGCTTTAATTGCAAAAATCCCCAAATAAATAAATAAATACTTAAAAATTATTTAGTAAGCTGGCCTGGTGACAGTTGCCTTTATTCCCACCAAATGGGATGCAGAGGCAGGCAGAACTCTATGAGTTGAAGGCCAACTGGGGCTACCTATCTCAAAAAGACATAAGAATTAACAAGTAAATTCAACTTACTCCTGTAGATCTGATTAAATAAAAATAGTTATTAAAGTCACAGTTTTATGCTCAAAAGAAGAAATTGTCCCTTTATTATATTAAAAAAACTCAGTATATTTTATTGTAAATTGTATTTTTAAATAAAAATCTGTATTTAAGTTAACAAAATTGAAACAAAGAGCACATAAAAATCATTGTTAATGAATTTAAAGTTAGAAAAGCACTATATATATATATATATATATATATATATATATACTAGTAGAACAGTGACACATATGAGCTCTTGTGACAATACCTGGACATTGATAGGAGATGTATACAAACAGATACAGACTTATTAGGGCTACTGGCAGTTTATTGCTGCTGGGAGAGAAATAGTCTTCTTTAAGAGTGTGACCCTGGGGCTGGAGAGATGGCCTAGCAGTTAAGAGCACCGACTGTTCTTGCAGAGGACCCGGGTTCGATCCGCAGCACCCACATGGTGGCAGAGAACCATTTTTAACTACAGTTCCAGGGGAATTCTTCACCCTCTTCTGACTTCTGTGGCATTGCGTGACACGGGTGCACAATCCTACATGCAGACAGTACATTCATACACATAAAAAATAAATTAAATTAAATTAAAAAAAGAGTGTGACCCTTACAGGAGGAGCAGACTTCAGTGAGTGGTAACACACAAATGAGTATATGAGTTGCCCAAGCTGTGTTTCGTTGGATATACAAAATAAATGAAGACCTAGGTGTGACGGAACACATCTTTAATCCTACACTTGGGAGGCAGAGTTAGGAAGATATCTGTGAGACAGAGTATAGGGAGGTTAACATAGCAATTTCCACGACAGTATGGAATACGGGGCTGAGGCTGCAGGGAGGCCGTGTCCCAAAAACATTAAATAAATAAATAAATAAAGACACCAACTTTTGTGGGTCAGCAAGGTAAGTGTTTCCAGGAGAATTTGATGGGGTGGATTACCATCAATAGAGAATGTATAAAATTCCCAAAGCATTAATAAAAAAGAGGTTTTTTAAATAAAATACTTTTATTAATGTTTTGTGTATTTTATACATCATATTTCAGTTCAGTTTAGACATATTCCCCTTTCCCTTCCCCCACCTCACCCCAGTTCATGCATTCTGCCTTACATGTCCTGCATCTTTCAGTCTTTTTTTTTTTAATTCATTTTTTAAAATTTTTATTTACTTATTTTTTGGCCATTATAGTTTTCTTATTTTTTTAATAATAGGACATAAGTAATGAATACAGGCATCCTTCATGTAAAACCAATTTGCAAGTAGCTATGCCCAAACTTATACAGCCCGAGGCCCCCATTGTCCAGCTGTGGGAGCTTATATGTACTATCATGCTGATCAAATAATAGTCCAGTCTATGTTTCTGTAGTTTCTTAGTTCACCCAAATCGCAGCCCTTACATTCTACCACACCCCCTTTTCCTCAGGTTGTTCCCTAGGCTTTAGAAAAGTGACATAAGGGGGCAAGAAGCAAAGCAGTCTACTTTCTCTGTAGATGTTGTTTTGGACTCTGATCAGTTCAGGCTGTTTCATTTCATGGGTTGGCAGTTTATCCAGGAATAACCTTTTACTCATACTGATGAAGCACAAGAAATTAGATATACAGGCATTTAAACAGTACTAGTTATTATGGTAGGTTACACTTGTATAGACACAGATGTTTGGATGGTATGCTAATCCATGGACTATAGCTTTTCTGTAAAAGCTGACAAGGTCTTACTGTGGCTTATAACATCTCCTAACCACTAGATGACTTAAACTTGTGGCATCAGCCATGAATTTTTCCTCCAAGGGGAGAGCTAATAACCAATTAGATTTGGGATATATAGACATTTGGCTGCCACTGCTGCACAGTATTACCAGTCAGGTGAGGTGTAGCTGATGCTGATGTAGGAGTCTTGCTTGACTCAAGGAGACCAATATTTGCTTTATTGATTTAGTGGCCTTTGGTAACACTCTCTGGCATTCCAGAGGCCAACAGTACACTTGCAAGTGTGGTCTCGGTATATCTTTCCCATGATTAAACCAGGTCTTCAACAGCAGGGCCATACCGCCTCTCTTCTTGCAGGTATTCCAGTGTTCTGGCAAAAAGCCTTTATCTTTTGGGGGGCTTGGAGCCCCGAGCCAACATCTCCTTGGCAGAATAATCTATTTCTGATAACAGAGCTCTCCTGTATTAATATATTTTGCTCAATTACCCAGCTTATATAGACTTTAGTATTATATTTGGCTCTGAATAGAGAATTATCCTTTCACAGTTCCTATGACTATCAGTCAATTAAAGAAGGCAACTATATCACTTTTATAAGAGATTACCTCTATAACAGTCGGCTCCAATTTACAGTTAGGGAATGACTTCATTATCATCATGTTTTTCTTTGTTCTATGAAAAGGAGGTAAGGAAGTCTCTCATATTAAAAATTTGTGGCACCTGAAAGTTAAAATTCATTAGGACACATTATAAATAGTTGTTACAATTAGGATCCACAGAGATGTTTGATGTCTGTAGCAGTCTGAGGTTTTTCTTCCTTTTAATATATAGCTGGGCCAACTTTTCAGCACTATATTTACTCAAGCTGTTTATCATGACTGTATGTTGTTAATTTGGGAGGCCAACTTAATTCCTTTAGTTAAATTATCCTACAGGTAGAAGAAAATATTACAAGTTGATACTGTACAACACAAACATTGTAGAGGATATTTGTATCCATTAACCCCAAAGTTGTTGTTATACAAATTATAAGCGAAGCAGATGTGGACTACAATTTATATTTCCAATTAGTTTAAATGTATTACTTTTTTTATTAAAACCTTTTAACCAATGTTGTTTAATATAGACATTTTTACTTTAAAAAAATTTTTTTATTAATTTTTAAAATTTATTTCCGTATGTGTATGAATGTACTGTCTGCATGCAAGTCTGTGCACCCGTGTCGTGTAATGCCGCGGAGGTCAGAAGAGGGTCTCGCATTCCCCTGGAACTGGAGTTCTCCTGGAATTGGAGTTTCAGACGGTTCTTGGCCGTCATGTGGGTGCTGGGGATAGAACCCGGGTCCTCTGTAAGAGCGGTCGGCACTCTTAACCGCTAGGCCATTTCTCCAGCCCCCAGACATTTTTACTTTTACTAAGACCTAGAATACCATATAATATGTAGATAAAGTTTGGGCAAATTTGAATACCTGTTAAACTCACAACAATTAACTATATCTTAATCTAATGTAGACCTGTGTCCCCCTCCCAACGCTCCCATCCCACCAGATTCACCATTTCAGTCAGTTCTTGTTGCAGTCTCTTCTGTTGTTGTTGTTGTTGTTCTTTCCAATATGCATCACTCCCCACAAGGAATATTTACAACTGAGTTATTGGTGCTAGGATCCACAGATGAGGGATACCATTCATTGTTTGTTTTTCTAGGACTGTGCTACTTCACTTAAGATAATTTCTTCCAGTTCCATCCATTTACCTGCAAATTTCATGATGTCATCTTTCTTTACCGATGCATAGAACTCCATTGTGTACCACATTTTCTCTATCCACTCATCAGTTGAGGGGCATTTTGGTTGGTTCCAGCTCTTCACTATTGTGAAGGGAGCTGAAATGAACATGGCTGTACATGTATCTCTGTGGTATGAAGAGTCTAGTGGATATATTCCCAGAAGTGGTATGGCTGGGTCAGGTGGTAGGCTCATTTTGAGTCTTTTAAGGGTTCTCCATACTGCTTTCCATACTGGTTGTACAAGTTTGCATTCCTACCACCAGTGGATGAGTGTTCCCCTTTCCCTACACCCTCTCCAGCATTTAGCATCATTTATTTTCTTGATCCTTGCCAACCTTATCAGGGTGATATGCTATCTTAAAGTGTTTTTAATTTGCATTTCCTTAATTATTAGTGATGTTGAACACTTTTTAAGATGTTTCTCAGCCATCTCTATTTCCTCACTTGTGAAGTCTCTGCTTAGCTCTTTACTGCATCTTTTCAGTGAGTCATTTGTTTTCTTCTTTGTTTTATGAATAGTTTTTATATTCTGGAGGTTAATGCTCTGTCAGATGTATCAGCAGTGGTTTTCTCTTCACTTCTATGTTTCTTTTGCTGTATAGAAACTTTTGATTTTAATAAGGTCCCACTTGTCATTTGTCATCCTTATTTCCTGAGCAGCTGCTGTCTGATTTAAAAAGTCTTTTCCTACACCTATGTCTTGTAAGTTGGTGCCAACCTTTTCTTCTATCACCTTTAGAGTTTTGTGTTTCACATTGAGGCCTTTGATCCATTTGGAGTTGATTTTTGTACAAGGTGAGAGGTAGGGGTTTTATTTTTCTACAGGTAGTGATCCAGTTTTGCCAACACCATTTGCTGAAGTTGCTGTCTTTCCTCTGTGGTGGTTTGAATGAGAGTGCCCCCCCATAGGCTTTAAGTATTCAGACATTTTGTCTCCAGTTGGTGGCACTGTTCTTGGAAGTCTTAGATGGTGTGGCTTTGCTGGAGGAAGTACATCATTGGGGGCAGGCTTAGTGAGTTTAACAAGCCTTGTGGTCTCCAGTTTCAGTCTCTCTTGACTTCCTGTGCTCATTGCTAGATGTGACCCTCGGCTTGTTTCTCCAACCCCAGCCACCATGCATCCCACCACAATGGACTCTGTTTCCCTGGAACCATCAATAGTCAGCTCAAATAAACTCTTCTTTTTATAAGTTCCCTTGTTCACGGTGGTTTATCACAGCAACAGGAAAGTGAGTAATATACCTCCACTGAGTATTTTTGGCCCCCTTGTCAAATATGAGGTGGCTGAAATTATATGTGCTCAAGAGTTTGGATCTTCAGTTTTGTTCCATTGGTCTACTGGTCTGTTTTTGTGCCAGTACAAGGCTGTTTTTATGACTAAAACCCTGTAGTATAGTTTGATGTCTGGTGTAGAAATCCCCCCTGTATTGCTCTTTTCACTCAGGGTTTTTTTTTTTTTTTTTTTTTTGGCTATTCAGGGTATTTTGTTCTTCCATATGAATATAAGATTTTTTTTCCAAGCCTGTGAAGAATGTTCTCGGAATTTTAATTGGGATTGCATTGAATCTGTATATTAATTTGGGTAAAATGGACATTTTTACTGTATTAATTTTTCCTATCTATGAGCATGGGAGGAAGTCTTTCTATCTTCTGATGTCTTCTTAAATCTCCATCTTCAGGAGCTTATAATATTTGTTGTAGAGATCTTTGGTGTCTTTGGTTAGGTTTATTCCTAGGTATTTTATTGTTTTTGAGGCAATTGTGAGTGGGAAGGACTCCTTGTATTCCTTCTTCAGTTGCTTGTTGTTGGTGTAAAGAAAGGCTACTTACTTTTTTAGGTTAATTTTGTAACCCGCTACTTCACTGAAACTTTTAATCATTTCTAGGAGTTTTCTTGTGGAGTTTTTAGCATCCCTTATGTAAACTATCATATTGTCTGCAAAAAGGGATAGTTTTACTTCCTCTTTTCTTTTTTTAAAATTAATTTAATTTTATTTTATTTCTGTAAGTGTATGAATGTACTGTCTGCATGCAATTTTGTGCACCCTTGTCATGCAATGCCGTGGAAGTCAGAAGAGGTTGTCAGATTCCCCTGGAACTGGAGTTCTCCTAGAATTGGAGTTTCAGATGGTTCTCGGCCACCATGTGAGTGCTGAGGATCAAACCCGGGTCCTCTGTAAGAGTGGTCAGTGCTCGTAACCACTAGGCCATCTCTCCAGGCCCTTTCTTCCTCTTTTCTAATTAGTATTCCTTTAATTGCTTTTTCTTGCCTTATTGCCCTATTCCGTGTTTCAAGCACTATATTGAAGAGGAGTGGTGACAAGGGGCAACCTTGTCGGGTTCCTACCTTTATGGGGAATCCTTCTAACTTTTCTCCATTTAGGATGATACTGGCTGTGGGTTTCATATATATGTTTGATTATGTTGAGGAATGATCCTTCCAGTCCAATTGCCTCTAAGTCTTTAATCATGACGGGATGCTGGATTTTGTCAAAGACCTTTTTTGCTTCGATTGAGATGATGGTGTCGTTTTTGTCCTTCAGTCCATTTATGTATTTTATGATATTTACTGATTTTCCTATGTTGAACTATCCCTGCATCTCTGGTATGAATCCAACTTGATCATGGTGAATGATCTTTTTGATGTGGGTCTGTATATGGATTGCGAGTATTTTGTTGAGAATTTTTGCATCTGAGTTCATTAATGAGATGGGTCTGTAGTTCTCTTGTTTGGTTGCATCCTTTCCTGGTTTTAGTATTAGAGTGATGTTGGCTTCATAGAAGGAATTTGGGAGGTTTCCCTCTGTTTGTATCCTTCTGAACAGTTTTAGTAATAATGGTTTTAAGTCTTCTTTAAATGTTTTATAGAATTCTGCTGTGAACCCATCTGGACCTGGGCTTTTTTTAGTTGGGAAATCTCTTATTATATTTTCAATTTCTTCATATGTTATGGGTCTGTTTAATCTGTCAATCTCCTCTTGTTGTAGCTTTGCTGGTTCTCTGGATTGCAGATATTAATCCATATCTCTTAGGTTTTCAAACTTAGTAGACTATAGGTTTTTGAGTTATTCCTGTATGATTGTCTGGATCTTTTCACTGTTTGTAGTGATATTTCCCCTTTCATCCTGAATTCTATTGATTTGGAATTGCTCTTTCTTTATTTTGGTTAACTGGGCTAGGGGTCTGTCTATCTTGTTTATTCTCTCAAAGAACCAAATTTTGGATTCATTGATTTTTTCTATTGTTTTCTTTGTTTCTATTTCATTGATTTCTGCTCTGATTTTTGTTATTTCTTCCTGTCTGTTGCATTTAGGGTTCATCTGTTGTTGCCTCTCAAGTGCTTTTAGCTGAAGTGTTAGATCATTCACTTGTGCTCTTTCTTTTTTTCTAATATAGGCACCCAGGGCTATAAACTTCCCACTTAGGACTGCTTTTAAAGTGTCTCATAGGTTTGGTGTGGTGTATTGCCATTTTCATTTAGTTCCAGGAATGCTTTTATTTCTTTCTTTATTTCCTCCTTGACCCAATAATTATTCAGGAGTGAGTTATTTAGTCTCCATATGTACATGTAGGTAGCAGGGCTTATCCTGGTGTTGATATTGATATTTATTGTGTTATGGTCTGATAGAATGCATGAAGTTTTTTTCAATTTCTTTGTATTTCTTGAGTTTTTTTTTTCTGTGTCCAAGTATGTGGTCAATTTTGGAGAATGCTCTGTGGGGTGCTGAGTAGAAAGTATATTCTCTTGAGTTTGGGTGGAATACTTGGAAAATGTCTGTGACGTCCAGTTACTTTATTGTATTGTTCTGTTCAGATGTCTCTCTGTTTATTCTTTGTCCGATTAATCTGTGCCTTGAGGTCCTGTAGAGTTGTATTTACAAAGGTTGGTGCATTGGAGTTTGGTCCATATATATTCATGATTGTGAAGACTTCACGGTTAATTTTCCCTTTGATACAGATATAATGGCCCTCCTTGTCTCATCTAATTGCTTCTATTTTGAAATCTATTTTGTCTGATATTAGGATAGCAACTCCTGCTTTCTTTTTAGTGCCATTTGCTTGGAATTTTTTTTTTCCATCCTTTCATTTTAAGTTGATGCCTAACCTATGGATGAGATGGGTTTCTTGTAGCTAGCATATTGATGGGTTCTGTTTCCTCATCTAGTCTCCCAGCCTATGTCTTTTGATTGGGGAGTTTAGCCCGTTGATATTTAAGGTTATAATTGAGAGGTATATGTTGCTTCCATTCATCTTATTATACATTTGCATTTTTTGTGTAGGTTTCTACCTCTGAATTTCTGTTTTTATTAAAAAAAATTTCTTTCAAACTTGTATCCTTTCATCTTGTTTATGTCATGGAAGATTTTTCTCTTTCCTTCAACTAGAATTGATAGTTTTGCTGGGTATAATAACCTGGGTTGTCATCCATAGTCCTTTAGCACTGGGAATGCTTTGGTCCACTTTCTTATTTCTTTCATGGTTTGTGCTGAAAAGTCAGCTATGATTCTTATAGGTTTTCCATTGTATGTAACTTGTTTTTCTCTTGTGGCTTTCAGAATTTTGTCTTTGTTTTGGGTATCTAGCATTTTAACTATGATATGGTGGGGGGAGTTTTTTTCTGGTCTAGTCTATTTGGTGTTCTACTTGCTTCTTGTATTTGCATGGGTTTGTCTTTCTTTAGTTTGGGGACATTTTCTCCTATTATTTTGTTGACAATCTGGTCAATACCATTTTCTTTTCTTCTCCTTCCTCTATCCCTATGATGTGGAGGTTTGATCTTTTCATAGTGTCCTACATTTCTTGCTTGTTCTACTCTTGTGTATTTTAAAATTTTTCATAGTCTACTTGAGTTTTTTGTTGTTCTGTGCTGTCCTCTAGGTCTGATATTCGTTTTTCTGCTTCCTCCACTCTGCTTCTGAGGCTTTTTCCGATTCTTTCCTTTTGATTGGATGACTGTTCAATTTCCTTTTTTTCTTTTTTCTTCCTATGTTTTCCTTACTATTTCCATTTCCTTTGGAGCTTCTCAAACTTTTCTTGTAACTCATTGGTTTCCTTTTTCATCTCAGCATGGGATCTTTCCAGTGTTTCCACTCCCTTCTAGAGTTTGTCATTTTGTCCTTCTAGCTCTTTCATGAATCTATCATTTTCTCCTTTTAGTTCTTTCCGAAGTTTGTCCTTGTCTTCCTCTAGGTCCTTTCTGAGTTTTTCATTCTCTCCCCTTAGTTTTATGATTTCTTTGAATATATCTGTGATTGTTATTTTTGGATCTGTGTCTTGGTTTACCTCTACAGAGATCCCATTGTAGGGGTCCTCCACTGGGTCTGTAGAGTTTGGTGTGGAGTTGTTCTGTGATTTTCCCATATTGTTCTTTCATTGTGCTCTCGGCATGTGGTTAGCTTTGTGCCTGTATTTTGATGCAAATTTTGAATGACTGTTCAATTTGTTGAAGGATTGCTTTCCTTGATTCCTTCCGGTGTCTTTGTTATGTTCTCCTTATAAATGGAGTGTTGACTTGTCTAGGTTTTACGCTTTCAAATTTGGTTATATATTGGAAGGTATAGATCACTTTTCCCTTTCTGTTCTGCAGGAGCTGGGTGGGGAGCAACCCTGGTGACACCTTCTGAACACTGTATTCCCTCTGCTGTCAGCCACTCTCTTCTGAGTTCCAGTTGGGGGTCCCAGTCGGCAGCGGGGAGAGGGGGGGTTGGGTTGCTGGTGCCTGTACCCTCTGTGTTCAAGCCTCAGCTTATATCTCACAAGGCCTTCTGGGACACCTTTCCCAGTCCACTGGACCTGCAAGTCCACTCATACTCTGCCCCTAGCTGGAGCACAGGAAGCACGTAAACCGCTGCTGAATACTTGACCTGAACTCTGGGTTCAGGCCTCATTTCCTAGCTCCCAAGGCCTTTTAGGACACCTTTCCCAGTCCACTGGACCCACTGGTCCAACTATCTCAGTCTTTTTTAAAAGATTTTCTCTGTAGAGGATTATTGTTTTGGGCGGAATTTAACTGTATCAATCCGTTCTTTGACCCTGTCCTAATGTTGTTGTTGTTCCCTCCCATTGGTATTTCTCCAAAACATGCCTTTATAAGCATCATATATGTACCAGATTTATGTCTCCCAGGAATAAATTGTATGTTAACTCTGAAATATGTTTAGGAATTCACATTATTCCCTTTAATTTTATATTACTGTAAAATATGAATATATACCTTCCACCCATATACATTAATAATCATGTCTGAAAGTAAGTGGTAAGCTAATTCTAAGGCCCATTAAGAGATTCACATTACAACATCACAGTTGCTTTCAGATAGAAATAAATATAACAGCATCATTGCTCAGCTTGCCTTTCAACTGGAGATTTGGTGCTAGCATGCACAAATGAGAGAAACCATTCCAAGTTTGTTTTTTTTGGGACTGTGTTACTTCACTTAGCATAATGGATTTGAGTTCCATCCATTTACCTGCAAATTTCATGATGTCATCTTTATTTACTGCTGCATAGAACTCCATCGTGTAGATGTACAACATTTTTGTTATTCACTCACGTGTTGAGGGGCATTTGGGTTGCTTACAGCTTTACACTATTGTTAAGAGAGCTGGGATAAACAGATGTGCATGTATCTTTGCAGTAAGATGAGTCTTGTGGGTATGTACACAGGAATAGTATGTCTGGGTCAGGTTGTAAGTTCATTTTGAGTATTTAAAAATTATTATTATTTAT
The DNA here is from genome assembly GCA_009823505.1 of Rhizomys pruinosus. Lineage (NCBI taxonomy): Eukaryota > Metazoa > Chordata > Mammalia > Rodentia > Spalacidae > Rhizomys > Rhizomys pruinosus. The sequence continues at coordinate 2,388,139 of VZQC01012470.1, read as the reverse complement.
GTGTATGAATGTACTGTCTACAAGTAGCTTTGTGTACCTGTGTCATGCAATGTCCCAGAGATCAGAAGAATGTGTCAGATTCCCCTGGAACTGGAGTTAAAGACAGTTCTTAGCCACAATGTGGGTGATGGGAATCGAACTCAGGTCCTCTGCAAGAGCAGTCAGTTCTCTTAAACGCTGAGCCATCTCTCCAACCCCTCATTTTGTGTCTTTTAGGGTTCTCCACACTGCTTTCCACTGGTTATACGAGTTTACCTTCCCACCAGCAGTGAATGAGTGTTCCCCTTTCCTGACAACATCTCCAGCATTGGGTGTCTTTTGTTTTCTTGATCTTAGCCAGTCCTATCAGAGTGAGACGATATCTTAGAATATTTTTAATTTTCATTTCCTTAATAATTAATGATTCTGAACACTTTTAAGATGGTTCTCAACCATCTTTATTTCCTCACTTGTGAAATCTTTGTTCAGCACTTTACTCCATCTTTTGAGTAGGTCATTTGTTTTCTTCTTTGTATTTTGAGTAGTTTATATATTCTGGATGTTAATGCTCTGTCAGATGTATCACTGATGAAGGTTTCCTCCCACTCTGTGGGTTTTCTCTTCGCTTCTTTGATTGTTTCTTTTGCTGTACAGAAGTTTTTGAAATAGATGAGGTCCCACTTCTCAGCTGTTGATCTTATTTCCTGCATGGCTGCTGTTTGATTTAGAAAGTTTTGTTTTTTTTTCCTGCTCCTATGTCTTGTAGATGGCTACCAACATTTTCTTCTATCACCTTCAGAGTTTCTCGTTACACATTGAGGTCTTTGATGCACTTGGAGTTGATTTTTGTACAGGGTGAGATGTAGGGGTTTAATTTTGTTATTCTACAAATGGTGCTTCAATTTTGCAAGCACCATGTGCTGAAGATGTTTCTTTCCTTCATTGAGACTTCTGGGCCCCTTTTTCAAATATACAGTGGCTGATATTGTGTGTTCATGTTTGGATCTTCAGTTTTGTTCCATTGGTTAAGAGGTCTGTTTTTGTGTCAGTACCAGGCTGTCTTTATTACTTTAGCCCATACCAGGTTGTCTTTATTATGATAGCCCTGTAATATAGCTATAGTCATCATTGTTATAATTTTTAGGTTGATAATTTGATAGTGATGAATCATTTTAATGTACCAACAAAATTATAACACCATGTCAATAAAGTGCATGCAATATGTAATGAAAAAATGAAAAACATAGAGGATTAATAATATCAAAAATAAGTCATGAAAAAAAACTAAATGTGTCTTAAAAGGTAAGAAACAAATTTTTGAAGCTCCAAGAATTTGTTGAAAGAAGAATATTTGATTGTGAATAGAACCATCAATTTAACCTATGCCATTTGTTAGCCCAGGACTTTCAGTTAAGGAAGAAATTCAATTCAGTTTATTATCATTCAAATGAATAGCACAAAATGGGCTCTAATCAAAGAAAAAAAGTCATTTCTCACATTTCCTTCCTTTAGAAACTTGAAAGACCCTGAAGACAAAACATCTGTATTGTGCTGGAAATGTTTAAAATTTTAAATAGTCTTTGTTAGATTTTTGGAGAGGGAAAAGGAAAGAGTTTAAAGTTAAGAAATAAGGACCACCCAACCCAGACCTGCAAGGGGCCAGGATGGTATGCCTTTATTAAGCAAACAGGGAGGTAGAGAGAGGGAATTTCCCTCAATGAGAAGTTCTTTGTGCCTTGGTGGGGATCTTGGGACCATTTTCTTCCCCTTTGAGCCTAGCTGCAATATGTTGGATGCAGAGGTCTAGTGTATTTGCATAATTGAAAGCCTTTTGTTAAGATTAATTCCAGGGCAGTGTATCTCAAAGTCTTTAAGCAGACAGGCCAGTTCTGCAAAACATCTGCCTATAAGTGACCAGTTGATAAGGACTCAGTGATGCCAGAAAGCCAGTTTTCAGCCATTTGGTCATTTCTAGGAGGTTTATGACCATCTGGCCTTCTTAATGAAGCTTATGTCCCTTCTCAAGTCACAGATTCGATCAGAGATGTACTCAAAGGACAGTGTGCTGTGGTCTAGACCAAGCAAGGAACAAAAGGGAACACAGACCCCAGGTTCCAATTAACCGAACTAGGTTTTTAATGTGGACTGGCTGGGACTGTACCCAGGTCAAGATTTGGGGAGGGTGAAACTTCCACTGAGGGGTAGATTAGGTTTATAAGGACATATACCATATCCTGGTGAATTTTTTTAGAAATTCCAGTGAGACAATCAGACAATAAAATCCTCAGATCCTACCTGCTTCAGGATTATAAAATCTAACATAAGAAGTGGATGGGCTGTAGGCAATTGTAAAACATTGATAAAACATAAGGTAGATAGTTAAGTCCCAGTCACAGGATCACCTGCAGGAATGTAGGTTCCACTTAGTTCATGCTAAAGAGACAAACCAAACACTTGGTGCATTAATGAGATGGTGAGCTTTTCCTATCCAGAATTCTAGTCCCTTCTCACTTTGTTAGTCTTCGGGGTTTTCTAAATTTAAATTGTAGTCTCTCATTTTCCCCTTTCTAACTTTTGTTCAAAGCATGCTTTCCCTAATACTTTGGGGCCCTCCAACATTTTGGGATTGTTGACTCTTTCAAACTCCTAACCATGCTTCTGAAAGTCTGGCAGCTACCCTACCTCCCTGTAAGATCTGAATAAGCATGGAATTTTAAAATTTCTATCCCCCATTCTTTCAGAGCAACAGCTGAGATTTATGGTTAGTCTGCTCCATAGGACTCTGCTTTAAATTCCAGTAAATTTGTCTTAAATTTTCCATTTCAATCCTTGCTTAAATTCTTTTATGAATGAGTCTAAGAACCCTGAAATGGGACCCCATTTTTCCCAGTAACACTAGATTCCTTGAAAGGGTAAAAAGAAAGGAACATAGTTTTATTTTTTTTTTCATTAATGATGATTGTTCCAGAAGTTAACTAAATATCATCTTGTTAGTAAATAAGATATTTTGTGTATATGCGATTTTTATTTTACTTTTTAGATTTTCTATTAATTGCATTTTCTCAAATTTCATATAATATTCTGTTGTTATGTTTACAATCTGCGAAGGCTGAAGTGACTCCACTTTGTACAAAGTAATCATGTTAAAACTCATTCCTAGTTCAAGGGTGAAAAACAAATTCCAGGCAAACTTCACCCCCTAATCCTTCCCCTTTCTCCTAAATATGCATCTGCTGACCATCTGCTTGCTCCAACCTTGATAAAGCATAGAGTGTTGTGACATGATTAACTGCTGGTTAATTTTGCTTCTGTAAATTGGTCATCCTGATTAAAGGCACCTTAATATTATTTAAAGTTCCATAGGCAAGGCAACTGTTTTTGTTTGTTTGTTTGTTTGTTTGTTTTGTTTTGTTTTCCTTGTGGTTTTGCCTTTAAATGTCTTCTCCTCATCTTGCTCTGTATATCAGTTTCAGACTTGAAAATGAAACTGTTTTACCAGCATTGCTGCTTCAATAAATTTGTTGATTCAAGTCTGAATCAAGTCTGGTGGTCTTTCCCAGGGGTCTCAAACTCTGTAATGTTTCCAGGCTCCACCAAGATAATTGGGACACCCCAGATGCAGGGCCCTTGGTCCAAGACAGGCCTGATATGGAGGTGAGCATATTAGTGGACTCAGAGTTTCATGGGAGCACTAGACCATGGCTGCTACAAATTAAACAGTCACTAGTCTGGGTCAGGCCTGATATGGGGATGTGCTTTGCCATCTTCCAAAGATAGAGATGAGATTCTCTCCACCCTTTCTTTAGGGATAATTATGTGTGTGACTGAAAAATGGACACCTTATGTCTGATAAGCCCTATATCTGCCTGGGTGTTTTGTTTCTTTGTGTCGCTTTATGTTTGTCTGGTCTGCCCTTGTACTCATTCATCTTTATCATTATGTAATGGAAACAGACAATGAGTCAGTTGGTTACTAAAAGTTCTGGCAATGCTAGGATAATCAAAAACTTGGTGCAGGCCTAGACAAAACATAAAGATGCTACAAGACAGACAGGAGTCTTTCTCTCTGCCTTGTGAGATTAACTAGGATCCTAGTCTTTGTCTCCCCAAACTGCCATTCCTGGAGCCTGCATATCCTTCAGCCCTTGAAAGAGAAAAGTCCTGAAGCACGAAGAATTTCCTCTGCAGGGTCTCCTTCTAGGAGACCAGAGAGAACTGATGAACCCCTTCCCAGGTGAAGTTAGACAGAGACCTGAAATTGATGTCCAGACCAGGTAAGGGCCTTCTCAGTTTAGAAAGACAGGTGATATCCACTGGATGGTGGGGCTGTAGGTGTTTGGGCACAACAGCCTGCAGATAGGTTTTGCATGAAGGATGCTTGTACTCGTGGATTATCACTTATAGCTAAAAATGAAAAGAAAAAAAAAACTGAGAGAAAGATGCAGGACAGTTATGGCAGAATGCATGATCTGGGATGGGGTGGGGTGGGTAGGGAAAGGAAATACGCCTGAACTGAATGGAAAAAAAAAAAAAAAAAAAAAAAAAAAATAAAAAAAAAAAAAAAAAAAAAAAAAGAAAGAAAGACAGGTGAAAGCAGGCACATGTTAATCCCCTGCAGGAGGTTTCACACAAAGTCATGATGTGATCACAAGATGGCACTAGTCTCTAGTCTGGAAGGAAAGAGAACCATAAGATTCCAGAATGCCGGCCCATTAAGGTAGAACAAGAATTTCGTGGAATTAACTAGAGGAAAATTGTCTTAAATTCTGAATGACTGTGCATGAATGTGAGAATGAGAATAAGAGTTTCAAGGTTCTGAGCAGCTATGGAATCTGTGTGGGCCTCACTCTGAAGTTCCACTGAGCTTATATAACCTAAACAGATGCTTGACTTCAGGTGCTGAGCCCCTGGAGTTATACCTGTGTCTCTAAGGTAAGACCTTATCTGAATGCGAGTGTGAACACATTTTTACATACATTTCTGGCATGGAACTTACTATATAGACCAGGCTGGCTTCTATTTCACAAAGATCCACCTACCTCTGCCTCCCAAGAACTAGGATTAAACACTTGTACCACCATGCCTAGCTAAACTGTATTTTTTTTAAGTGAAAGCTTTTTAATTTTTTTTAATTTATTTTTTATGTATATGAGTGTACTGTCCACATGTAGGTTAGTGCACCCGTGTCATGCAATGCCTCGGAGGTCAGAAGAGGGCGTCAGATTTCCCTGCAACTGGAGTTAAAGATGGTTTTTAGCCACCATGTGGGTGCTTGGAATCGAACCCGGGTCCTCTGCAAGAGCAGTTGACATTTTTAACCGATGAGCCATCTCTCCAGCCCCTAAACGGTATTTCTTAACATATTCTATTATTTGAAAATTTCATACATGTACACAAGGTATCTTTGAAAAAATCTTTATTTTTATTTTATAACTGTCTGTGGTTTACCTGTATGTAAGAAAATCCCTGCATGCAATACCTATGCATGGACTTCAGAATAGGGCATCAGAGTTCCTAGAACTGGAGTTAGGGTTGGTTGATAGCAGCCTTGTGGGTGCTAGGAACAAAAATATGGTTATCTGAACCAGCAGCCGGTGCTTTAAAATGCTGAGCTAGGTCCTTAGAATCTAGCTCCCTAAAAATTATCTTAATCTTACTTTTTAAAAGTTAACTTTATTCTTGCTGTCTTCATACATCTATATAATCAAATATGGTCATATCCAACACCAAAATCCCCTTCATTTTCTCTGTGTCACAGTCTCCCACCCAAATTCATGTCTTGTTATTGTTTGTTTCTTTAATAACCCAATAAATTGAATTAGTGCTGCCAAATGTGAATAAGTTTTGGAACATGCAGTGGAGTCTTGGAAAACAATGCTGGAAATCAACACCTATGAAACAGTATTTTGGAGAGTCACGTTTCATTGGGGATGTACTACTGAGAGGTTTCCCCAAGGACCAAGAGATGATCTCACACTCATTTACATATGCTCAGCAATCACTCAACTCAAAGGGTTAATGATTAATAATTAATAATATTAATAATAATAGGGCTGGATAGAGTTATAGAGTAAGAGCATGTACTACTTTTATAGAGAACCAGTGTTCTGCTCTCAACAGACACATGGTGGCTCACAACACTCTGTAACTCCAGCATTGGGGTATTATCCAAAGTATTTTTGGTGCTGGGTGTGGTGCTGCACACATTTAGTCCCAGAACTCAAGAGGCAGAGGCAGGCACATTTCTGTGAGATGGAGTCTAGCTTAATGAGATCCAGGTGAGCTGTGGTATGGATGGCTCTGTCTTAAAAAATAAAGGTTTGGGGCTGGAGAGATGGATCAGTGGTTAAGAGCACCGATAGTTCTTGCAGAGGACCCAGATTCCATTCCCAGGACCCACATGGAGGCTAAGAACAATATTGGGCTGGGCATGGTGGCACATGCCTTTAATCCCAGCACTTGGAAGGCAGAGGCAGAAGGATTTCTGTGAGTTCAAGTCCAGCCTGGTCTACAGAGCGAGTTCCAGGCCAGCTGGGGCTACAGGGAGACTCTGTCTCAAAAAACACTAAAAATAAATAAATAAATAAATAAATAAATAAATAAATAAATAAATAAAGTTTTTAACAGGCACCATGCATGTACATTGTGTATATACATGCATACATTCAGGCAAGCATTCATACGTATAAAGTAACAATCAGTCTTTAAAAGAAAGTATTCCATATGAGAAAAATTCACTTAAAAATAATAAACAAAGCCTAGTGGCACACTACTTTTATCCCAACAATTCGAAGGTAAATCTCTCTGCAAGTAAGTCACCTTCAGGTGACTGAGCCCACGAGTTATACTTGTGGCTCTAAGGTAAGACCTCTTAAGTCACTGAGAGGTGGTTGGCCAGGAACACATCTGAATGAGAGTGTAGGCTGTATAGTGAGACCCAGGCAAGCTACAAACAGACCATGTCTCAAAAAACTACCATCGCCACCACCACCAATAATAATCATAAAGTCATGAAGATGGGATAGAGACTGGTTGTTGGATATCAGAGGAAATGGAGGAAGATAGTCGGGGGCTGGATTGCATCAAAACCCATTATATACATGTATAGTATCTTCGAAGAATAAATACATATATTATAAAAAAAGAGTCAAATCACTGCTATATATTCCTTCATAAAAATCTGTCCTCAAAAAAAAAATCTGTCCTCACCAAAGAATAACTCAGAGGGCATACATTGAACATTAAATGCTACTAATTCCTTAAGAATCAATATAGAACATCATTTTAATTATACATCTAAGCTCTGTCATAATATTCTTGAAGGTAAAAGCAAATGAGTTGTTCACAAAAGGAAGATCAAAGGCTGATTTCAGGTCCAAGCCCCAGGCATGAAATTTCAAGGATGGCCAAGTTTCAGCTTGAGTTGAGCTGCCTTCTTTATAATGTTATTATCCTTAAGGTCATTTCAGTCACAAATAAGTAAAGTTTGATTTGGTCCTGCTTTACAGTAAAACACCATTATATTGTAAGACCTGAATCGAGCCTTACCCTTGAGAGACCCTTGTGTGAGAGATGTGGAGACAAAACTCGCTGCAAAAGCAAGAGGTTTATTCCTCCAGTGCACCGGGTTTCGCCTGTACAATGGGGAGAGGCGAACCCTGAACAATCTCTGCATACAGGTTTTATACGCTTAGACCAGGGCAGGATTCGAGCCCTGGTCACCTGTGTGACAGGTACGGATACACAACATGCTTAGGTCTGCAGGTGGCTTGGGGCCAGGGTCCTCAGGGTGGTTCTTCTTGGAATTATCTTGTTATCTGCTGACCTAGTGAGGGGTTGCTATTTGCTAACCTAGGGAGGGAAAAGGCTCAGACCCTGATAAGTTGGATCACAGGCCTTTTATTCAGGGTCTAGGGGAATCTTGCTGTGGTTTGGGTAACTTCTAGCCTTATTGGATAATAGCAGAGTTACAGCTCATGGTTAGGTCAGCCCACCTGCCCCCATATACCAAAGGTTATCTTTAGACACAGTCTTGGGACAAGAATGGAACCCGGTTTAGGGGAATTTTTCTTTATCGGTTCAGACCTGGGTTCAGACCTGTTTCCCAAGCCTGGGATGTATCTGGGAGAAAGTGGATACCACTGGGCCTGTTTCTCAATGCCCCATGTCCTAGTTTGTCTTCCATTGCTGTGACAAAACACTCTGACCAACACCAACTTCGGGAGGAAAGGGTTTATTCAGCTTACATCTCCTGAGTCACAGTTCATCACTTAGGGAGCCCAAGACAGGAACTCAGGGCAGGAACCTGGAGGCAGGAGCTGAAGCACAGGCCATGGAGGAATGCTGTTCACTGGCTTGCTTCCCCTGGCTCATGCCCAGCCCGCCTTCTTATACGGTACCCAACAACCTGCCCAGGGTGGCACCACTCATTGTGGGCTGGGCCCTCTCACACTGCTCAACAATCAAGGCAAAACTCCACAGATGTGGCAACAGGCCAATCCAATGGAGCCAATTCCCCAACTGAGGCTCCCTCAACCCAGGTGTGTCAAGTTGACACTAAACCTATCCAGCACAATTGACCGCTTGTCAACTTGACACACAAAACACATCACTATTAAACCACCATCTTTCCAGTTCTTATCCCCAAAGTATGATGATAACATTAATCACAACCTAAGATAGTACAACCTTAAAAGCCCCACAGTCCTTAAAATGTCCAAACACTTAAAAGTTCAGTCTATTAAAAGTATCATAACTGTTGGCTACTGTAAAATCCAAAACAAGTACTGTCTTATTTCAAAGGGAAGAATCAGGCACACTCAAACAAAACCTAAGTCCAGCAAGTAGCTCAAGGTTGGACACCTGGGATTCATTCACGATCTTCTGGTCTCCAAAGGGTTTCGGCAGCTCCCTCTCTCTGACTCTGCCATCCGTGGCACACACAGCTCATCATGCAGGCCCAGGCTAACTCCATTCTACACCTGCCACTGCTCTTGGTGGTCATCCCATGGTCCAGCATCTCCAAAAAGCTGGGGTCACCAAGGAAACTGAGGTATTACCTTCACCAATGGCCTCTTCTGACCTCTCCTGGTGCAAAGCCTCAGCTTCTCTACATGACCCCTGCAATCCTGGGGTCTTCACTGCAACCAAGGTGCACTCTTCCACCAATGGTGTTTCCTGACCTCTCACAGTGCCAAGCCTCGGCTGCTCTCTGTGACCCCCTCAAATTTCAACACCAGAACCATATAGGAGAATCTTACATGTTACCAAGTCCTGCTTCTGGCTCAAGATGGAGGCTCAGGCCTCTTCTGGATCACAGCTTCTGTGTGCTGACCCTGAAGAAATTCTTCCCAGAAGATTGCACCAAGAGATGCTGGTCTCTTGTTACTTACAGCTGATTTTTCAGCCCCAGATAATCAGCATCAATTGTCCCAGCACAACAAAGATTTCACTTCAGGGTCTGGTCTCTTGTTACTTACAGCTGATTCTTCAGCCCCAGCTGGCCAGAACCCACAGATTAAACAGTCCTGATCACCTCTGCTCCCCTTTGAAACTAGAAACTTCACAAGCCAGGCCTCCATCATCTACAACTCCTTCAGCAAAACTGCTCTAAGCTCCACAGAAATGATCTTTAGGCATTCAATGATCTTCCCAGCCCAAAGTTCCAAACGCCTCCACAATCCTTCCCCCAAACACCAAGGTCAGGTCTGTCACAGCAATACCCCACTCTTCTGGTACCAATTTCTGTTCTAGTTTGTCTTCCATTGTTGTGACAAAACACTCTGACAGACACCAACTTTGGGAGGAAAGGGTTTATTCATCTTACATCTCCTGGGTCACAGTTCATCACTTCACTGGCTTGCTTCCCCTGGTTCATGCCCAGCCCTCCTTCTTATACAGTACACAACAACCTGCCCAGGGTGGCACCACTCATTATGGGCTGGGCCCTCTCACACTGCTCAACCATCAAGACAATAATCCTCAGATGTGGCCACAGGCCAATCCAATGAAGCCAATTCCCCAATTGAGGCTCCCTCAACCCAGGTGTGTCAAGTTGAAACTAAAGCTATCCAGCACACCCTAGATGCATCTGGTGGACTCTAGCCTGGGGGATAGTGAATGCTTAACCTTTGTCCAGAGTAGAAGTCTGGAATCAACTCTTATCTCTTCAATATTACAAATAAGAAGGTGCTTCTATGAAGGTCAACCACAAAGCCAGGGTGGCCAGGAGAAGGTTTGTTAAATGTGAGAATAAAGATCCTTGAAATAAAAAATCATTCCTTAAGCGTTGGTATTTCCAGCTGAAGGAGAGAGGAACTAATTTTATGCTACTATGGGTAGTAACAAATGAGCTTTCGCATTTCACATGAAATGTGATTTTTTGTTCTCATCGACTGAGTTAAGGAAACATGACCTGAAAATACTCACTCCACAAATGGGTATCAATATCCCCTTAAGGTTAGGCCACATAACTAATCCAATGAGTCTTGCCTTATAGAGAAATATGAAAGAACCAACTCAGATTCACATTACAGTCCTTTCTCAGATTCATAATAATAAAATCATAAAAGAGGGAAACTCAATCTAAAGTAGAAATAAGATTGGCAATATGCCCAGCTGTGTATCAGATATGCATTGCAGTAATATTTGTCAAAAAATAAAAACAACAACTAGGAAAGACATAAATCTTCCACATTCTTTAGGCTATGAAAGTACCCTATCAGCCATACAAATAAAACAAGCAATTCTAACCTCCTTATATTCTACTCTGTGTCTCATTATGTAAGTTATGTAAGATTATAAATTGCAATAATATAGTAATAATAATCAAGTCTATTTAGCTCACAGGAAATACAAACAGAAAGAACAGACTATTATTATGGAAGGCAACCTGGTGGGAGGTCAAGAAAAAATGTGGAGCTTTTCATGACTTCCCACTCAACCCCACCTGTTCAAGCTCCTACTAAGTCTTATTTATACCACACCAATGTTCCAAAACATGAACCTTTGTGAACAAACACCACCAAAATGCAAACATACGGCATAAGTATTTTATACCAAAGTATGAGTTTTCTGGATAGAGAAAGTTAGACATATTTCATCCTTCATCTCCTCTTACCTTAAATGCTATTTTCTGCTTGCTTTAAAAAATGTTATTCTCTAGCATTTAATGTGTGAAAGGCTTTGAGTTATCCAACACTATAGTGTAGTGGTTTGTATGAGAAATGTCTCCTGTAAGCTAATGTAGTGGAACACTTGATGCTGTTTGGAAGCTTAATGGGGCTTTTAGAACATGGGACTTTGATGGAGGATATATAATAATTGGGGGAGTTTTGAGGTTTACAGCTTTGCCTCTCTCTTCCTCTTTGGGGAAGCAGGATGATCATCTGGTTTCCTAGAGCTGTCCCCATAAATTCTTTTCCTGTTGCCATGTTTGTCCTATCATGACAGACTGTATCCCTATGGATCTGCAAGGCTAATATACCCTTTCTTCCCAAAAGAAGGCAGAAGAAGTGGTCACAAGAAGGCATTGGGTCTCCTGGAACTGGAGTTATGGATGGTTATTAGGCGCCATTTGCTGGCTGGGAATTGATTCTGCGTTCTCTGCAAGAACAGTCAGCACTCTGAAACACTGAGGCATCTCTCCAGACCCAATCTCCCTAGTTTTTAATTCAGTTATCCAAAGGCAAAGTCTTTATCCCCCTGTAAGTCTTCAACTAATTCTATTACATATTCCATCAAATCGTAAACACAGCTAGAACATTCTCAAAACTCAGTCCATCTGAATATAGATTAGTGAAACAGTGAGCAGGTTGTTGGGATTATCTGCAGGAGAATGTGTTGAGGATTAGGGTGATTCAAAGGTAGTATTTGAAAAGATATCTGCATCCCAGCAACTCACCAAATTATTTTCAGGAAGCTTGATTAGAAAGAGTCTCCTCACACTCTAGCAGAAATTGCTGGGGTATCAAACAAATGGGCATTTTTCAGAGACTGATTTGAAAAAGTAGTGGGACATTGGAAACCCTTATTTCATTCAATCAAGGGATCATGTTCAATACCAGCTTACCTTAATTCTAGGAACTAAGGAGAGTTGGGTATTATGTATGTCAGGTAAAACCTGCCCCTTCTACTGTTGGAATAACTCCACAGGTCAAGTCTGGCACATCACCAAGGAATCCAGTATTTATCTTTTATAAACTATCTTCTTTCCTGAAACTAATTCCACAGACAGAGGATGAGAAATAAGGGAAAGTAACTCAGCAAGGGAGCTTTTACTTCTGCAAAAGACTATGTTGTGTTACTCAGATTGGGTAACTGTACTGGAACTGAAAGGTATGTTTTTATCACTAAGGCAAGAGTACTGAGTCTTTTCTCTGTTGGATTGGGGTCTGACATCACAGTTTTTCACAGTTGGCAAGGTTTTCTGTTGTTCTTCTTCTTTGGGTTATTATTATTATTATTATTATTATTATTATTATTATTATTGATACTATTTTGAGGCATCATAGCCTCAGCTGTCCTTGAACTCATTAAGTATACCAAGCTGGCCTCCATCTCACAGAAATCCTCCTGCCTTGGCCCCTTGAGTGCCAGGATTAAAGGGGTACACCAGTATGCCTGGCTACACATGGCTTGTTTACAAAGAATCTTGTTATAGGAAATGAAAGAAAAGGAAGAATGGGTTTGGATGAAAGACTGCAAAATGTTCAGTCACCCCAGACACTCAGGTTTCGGAAATGCAGTAGGACTTTTGCAGAAACAAATGTTTTGAGAAATGTGTGTCTCTGTGGGTGTGTGTGGGTGGTATTAAAAGATTTAAATTCCTTGTCATAAACAAACATTTTAAAGACTTTGACACTGATGTTTAATGTTTCTTGTACTATTTATGTGTCTCTCTACAATTCCTTGTAAAGACCATGAGCCTAGAACCTCTAGAGAGAGCTGAGTAAACTGAAATTTGTTTGTTTGTGTGTGTGTGTGTGTGTGTGTGTGTGTTTGTGTGTTCACCTTACCTATGAAAGGTTTAAGTAATTAGGGGTTGAGAGTTCGATTTTTTTCCCTGAGATAGATGACAAAGAATACTATTTGGATTCAGCAGACAGAACACTAGTAGCATTATTAAGGAGAAAAATAGATCATTTGTTTGAAAAGAAGTGATCATTTTGTGAAAATGTCAGTACAGGATGAGGAAGATAGATGGATCAATTGGAAAATTTGGAAGGTGGGGAAAATGTTAATAATCATCTCCAAGTTGGCAAATAGAAATATTTGAAAGGAAATAAAGTTATATTACTAAAATGTACTGTGGTTCCTTCCAAGAGATGTGGACATCCTTTTAAGGTAATTTCAAGCATATAGTTTTAAACTGTATATGGAATTAGATAATGGGACATCAGATGGATTTACTTACTCTTTTGGTTGACAATCTATGAATGTTAATACTGGAAATTTTACATGCTCTAGAAACACCTGGGCAGGAGGGGAGCCTCTGGTCATTCGGTGAGGAGTTATGTAGAATATGTTCAAGGAAGTAGGAAGATCTACTCCAAATGGAGACTGCACCATGTCATGATCTGGGGACCTGAACTTAATAAGAAGAGAAAGTGTGGACTAGCACTCACCTCTTGCTCTGCTTCTTGCCTATAGATACAAGGGGACCAGAGGCTCTAAACTCTTGCTTCCATTACCTCCCTCCATGATGGACTTTAATCCTAGGACTTTAATCCCAACACTCTGGAGACAGGGGCAGGTGGTTCTCTGTGAAATCCAGGCCAGCTTGCTCTACATAGCAAGTTTCAGTCAGGTTGGGGCAACAGTGAGACTCTCACAAAAGAACATAACAAAAGAAAATAAAAACCAAAACAAAATAAAACCTTCTTCCATCAACTCGATCTTGACAAGATTTTTTTTCTTGCAACAACTGGGAAATTAAATAATCTTTCACCATAACTAAAGATGAATGTAACAATGGATTTGAGTCTTGCCCAAAAGATTTTAATACCATGATGGATTATGAAACATTCATTTATCAAATAAAAAGTTAAACCATATGGGTGATAGAAGGGAATAAAAAGATTATAAGATCCTTGAATTAGACTCATTGAATGAGATAAAGTCAAAACAATCACAGGCGGTCTCCAAGGTCTCATTCATGATTATACTACTCCTATTTGCACTGGCTACTGTTTTGTTTCTGTTATTATGCAATATGACCAAGCTAACTTATAGAGGGGAGAATTTAGGGGATGAAAATCCATCATGACAAAGGAGTCCTGACAGGGTGTAGGTGGAGCAGAATGTTGAGCACTCTGGTCTTCAAGCAGGCACAGAAAGCAAAGAAAGAAATGGAAGTGAGCAGCCTGTATACTCTAAAAGCCTGCCCCCAATAGCAGGCTTCCTCCAGCAGAGACATACCTCTTAAAGGTTCCATGAATACCCTCTCTCCAAATAGCACCACTAACTGATCAAGTGTTCAAACACTTGGAGCTCATGAGGGGCATTCTCCTTCAAACAATCACATTTCATTCCCTGGCTCCCAGAGGATCATGAGCATATTATAAATAATGCAAAATGAATTCAATACAACTTTGAAAGTCCTTATAGGCTTTTGCAGTCTCAACACTGATCAAAAGTCCCTAGTCTCTTCCAATAGAGACTTAAAACATTTCCTTAATTGTAAACTCCTGTAAAATCAAAAAAGCAAAATTACATACTTTCAAAATATAATGGGACAGAATATACATTCTCATTATAAAAGGGAAGAATGGAGGCATATCCAGGCAATACTGGCCCAAGGCAACACTGAAAATCACCAGGGTAAACATCAAATCCTGTAGCTCCATGTGCAATATCTGACTCTTTACTTCCAAAGAGCTTAGACAGCTCAGGCTTTCCAGCCCCATTGTCTGTAACATACACCAATCTCTTGTGCTTGTGCCAGTCCCTGTATGCAGTTCTTCAGATGTCTCACAGCGTTGAAATCTCCAACATTTTGGGTTCTCCATTGCTTATAACATTTGATCTTCACAGTTTCAAGCACACAATTGTGTTTTAGGGTTTCTTAGCCTGTCAGGCTCTTCTTTATGCAGGGACACCAATGCTACATGCTGCCTGGTCTCAGCACTCTGTGAAACTGCAGATGAATCATTGAGGAGGCCTTCATTCTTGCATTGTGCCACAGGAGTGCACCTACTTACACGCAGGCAATACACTCATGTACATAAAATAAAATAATAAAAAACTTAGAAAAATTTAAAAAAATCTATGTGGTCAGGTTCATCACAGTAACATCTCATTCTCAGTCCTAACTTTTATATTTGTTACATTTTCTTAACGTGACTAAATACATTGAGAACACAATAAATAAATGGCATAGTTTATTGGCTTCACAGTTCCAGAGGATAGATGTCCCTTATGGGGGGTAGGGAGGCATATGAAAAATGCAGCCAGAACAGAAAGCAAAGAACTTACATTTTCAAACAGGTTTGGGATGCAGAGAGAGACAAACTAGAAGTAGAACGAAGACATAGATTCTGAAATCTGTCCCCACTGATGTGCTTTCTCCAGCTCAGCCACATCTCCTAAAGGTTGCATGACCCTCTCTTAAACAAACGGCACCATTAGCTGGTCTGGTCAGGTATTCAATTACTTGGAGCCTATGGGAAGCTTTTCTCTTTCAGTGATTAGAAAGGAAACATGATGGATCTTTGAAGTGTCTCACAGATAGAGCTAGAGTGCAAAGAATTACAGATGTTCCCTGAGATTTCTTTGATAAGTACACTGATCCTTATCCATGAGGATCTACTTCAAAACCTTGTCACTCAACAATGGCATGACTTTCAGGGTGAGACTTTCAATAAAAGAAATTTTTAGGGACACAGATACACAAACTATAGCCCACTGATAACAATGTTCATTGGATTTATTTGCTTTAAAAATGCCAGATGTTATATATGGCCTAGTCACCTTTCTATTACTAGCAAACACTACTTGAACAAACAAACTTTTTTGTTTTTACTTAAAAATTATTTATTATTATTTCTTTTCTTATGTAGGAATGTGATTCCTGCACATGTGTATAGGCACCTGCATCATGTGGTGACTTCAGAGGTCAGAAGGGAGTGTCTGATCCACTGGAACTGAAATTATAGATGGTTGTTAGCAGACATGTGGGTGCTGGGAATCAAACCTGGGTCCTCTGCAAAAACATTCAGTGCTCTTCACTGCTGAGCCATCTCTCAAGCACCAAGAAATCAACTTTAGAGAGAGGAAAGTTTTAACTGGGTCAGGATTTTGGTGGGGTCTCCTTTTGCAGATGGGTCCTTTGACTCTGGACCTGTGTTATGCTTCCCTTTTTGTTGTTATCATAAAACATTCTGAATACTTCTTACGCTTAGCTAACTTCCTTCTTTAGCCTCAAATCATCTACTTAGTGATGGTCCTACTAACAGTGGCCTGAGCCCTCCTCTATGAATCTATAATTTCTATGAGCCCCTATAAAATGCCCTCAATCCAATCTGATGGAGGAAATTCCTCCATGACATGATTGTAGGCTGTGCTACCTTGATAATTAGAGCTACATAAGACAACCCTATATGAAAAAGAACATCATTAGGAACAAAGCTGGCCACCCCATGGCAGATCAGAAGCAACAAAGAGAGTTTCTCTTACTTCAAAGCCATGAGGCTTGGAAGGCATCAAGTGATTGATGTCCTTGAGCTCTAATGACCCAATCACCCTGCAAGGCCACATCTCTGAGTATTGCTAAATTGGAAATCAAGACATGTATCCCATCAGATTATAGGAGACATTTGAGATCCAAAGTATAGCAATAATATGATAGATATTTTGAAAAGAAAATTTAATGTTCACAAAATGCATTGTCTTAATTCTGCCTATTTTTATTAAAAAAGGACTCTAGGTTTCCTGTGACCCTAACAAAATATGGAGCGAAACAGATGCTGATTGTTAAAATTTCACTCTAGTAGTCCCAAGGGATGTCCCTGGTGGCTGGGGAGATTCTCTACTGTCCAATCTTGTCCAAAATATAGTGAAGTTCTAGTAGCTAATTAAAGGTTCTAAAAAGCTTTAAACAGAAAAGGACAAAACAAGGTCATTCTTTCACCTTATCCCATTATGTATTATTCATAAACAATTATAATGATTTTCTTTGATAAATGGTCCTGATAATTAGATTACCTGGACTAATCCCTTCCTTTTAAGAAAAGGAGCCTAGATGATTTTCCATGAATCTGTTTATATTTCTAGGATGAAAAGGAATCTGTGTTTGGATGATGTTTGCAAAGAAGTGCTTGGCCAGAAATACTGGAAGAATAACAATAGAAAATAAATATACAGATAACATGTGTTACCTTTCTCAGGAATCCAGCCAATGAAGAAAAAAGAAGATTTAAAAGTAGCGCTTTTAGGGCTGGAAATATGGTTCCATGTCTCAGTCCCGGATACTCCTTCAGAGTACTCACTTTAAGATACCAGTACCCACATGGCAGTTAACAAAAGTCCTGTAACTCTATTTCCAAGAGATCTTTCATCCTCTTCTGTCCTCCAGAGCATTGCATGCATTGTTGCACTTACAAAACACTCATGCACATAAATTAAACATAGATAAATAAATAAAGCTGGCCATAGTGTCATATAAGGCTTCAGTACATTTCAGCATTCTGACCATCTGAGCTATCCCCACATGTTCCCACCATGATACTCTGTCTCATCAGAGGCCCCAAGCAAGGGAGCCTAGTGGACATGGTCTGACATCTCAGGAAGAGTGAACAGAATCACATTTTCCACTTTTGTTTGATGATATCAGCTATTTTATCACAGTTGCAGAAAGCTGGCTTAAAGCAGGTAAGAAAGGAAAAAAACAATGAATTTAATTAATCAGGTGTAAAAGGTAGAACAGTTATTCTAATAAAGAACTGAAGCAGCAAATGAATACTGTCTAATTTTATGATAAAGTTTGATGAAATATGGACATGTGTGGTTGGATGAAAAGAACTCACCTAATTAAGAAAAGATGAAGGTGTAACCCTAACAAGCCCGAACTACTTAGTTTTCCCTTAATCTATATGCACTGATCTTTTCCCAAAAAGATAAAGCAGAATTAACAGTCATAGCAGTTTATGGATTTATATTCCATATTATTAAACTTTGTTGTGTTTATGTCAGTTCAGAAATTAGTTAGCCAACATTTGGGGGGTGTGCATATTTAATCATAATATATATTTCCCAAGAATACTCTTACAATGCACATCACAACAGATTTAGAACCTGTAATGATTGGGTCAAATGGAAGGCTCATTTTGAGTCTTCTAAGGGTTCTCCACACTGCTTTCCATAGTGGCTGTACAAGTTTACATTCCCACCAGCAATGGATGAGTGTTCCCCTTTCCCCACAACCTCTCCAGCACTTGGTGTCATTCATGTTCCTGATCCTAGCCAGTCTTATTGGAGTAAGGTGGTATCTCAGAGTGGTTTTAATTTGCATTTCCTTAATTATCAGAGATGTTGAACACTTCTTAAGATGTTTCTCGGCCATCTCTAACTCCTCCTCTGTGAAGTCTCTATTCAGATCTTTGCTCCATCTTTTGAATGATTCATTTGTTTTCTTTCTTCTTTGTTTTTTGAGTAGCTTGTATACTCTGGAAATTAATGCTTTGTCAGATGTATCTGCTGTGAAGGTTTCCTCCCACTCTGTGGGTCTTCTCCTCACTTCCTTTATTGCTTCCTTTGATGTACAGAAGCTTTTGAGTTTAATGAGGTCCCATTTGTCAATTGTCGATCTTATTTCTTGTGCAGCTGCTGTCTGATTTAGGAAGTCTTTTCCTACACCTATGTCTTGTAGTCTGCTGCCAAGCTTCTCTTCTATCACCTCCAGAGTTTGGGGTTTCACGTTGAGGTCTTTGGTCCATCTGGAGTTGACCTTTGTACAAGGTGAGAGGTAGGGGTTTAATTTCATTCTTCTACAAGTGGTGATCCAGTTTTGCCAGCACCACTTGCTGAAGATGCTGTCTTTCTTCCATTGTGTCTTCTTGGCCCCCTTGTCAAATATGAGGTGGCTGAAATTGTATGAGCTCAGGTTTGGATCTTCAGTTTTATTCCATTGGTCAACTGGTCTGTTTTTGTGCCAGTACCAGGCTGTTTTTATGACTTATATAGCCTGTAGTGTAGTTTGATGTCTGGTATACGATCCCCCCTGTATTGCTCTTTTTTTCCACTCAGGGTTGCTTGGCTATTCTTGGGTCTTTTGTTTTTCCCAGAATGAAGTTGGAGGGATTTTTTTTTCCAAGCCTGTGAAGAAACTCTTTGGGGATTTTAATTGGCGATTCGCATATAAATCTGTACACTAGTTGGGGTAGGATCATGGACATTTTTTAACTTTATATTTATTTTCCAATCCATGAGCATGGTAGGTTTTGCCATCTTTCTGATGTCTTCCTCAATTCCTTTTTCAGGGGTTTAAAATTTATTTAACATTGAAAGAAGAGAAAAGCCTCAGTTTGTCATAAACATCGAACCCTTCTTTGGATCCTACATGTAACAACATTTATAATGAGTCCTAATGAAACTTATACTTTCTAGGTGCCACAAAGGTTTTGAGGTGAGAGACTTTCTTGCCTTTCCCCCCAATAGAACAAGGAAAAATATGAAGAATGGAGGAAAGATAAATAATGCCAAGCTAATATATATTTATAAAAAAAAAAAAAAAAAAAAAAAAAAAAAAAAACTGGTAAAAATGCCTTCTTTAATTGGCTAACAGACATAAGAACTGTGAATTAAGGATTATTGTCTGTTCAGAACCCAAATATAATACTAAAGTCCTTAGGCTATGCACTTAAGGAACAGGTATATTAATGCAGGGAGCTCTGACATCAGCAATTGGATTGTTCTACCAGGGGATGTTGGCCAGGGATTCCAAAAGCCCCACAAAAGTAAGGGCTCCTTGCCCCTAAAGTTGGGATACCTGCAGGAGGAGAGGCGAAAAGACCCTGCTGTCCGAAGACTGGACGTTAACACGGGAGGGATTTATTGAGACCACACATGCCAAGTGTACAGGATGGCCTCTGGAATGCTAGAGAGTTGTTACCAAAGGGCCACTAACCCAATAAAGCAAATACAGGTCTCCATGAGTCAAGAAAGACTCCACCAGTTCGCACCAGCTACACCTCACGCTGCCGGGACAATGACTGGGTGCAGCGGAGCAGCCCATTGTGAGCTGTATATCCCATAATCTAATTGGCTATTGGCTATCTCCTCGGAGGAATATAGCCCATGGCTGATGCCACAAGATTACATCCTTTACAGGTTAGGAGAACTGTTAATAAACCACAGTAAGACCCTGTCATATTTAACAGGGGGAAAAAATGTAATTCATGGTTTAACATATCATCCAAACATATGTTCCGTATGCCAAAGTAATCTACCATAACTATTTAGTGCTGCTTAAATACCTATAAATCTAACTGCTTATATTGTGCTTCGTTAGTAGGGTCGAAAGGTTACCCCTGGACAAATTGTCAGCCCTTGAAAGTAAACAGCCAGAATGACCAGAGTCCAAGTAAACAGCTCCAAGAGAGAGTGGACTGTTTTTACTTCTCATGCCACCTGTGCCCCCTTTTCTAAGCCTAGGGAACAACCTGCGGAAGAAGGGGGCGTGGTAGAATGTAAAGGCTCTTATCGGCGCGCAGTGAATGGTGAAAACTACGTGAGTAGTCTGACACTCCATGTTGAATTCACCCTTGAATTGAACAAACAACATGTTCCCCCCCAGCTGGATGTTGGGGCTGTGGGGGTTTGGAAACAACAGCCTGTAGATTGGTTGCGATAAGGATGCTTGTACTCATGGATTATCACTTATAGCTAAAAAAGGAAAAAAAAACAAAAAAACAGAGAAAGATGCAAGACAGTTATGGCAGAATACATGATCTGGGATGGGGTGGGGGTGGGGGGGGGAAGGGAAAGGGAAAAATGCCTGATCTGAATTGGAAAATGATGTACGAAATGCACAAAGCATCAATAAAAAAAAATAAAAAAATAAAAACAAAAAACAAAAAACAAAAAACAAAACAAAACAAAAAAAGAAACTGTATTGAATTTCTTTTTGTGGTCTAAGTTTTCACTCCTACACCCTTGAAAGGTAAGAAAAAGGGTTTATGCAGAAACTAGTAAGGTAATTTCCATGACATAAGAAATTCAATGTGCCAACAGCTACAAAGTTCATGGAGGCAGAAAATAATAATAGGACATGTTGAAAAACTACGCTATGTCTATCTCTACAACCTGAAAGCAAAAAAAGTGATGATTCTTTACCCTGAGAGAAATGTTAAGGTAGATGAAGTTGTCAAAGCAAAAAAAAAAAATGTATTCTGTTTCAAATATGGAAATGACATCTTAAGGACATTCTCTTTGATATGTTAAATTTTGACTTATATTAAGTAAACAAACTTTGAATCTTCAGATATGCATTTGATGATGAATTAACTGCATGATTATAGAGATATCTTTGTTGCATCTTTGCTACAAGAATTACTTCAATGTTAAATGACTCATCTAAATAAAAATGAGTTCTTGAAACATCAGTAAAACATATTAGTTAAGAGAATGTAACTGGGGGTGCCAGAGAGATAACTCAGTGTTTAAGAGCACTGGCTATTCTTGTGGAAGTCCTGGGTTTGATTCCTGGTACCTGCATGGCATCTAACAACTATGCATAACTCCAGTGCAGGTAATAAAACACCCACTTATGTCTTCCACAGGCATTTCACGACACTGATGCATTTACACATATGCAGGCAATACATTTGTACACATAAAATAAAAATAAATAGATAAAAAATTAAAAAGGAGACATTGAGTGGTGATTTTATGTTACTATAATTTTCTATTTGATGATAGAGAAATGCTTCTAGATATATAGATATTGTATAGTAAGATATTAATTCTGTTCATTGTTTAAATAAATGTTTCTTATCTCTGTGGAAACTTGCTAAACTGACCATTGATTGTTTCATAGGAGCTGATATCGTTGGGGATATGTGGAGGGTTGTCAAAATTCTCTAGAATCTGTTCAATACATGTCCAAGTAATTCTGTGTCATAGTTGGGTACTGACAAATCATTTGGGAAAATTTAGTCTAAATTATAATAAAAGTTTAGATTATAGGATAGATCAGTCAAGATTTACTAACAGACAAACCCACACAAAGTGAGTTTGATCCAATAGCTAAAATGTACAGGAACAACACATCCTTGTGGACTAAGACTTTCCGCCTTTTAAGCAACACAGTGTGAACTGTCTTGATATCAACAAATTTACTTTTCTTCAACATCTGTTTACTTGTTGCAACCTTCCAAAACCTGACAATCTTTCATTCCCAGTAGGAAGTCTTAATCTATTTGATAATTGAAGATCAGACCTTGATTCAGAAATATTAATGCCTTATTAAAACTGTCTGTGATACTAGGGAGATGGCTAAGCAGGTAAAACTGCTTGCTATGCACCTGAATTCTGTCTCTAGAACTCACATAAAAGCTGGATGAATCAGCTTGCATCTTTAAACCCAGCTCTCTTATTGGTAAGACTGAAGGGATGAGAAGAGGGCAGGAGAACTGGTTAGCAGTTTAGGGTCAAGGAAGCCTGACACTCTGTTGTCTCAACTAGGTGGAATGTGAGAAGGGACTCCTCTCAAGTTTTCCTATTGATAAGATTAGAAGGTAGAAATTGGCTAGGAAGTTTAGGGTAAAGATCCCAAAAGAAATATGACCAGTATCTTTCTTGGCTAAGAGCTGGAAATTCCCTCTGATTTGCAACACAAGCTTTTCCCTACCTGAGGCTAGAGATTCCAGAACTATCTAATGTGAAGATCCCTTGTGTTTTACCATAGCTAGAGGTTGGGGATGCAAATATAGGGCTCTGATTGTTTCCTTATCGTTCTTTTTCTGTTTCTGGAAGACATCCCCAGGACCTTGAGAGCTGTGGACAAGTGGAATGAGGACTGAACTGACCAGCTCGTCACCTTCAACCCTCCTCTCTCCACTTAATCCTTATTAACTCCTAGGTAATGAGACTCAGTGGAATCCCATTCCCTCGACCTCCTCATGCTTTACCAGAGCTCTCCTTCCTCTATCTTAATCTCCATATATATAATAAATACTCTTCTAAAATTGACCCTCTCTGGTCCATAAATTTCATTCTTCAAATTTGTGGGATGAGAACCGGAAAAAGTCTGGCTCTGGGTGGCTTTGGAGGCAGAGCTTTCAGGACCCTAGCCTTTCAAGCTATGCACAACAGTGCCAAGAAAGGCTTCATCTGTGTGGAAGACACCCCAATATTTCTATATTACTGTGACTTCTATACAGGCATTCTCTCTCTCTCTCTCTCTCTCTCTCTCTCTCTCTCTCTCTCACACACACACACACATACATACATACATATACACATATTGAATTGCATACACACATAATAAATAAATTAAGACAAATTACATCTTTTGATTAAATGAGTTTCAACTTTGATTTTTACCAGAAAAACCTCACAGGGTTTATAGCAGACATTCATGCAAGATGCCTCACTCCTGAGTATTATTTTATATAGGCACGGACCCCCAGATGAAAAGGCATATAACGCTTAAGTCACTCCGTTAACATGATTTACTTCCATGTGGGACTGCCAGAGTGGGCCACATGCAGGCACGTGGTGGAACAGGAGCAGGAGCAGAGGGGGCAGAGGCAAAGCCAGGGACAATGGCAGGGGCAAGATGGCGACTGGGGCTCACTAATAGCCATGGGGCGGGGGCTTCAGGTACAGGGGAAAAGGTCAGAAGACTAACAGCCTCTGGAGGAAGTGAGCGTCTGTGTGTCCCCTGGAATTCTGGGAAGCCCAGATCTAACACTGAGATTTCAAGCTCACCTGTCCTTCCTCCCAAATAAAACAAAGGTTATTATTGAAAGTTAAGACGCCAGGCCTGGTGGCAAACGCCTTTAATCCTAGCCCTTGGGAGGCAGATGCAGGTGGATCTCTGTGAGTTCAAGGCCAGCCTGGTCTAAAGAGTGAGTTCCAGGACACCCAGAGCTACACGGACAATCTGTCTCAAAAAA